>CM042331.1:14493696-14711196 GCA_023566125.1 Zingel zingel | reverse complement strand
AAAAAAAAAAACGTTTTTGTATTAATGCAGCGGAAGGGGGATGGGAGGGAGGGGGAGGAGGATGATGATTGTGATAGAGGTGATGGTGATGATGATTTTGTGATTAAAATGATGCCATCGTTGTGTTGGTGGATTAGGACGGGCATGGAAATAGATTAGTTCTGCAGTGGTTTTTCGTCATGATTGGCAGGCCTCCAAAAACTCTCTCTCTCCCTTTTCTCTCTTGTTCTTTCTCCCACCTCTCTAAAGCACAGCTGTCTTGAGGTCTATGGTTTGTAGGCTGCTAGCACCACCTGCTGGTAACGACAAACATAACTTCACTTTCATTTTAATTGAACAGGATTGTGCAGTGGTGAGGGAGATGGTGTTTTGGGGAGACGGCTTGACCAAAAAGCATCCTGTGGCACACAGGCTACATGGGAGTCAATGAAGTGTGTGATGAGTATAAAAATGATGTCATAAAAACACTAAATGAGGGAATATCTTTTGAAAGGTTCCTCTAGTAGAGACTAGACCCTGTCTCCAATAAAATACATTAGTATACAACTAATTTGTTTCTCTATTTCTCCAATTGCTGCCTGGATTACACTACAGTATGTTCACTGGCAAAAATGTCCAGTCAAGAAAGGGATCTGTTCTTGTACCATAAAGTTGATGAGACATGGTTGGGTTGGATGGATGCACAAAGTGCCAGACTGAGACACTAAAGACTTGCAGGTGGTTCTATTTAGGTAACAAAAAACACTTTGATTAAGTGAAAGATTGTGGGTTTTGATTAAATATTCTTAAACTAAACACATCTTGTCTTGTGCTTCAGTTCACTGTGGCCTTTTTCAGTCTTTACCCAACACCAAAGGGCCATGAGTGCCTAAACATAACCTTAAAAAAACATGAATCAAATTGGCTACAAGTGGATATTATATTGCAAGAGTGGATAATACATCGTAAGAACATTTTGGGACGTGGCGATGTGTTCATTGTAAACATGTCCTCATTCATTTCTAGGAGACAGGATTGGTTTTGAAGGCTAGTGGGGCCCAATAACTTACTGGGAAACTTTCCTTTTCTTTTGATCCGTCACCCATTTACACTATATACACATAAACAGCTGACATTGTGGACAGCTGGGTATTGCCTCACAGTGAAAAGAATCTGATTTTGATACCCAGTCTTATGTGTGGAAATTGCATATTTGTAATGTGTGTGTGTCTGAATGAGCCACTGACTTGAGTTTTTGAGTGGCAAATTTTCTGCAGCCACCAACAGCACCCTGTGTGTTTTCCACTCAAAGCATGGGAATGCACTATATTTCACACACTATACTGGCAGCGGATCTACATCTGCAAAGATCTATACCGTGGTGCATTGCATTTGTCTCTGTGCCTTATCTATGAACCTCCTTAGATGAAAATTTGTTTGCATCTCAAGAAGCAACTCATAGCTCTTTGATTTTAACACCATCCAAAGGTATCTGTTGATGTTTATTGGGCCATATGGTTCAAGCTGTGCTGGACATGTTGATTTGTTGTGTACAAATGCAAGGTGCTTAAAGGACATTAGGGTGTCTTTATCCTCTGAGTGTACAGTAAATGTGTGAAGTTCTGGAAAGAGAGACTGACCACTCCTCTGCCCTTCAGCATCAGCATCCTGCGCTCCTCTCTCTGTTTCCTCATTAGGCATTCTGAGAGAAACACAGCAAGTACACACACATATGTAAAAATGCACTACACTCACAGAACACACACACACAGTTTGATTCTAATTGGGTGACCCAAAGCCACTGATATCATCTGTTATGGTGTGAGACCACAATCTCACCCAGAGCGGCCTCTGCAGTCACACCGCCTCCGAAGAACACTGGAGGAGAGAGGGAATGTGGAGGAAGGGTAAAGGAAAGACAAATAGAAGACAAACTTGACTGAGAAAGAAGGAGAAGAAGAGGAAGAACACAACAACAACGACAAAAACACAAAGTGGCGCCGAGTACATTAATTAGAATTTCAAATTGGACAAACTCAAGATGACAGCGTTGCACTTGTCAAATCAGATCATGCCCCAGCGGGGTGAGAGAGAGGGAAGGAGGCACACTGCTCAGAGCCAAATACCACTCTCAGCAGCTGAATGGGTGCCATCTCTATCTCTCTCTCTCTCTCTCTCTTTCTCTCCATTTCCTCTGATTACGCCGACCGCCTCCCCTCTGTCCCAACATGAATGTCACGGCCGCCTTAACAAGAAGTGACAATTAAAACATCATCGGCGTCCTCAGGCTGAATGGGAGCGGCCTGCCAGGGTCCCTGCTTTCTCTGAGGGAGAGAGAGAGAGAGAGAGAGAGAGAGAGAGAGAGAGAGAGAGAGAGAGAGAGAGAGAGAGAGAGAGAGAGAGAGAGAGAATAAAAGAGATGGAGGAGCTGGAGGGAAAAATGCTATGAGCTGAGAGAAATGGAGAGAGAGATACATTGGCAATATCTACTAACCTATTGTGCCAATTAAGCTAATTGAATTGAATTGAGATAAATGTATGCATTTTTAGATGTATGTATATGTGTATAAGGGATGGAACAAAGAGAACAACCATGAAACATACGGTGCACTTCAGAAATTCTTTAAATCACTGTGTAATGGCAAATTCAGTAATACTGTGTCATCAAATAATTTTTGTTATTTTATTCTCTCATAAATTGTGTCAATTTACATGTAATCAGATGTAACGAGCGGTTGTATGTTGGTAAAAAGGTTTTTTATAGCCCTATTCTCTGGGAGTTACCAGTTTATTAGGTACACCTGTACAGTTAAATGTAAACCAATACCATGTATGTATTGGGATGAACAATACCAAATAATTCAATCCACTATAACAGCACTACTACTATGGCAAATGGGCCAAAGAGATATCAAAGTGTAACCTCTCAATGCCAGTATCGCCATCACTTCACACCATCAAAGTTACTTTTAGTTAACTTTTATATGGTTACACATTTTTGCCTCAGTGCTTTATAGGCAACTTGTCCAATCAACACTTGTCAACCTGTGGTGACTTTCAATATTAATGCTGTGATGCTGTATGAAGAGGAATTCTGCTGACACTGATCTTTGATTATAAAAAAGGTTTATTACATCAAGTTTTCAGCATCCCTTTAACAAACTCCTGCAGAGAGTTTGGAGAACGACCAACCCAATTCTTCCAATATGTCGCTCTGCCTGTTCTTTGTGTGCATATGGTATATATTCTGTGCATTGCATTAACATGATTGGGGCAGAACTGACCAATGATACCTTCTTTTCTGGCTCATCACCACAAACCAAAGTGCATATCAAAGAAATAGCAACTCATATTCTGCTGTTCAGTGTTCCTGGAAAGGTTTCAGTGAAGCTAACGTCCAACATGTCCTTAAACGTTCACACAACGTGTCCTCACCTGTCTAGATGTCATTTTGATTATATTAGATGTAATGTTACTGTAATGATCCCTGTGGACAAATAATGGCGCGAAGAGCTTTATTTATATAATAATGATCATTAAACAAACTGTTGTGGCCGTTTGAATTGGATTAGGCAGGCTAGATGGTGTTTGGCATTTTGGTGTGTGTGTGTGTGTGTGTGTGTGTGTGTAGTGCACTTACTGGGCCCTACACCAGCTGTGCCACTGCACACAAGGAAAAAAGCTGGTGCCAAGCTGGTGTCTTCACAAAGAGCCAAAAATCATCCAGCATGCAACAGGCCCCCCTCCCCCCCCCCCCCCCCCCCTCCCCCCACACACACACACAGACAGTGAATAAATAATAAAGTGTGTCAAACCTGACCTATGCGGTCACTCTATTTAGACGTTCACTTGTTTTACCACTTTAACCTCCTCTCCATCACACACACATACACACACACACACACACACACACACACACGCACACGCACACACACACACACACACACACACACACAGCGCACACAGCACACACAGAGGTAGACATACAGACAAGACCTCAGTTAACGATACATGAATTTAGTAGTGGCCACAGTATCTTAGTTGTCTTAGTGTGTGTGTGTGTGTGTGTGTGTATGTGTGTGTGTGTGTGTGTGTGTGTGTGTGTGTGTGTGTGTGTGTGTGTGTGTGTGTGTGTGTGTGTGTGTGTGTGTGCGTGCGTGCGTGCACATGTGTGTGCAGAGCCAAACAGCCAAGGGCTCTCAAGTTTGATGGCTTTCTGTTATGACTCCATTATGCTGATGGCTTGGTTCTGTTCCAGGATCTCTATAACACTTGCACTCCTCAGCATCATTAAGGATTGTGGAAGCGTCTCTGCAGAGCCTGGCTTGCCCCTCAAGTTCCTGAACCTCCGGTCCAAATGCAAGTTTAGTTCCAAAATAAAAAAAAGATTCTTGGTTCCCTGGGAAAATTCCAGAAATGCTCTATGTCAGATAAAATTATTTTTTTTATTGACAATCTTTAACATAGTACTTTAAATTCAGGGCAAAATACATTAAATAATAATCATCATGAAACATTACAATATTCATATAGAAGGTCCCTTTCAAATGACTGCAAATGTGCGATAGTCAGCTGAACATTTCTTGTGCTACATTTATAGTAAGAGACACCTCTATCCTATAATCCAAGACCACATTCACACAAACTTTGGGCCATTTTACAGATTAGTTTTTTTTCTTCATGAATGACCATTTGTCCGGTACTACTGACTGAATAACATGTTCCATGAGGTAGAAAAGCAACTACTGCACTGTATGTTACATATGCACATATGTTTGATGTTCTTTCCAAAAGGTAATGTTTGCAAAGCCCTGCCTGTAGATTTTAAATGTTAAAAAAAAATTCTATTGACACTACAACTGGTTAAAACTTTGATACATTAACATGAACTCTGAAACAATGTAATAGACGGACAATTAAAAGGAAAATCTCACCCCCCAAAACAGTTTGTACCACCGCTGTAAGCTGTGGTTCACTGTAAAACTTTGTTTTTCATGCCATACCCATATGAAGATTAGTTAATTAGGTAAATTAGTTAAAGTCTTCTTGTAGCTGCTTTGCAACTCTTACCGAGTGATATGAAATTCTCTGTAACTCTAACATCTCACATATGTTTTCTCTTTTTTATGTTCAATCCCATCCACAGCTGTATCCAGCAGAATAAGCCATGGTGGCTGGATTACTGTAAGTTATTGTGCAGTATTGCATGAGACATTAGCCTACTTTTGTTAATTATTCTGGACACTTGTGTGTTTGTCATTAATTTAAGCTTAAAAGGAGATAAAGCGCTGTAACACACTAGCCGCAGTGCCGGCATACAGTATTAAATGAGTTACAACACAAATATTGCAAATACATTGTTATACATTGTTTTCTTGTTGTATAGCCGCATTTTGTTATTGCATAAGAGCACTTCCTTATTGTACACACACTGGTCATTGTGCATGTGTGTGTGTGTTCCAGGCGTCTTCATCGCTGCTACACCAGGATAGTCCAGTCGCTGGGCGTGCGTCCATACTGTAAGAGAACAAAGGTCATGAGAAGGTCACAGGAGAGTCTTCCGGTGGCCCGAGCAGTAACAAAAAAAAAAAATCTCATGTCGCTAAGCACTAAACTTCTTTTTAATTGCGAGCAAAACACAAATTAAAAAAAAATTAAATAAAATATCCGTGAGCAAATTTTGCAAACTCAGCCACCAACAGAACACAACACAACACAACAGAGCACAGGAACTATAATACAAAATCAAAACAAAATGTTCCCCAAGCCATGACAGCCGCATAGACAAATCCAATTATTTGTGTCTCATGTTGCAAATTTGTTCTAATGGTCGAAGTGAGAAAGTAAATAAACGCCTGCGAAGGGGAAACAAAAGAATGTGATTTCTAATTAACTTGAAAGAGGAACAGCAGGGCGACTTAGTAAACCCATCTTTCATCTGCTGCCTCAGACCACTCGTTTGTTTGTTGCACAATGTTGTCTTGCAGAGGGGCGGGAGGAGGAGTGTGTGTGCGCGGATAACACTGCACTGCTTCCCTCCAAATGAAATGTCAACAGACTTAACAGCGCTGCGGAAAGGAGCGCAGCGTTTTCCAGCATTTTGTCAATTTTATTGTTCATTAAGCTT
The DNA here is from genome assembly GCA_023566125.1 of Zingel zingel. Lineage (NCBI taxonomy): Eukaryota > Metazoa > Chordata > Actinopteri > Perciformes > Percidae > Zingel > Zingel zingel. The sequence goes on along the minus strand of CM042331.1, from coordinate 14,705,090 downwards.
CGCTGACGCCCGTTCTCCCCCCACCCCCCCCACATACACACCAAATCTTCTTCCTCATCCTCCTCCTCTCCCACTTGTTCGAGGCTTCATTTGCAGCATCTTGGCTTTGAAGATCACGAAAGGCTGAGGCAATAATTGGGTTTGTGCAATTACAGCGGGCTTAATGAGAGAATTCATAAGTTTGTCTTGCCCCTATCTCCAACTCTCCACACTCCACTATTGCTAGACTGGCAACTGTCGCTTTCCTCCGCCCTTTTTCTCTCTCTCTCACTCACTCTCTCTCTCTCTGAAGACGAAGGAAGATGTTATTGGATATGAAGATGCGGTTAACACATTTATAACACACATCACGCGTGCACACAAGGCCTGGATGATGGAGGGAGCAGATATGCTAATCGCCTGTCCAGAAAGACAAAACAAACACAAAAAAACAGAAAGTAAAGAGAGCAAGACAGAGAGAGACAAAGCAAAGAAAAGAGGACAGAAGTCCCTAGTTGAAGAGATAAACCACATCAACTGATCAAAGTATTGAGAGGACATTTATGAGATTGGGAGAGATTAAAAAATGGAACCCAAAGGCCACTATTTTCTCATATCATGTAGACGTGTGAGCCTGCGGGGCAGCCAGTGCAAATCCAGTCCTGCATCAAAAGTTCCATTCAACTAAAAGTACCAAAGTATTATCAGCTAAAATGTACTTCAAGTCTCAGAAAAAGAAAATAAAAAGTACCCCTGTGACTGATATACTGAATCATCATGTATGACATTATTAGATTTGAATACTGATGCATCAGTGCATAGGTAGCATTTTACTGCTGTAACTAGTTTTAATTATTATTATAAAAAGGCTTTTTATTTAAATGTATTAAAATGAAACCATCTGAGCAGTTTAGAAGGAACATCTTCGTCTATTTTGGTGGAACTGGCAACAACTCATAGACACATTTCAGTAGTTTTGTCTCGTCTATCTTTACCAATGTATTTTATAAGCTTATCCTTATGCTTTTTAAATGAAAAAAATCCTAATCTAAACAGAAACTACAGTTGTCAAATAAATAATAATAATAATAATAATAATTTATTAATCCTGCAAGGGAAATTACAATGTTTTCACTCTGTTGTTATTATTATTATACACAGGTCTGAATTACACACACATGCTCAGTACCTAGACATGCACTAACAGAGACATGTCAGAGTGGACAGGCACTCTGAGTTGGGGGTTCTGTGCCTTGCTTAAGAGCACTTTGGCAGTGCCCAGGAGGTGAACTGGCACCTTTACTATACTTTGGTGCATATCCCAACCCAACTCCCTACTGAGCTACTGCCAATGTTTCCCTCTGAAATGTAGTGGAGTAAAAGCATAAAGTAGCATGAAATTGAAACACTCAAGTACAAGTACCTCAAAACTATACTTAAGAATAGTACTTGTGTAAATGTGCAGTAAATGTGAAAGCTAATAGCAAATTCACAGCTACCTGCAACAGTGTTATTACACCATGACTGTCTGTGGCGTTTGCAGTCCTTTCAGTAATCATGTAACCTGGAGGTAACCTACTTACATTAATATCACAACTGAGCTGATAATGGCAGCAGTGAGGGGAGCTACAATGCAAAAAAAGCAACTCATTTGGTGAGTGATATTGTTGATTCAGTACTCTCAGTTTAGCTTGAGGATTCCATGTTACAAATTTGTTCAGCTTCACATCTAAACAGGTTATACGACGAATTCAAAAGCCAAACAAGTCATTAACATGGCCTCTCTCTGGTTTCAGAAGCTGGAAGATTATTAGGTTTTCACCGCTTGCCTCTTGTTTGTTAACAATGTCTTAAAACAGATTTGGCTGAAGTTTGGTGGACAGATAACACTTTCCCTATGGATTTTTGTGGGGGGGGGGGGGGGGGGGTTAAGCTCTGGGGCAGGGGACTTAAAGGAAAATGAACAGAAAGGTTTTGTACTGAGTGTGTAGCCAGATAAGAATTTGGTTTATGTTGCTATTTGTTGTGACCCTTGACTGCAAAGAGCAGAATGTTTTGGTGTACACTGTAGCGAGACCTTCTTAGTCTGATAGTGATCTCAACCATATGTGGGCCTTTCCCAGTACAAGTGAGCAAATAAGGATCACATTCAAGCTCATACCCCTACAAATACTAGTCTCATTACACACACAATAACTGAAAGTCAGCCATACAGAACATGCTCATTAACACAAATTAAGCCTTCAGCAAAGAACATTATGAATCTGTTTCAACCTGTAGCGCTGCATAAACTGTAGAGGTGTCTTATGTTTATGGGCCCTGTACAGTAGTCATTACTCATTATCTAATAATATTTCACTTATTACATACTTGCAGGCAAGATAATGCATGCAGTGGGTTTAAATGAATGAGGACCAATGGGGGTTTGTTAAAGAAAACAACTTAATTCTTTTATCTCGTTGATGTTACATAATAATCACTCAGATAACAGTCCAGTAATGCAATTATGGAGATGCGAGATAAGTTATTATTTGGAGAGAATATTTGTTTTTGTCAGGTCTTGCCTTTCAACTATATTTTCAAATTAGTGAGTCAACATTTCTATTCATTTGTCTTTTTTATTGTTGGTTAGTAAATATGTGAGCACTAACAAGGCAGACATTTACCAAATTATAAATGTTCTCGCCATTGTCATTTAGTAGCAAAACTGCAGCCCCTCATGCTTCCACCTTTTATTTTGTAGGATGCTGTTCTTCCCAATTTATCTCCTACAATGACATCACTGAATGCTTAACTCAAAGTAACATATTACTACATGGAAATAGAGTCTTGAGGGTGACAGGAGTGTAAAAAACACAGATGTTCAACCAGCTGTTACTGAGCTAGGGGAAACATATGTGGTGTGTGTGTGTGTGTGTGTGTGTGTGTGTGTGTGTGTGTGTGTGTGTGTGTGTGTGTGTGTGTGTGTGTGTGTGTGTGTGTGTGTGTGTGTGTGTGCATCCACCAACCTGTATATCCGTGAGTTCCTTTGTTAACCGTTGAGTCAACTGTGAGTTGTTATCCTGGCAGGGGATGTGCAATTTCTAAAACACACAAAAACACTTTTTTAGATAATTTAATCTCTGTAAATTGACTCGTCACAATATAAATCACGAGTACATAGAGAAATTAAGTTAACATGTTATGATATTAAAACAAGAAGGCGCAGGGTTCTGACAACCTTCTAAAGGAAGGTTGGAAACTGTCCAACAGGTCACAACAGACCCAGAGCCTCAGTCTTCAAAGCACTAAGATTCTAAAAATTTAAAAACTATTCACACATAATGCACTTCTTAATATGATACATGTAATCAAAGACAGCATCACTTTTTTTTACAGTGTAACTGAAATAAAAGAAGACACTAACACAAACTCCAACTTCCTTTGATTTAAGTCTGCCTCTAAAGCTCACTAATTAACACATTACACCTCATTCCTTTTATCCGACAAAAATCAAAGTGTAAAAATATCAAGTTGCGGTTTTACAAGTGGTTTTGTGCTCAATTATGTCTTGGCACTCCCTGAAGTCTGGTCATCACAACGGGGTTGCTAGAAATCCAGCAGAGACTTCAGGAAGTGACTGCTCCCGGGCCAAGAAATAGGCTGGCATATAACAGATTTTTTCTTTTTAACCTTTGAATAGAGCTAGGCTAACTGTTTAACTTGTTTCCAAGTCTTTTTGCTAAGCTATTCTAACCGGTTGCTGACTGTAGCCTAATATTTAGCGGAGAGAGTGGAATCAATCTTCTAATCTTACTCTCTACAAAAAAGCAAATAAAAGCACTTCTCAAAATGTTAAACTATGCATTTTAAAGCGTACATAATAATACACATATTGTTGTATATATGTATATATATATATACTGTGTTCATAAGATTACATGGGAAATAATGAATTGTTTGAGGAAAACCTTTTCCAATTGTACTATATGGTCTGTTTCTTACTGTCAGGACACAGCAAGTGATAGAACCCAAGGACAGCTCATTGTGGTTCGCTCAGAAGGCTATAAATATGCAATGGTGAAATCAGATTAATCAGGATTAAATGCTGGCAGTGTCTTCAGTGGGTCTGCTGCTGTCTCTTACCTCTCCCTGGTAAACAATGTGTCCGATGGGACAGATCATGGAGGCAGTACCGGAGCCAAACATCCCTTTAACCCGCTGCTGCTTCAGAGCCGAGCACAGCTGGCTCATGGTCAGGTAGCGCTCTGTCACCTTAAACTCACCCTGTGAGCACAGAAGGCATTGGAAGGACCACAGGAAATGGGATGACTAATTTGGAATATTTATCCATTCATGTTTACCTTTATGGTTTTTGTTTTTCTCATGTGGTGGGATGTGCACACAATTACTTTTTTAAATTTTGTTTTTCTCACCCATTTCCTGGTCAGTTCCAGGACACTCAGTCGGGTCACACCTGGGAGTATGATGCCATCCAAAGGTGGAGTTGCAAGTTCCTCCTCTGAACAAATAAATTACTGCAATTAATAAATAGAACAACAACAAAAAACTAAAAACTTTAAAGGTAAGCTGGAATAAAAAAATGGATTACTGAAGATGCTGTATGCAATTATGCTGTAGGGACAAATATGTGTCCAAAAGTGTCCAAAGCACACCTGAGTGGGAACAACAACCCCTTTAGACCCCTTCACCTACAGCACAAACATGTGATCGGTCGAGTCGGATTCTGGTAGTGCCACTAACCTCCATCCTCATTGATCCAGTGCAGGAAGAGGTTCATGGTGCCTGCCTCAGTGATCTGGTGGTCCTCTCCGTACAGCCACAGCGCCTGCTGACACCCATGCTCCTCTGCTTCATACTGGGGGAACAAGGAACATCCGTAGTTCCTGCCGAAATCAAAAGGGACAAACAATTGCAATTATAGGTGTTTTTTGCAGTTACATTGCTGCATGCAACTTTAATACTGTACAGTGAAAGAGAGATAATTATTTTACCCCCTGTCCCTGAAAAAGTCACCTATTGTCAGTGTGTGTGTGTGTGTGTGTGTGTGTGTGTGTGTGTGTGTGTGTGTGTGTGTGTGTGTGTGTGTGTGTGTGTGTGTGTGCGTGTGTGTGTGTGTGTGTGTGTGAGAGAGAGAGAGAACTGTTTGACCATGGTTGAGTGCATTGATGGATTATCAGTGAATACAAATTAAAACATGCATACTGTTTGTGGTTACTTACCCTCCCATCTTGCAATCTCCAGTTCCTCCTTTCCAGGCCCGTGTGTACTTTGGGTCGGCCCACATGGACAGAGGCTCTGCCTTGTTCTTGAAGTAAGAGCCCACTTGACACAAGATCACATAGAGCAAGGCACTGCCAGGCTTCCTTAGACCCAGAGCGGGCTACAGTGGACACATAAACACATAGCAATGTATTTTATATGTCATTTAATTAAAAAGAATACACATTCTGCCTCCACATATTATTGAAGCGCTTCACTATCCTCCTTACCTCAGTGGCAATAAATGTTGGTCTGATGTAGAGACTGGCAGAGTCTGAGTTAGGAACCCAGTCCTGGTCGGTCTCTACCAGTCGCCTGATACACTCCAGAAACTCTGACTCATTAAAGGCCTAGAGGAAGGAGAGAGGTGGAGAAAGAGAAAGATAAGGAGAGTGGAGGTGGAGTGGGGGAACAGAAAACACAAGTAAAGAACAGAACAGAGGGTAGCTATGACACTTAGATGAAATATCAGAAGTGGAAGGTTGGAAGGTAATTATTTCTTCCATTCATCCATCCATCTCATTCCTCCATCTTACAGGTAAACACGCTCTCTTAGCAGTGTTGGACATGCGTTTCAAGTTGAGCATGGGTCTGAAGAAGCGCAGTTGGTTGTCATCCCCACGGTACACCTTCAACCCTTCATACAGCTGGTGGGAAGAGAAGAGGGTTGAGGTGTTACAAATACTGAGGTCATGAGATCAACCACCCCTACCCTATTCTAATTCCGCCTTACGTGATCACATTTTTTCTTCTTCTAATTTTATTTAAGGAGAGAAGTTCTTTCAAGGAAATTTCTCAAAAAAATCAACAACTGTTCATAAACATATACGGAAATTAGGAAATGATCAGGAAGTTACAGGCCCATAAAATAAAGCAGTACAGGTCTACATGCTGTTTCGGAATACAATTATGGTGAAGGAATAGAAAATGATTTATTTATTTAGTCAAAGCTGTGTCGCAACACTGGAATTTGCTGGTAAAATACCCACCATGTGTCACCAGGTTGCTAAAATTCCTGTAAATCAAATTGTCAAATCAGGTTAAGTCAGTCTCCTGACATAATGTAACAAAAGAGGATAGGTCAAATCCATTTTAGAAGTTTGAATGCTTCCTGGTCGGCATACCTGTATGGCGTAATGTAGTGACGATGTGGCCGGGTGGAGAGACAGGTTCCCAAAGGGCTTGATTAGCGGAGCCTGCCAGCCCTCACTCGCATTCCACTCTATGGTCAGCATGTGGTCAGTGAAGACGGTCCCGAAGGGAATCACGTCCGGTCTGGGCTTTGGAGTGGAGGACAGCTCGATAACCAGTTCAGCTGCCTGGTTACATATAACAAAACAGCAGAGCAAATAGTGACATTTAAGGAAAAGGTGTACATGTACCATAAAAGACAGGAACACCTAACTATGTTTACTTTGACACGATCTCCACAGATGGTTATCAACCAAACCTAAAAATGTATCCTTTTTAACACTTCAGTGTGCCTGCTATGCAAAGCATAAGGAAACATCAATTGTTACTCATCAGACTTCTTCCTTCTTCCCACTCGACACACAATTGGAAGACAAACATAACATCAAAATGTGCGTCTTCATGGGTTAGAGTTAGAGACAAAAAAAAAACATTCAACTTGTTGCCTGTTACTCTGTTATTCCATGTTTTTTCTCTCCAATCTGTGATTGGCCAGCAGAGGTTGCTGTAACATTGACAGTGTGATGGGATAACTCATGCAACATTAGCCACGGTTCTCACATCTCACACCTCAGTGCTGGAAAACCAGACACCAGACCAGTGAGACAGTAATAAGACAAAGTGATACAGAAAGGAACTGTAACCAAAAACAGGGTGCTATATGTATATATTTCTAAACTACCCCATGCAGAGGTCAAATGTCATAGTTAGACAGAGTAGAATAGCATTATTTTAGCATTGAGAGGGCTTGGCTCTGAGTCCAGTCTCTGCATTCATTATGTCCTCCTCACCTTTATGATGTTGCAAGAGAAGCAGGTTGGAAAATACCAGTTTGTGTAATAGAACAAGTACATTACAAGTTCTTTCCTGCTATTGCAGGCTGAGTCATTGTTTTACAATAACGAGACATGTATTCCTGGTATGCCATTCAGTGACGTGTCTGTTCCAATTGTCTGGGATTACACTGACTCTTCTTCCTCTCCTTCCTGGTGCAGAAGGTATCTTGCACAATAATCCCAGATTACTGGAAAGTCTCAGGGGCGACAACAGTACTATACTGTGTGAAAGGGATAACAGTACTGCATTGTTTTCTACTGTACTTATTTTTTTCTCATTGTCTGATTCTCTTTTTAGTATTACATCAAATTCCCATATACATAATAACATCTTCATTCATGTAATGTTCCTTTGTAGAAGTGTGTCTTCTCTGTAACTATTTATCTGCATTCTCCAAACCAAAGTCAACACTCATCCTTGTGTGTGTGTGTGTGTGAGTGTGTGTGTGTGTGTGTGTGAGTGTGTGTGTGTGTGTGTGTGTGTGTGTGTGTGTGTGTGTGTGTGTGTGTGTGTGTGTGTGTGTGTGTGTGTGTGTGTGTGTGTGTGTGTGTGTGCACATGTCCACCCTAATCTGTACCTGATCCTGTTGTCTACTGCTCAAGCATTCAGGGTCAGAAAACAAGCAAAGCTCCAGCTACTTAGCGTGAGCTGGGAAAGTGGATTCTGCTGAGCAAGGAAGAGGAGGACAGGTACACTGGTCGTGTCCTTCCCCTAAAAAATATGGCAACAACCAAATCAGCTAAATTAAACTGTTTAAAAAAGGCTCACTTAGGTTGACAGAAAGGGGACTTTTTCCATGCGCTGGAATATCCATTGGATTAGTTTTTCCATGTGTTTTTTTGTCACAGTAAAAACACTGCTGGATGACTGAGGCTCTTAAGGTCTTCCGGGGCTGCTCATTGCAACATGAGGACAAGAAGCAGTGCTGGAATATCTTCTATGTGGGGCACTAGAGGGGATTCTTAAGTGTCAGAAAGCCAAGGAATCATCAAGATGCTGCAGCTGGAGCAGCTACTGAGGGTAGGTGTTCTTTAATTATAATGGCATTTAGTAGCCTATATTTAGCATATGCGTTCCACAAACCAAACAGCCACAAGACAATTGAATAACTTGTTTCAATACCTTAAAGCTTGGTATAATGTTGTCAGCCATTGAGATGGTGGAAATGTAGCTGCTTCCCTGGAAACACACAAAACATATGTTAACAATATAAACAGACTTCATATGTGCACTCTTTTCTTTTTTCTTTAAAAACAAAGTCAAAATATGTATTCACTACTAAACAAGTATCACTACTAAACAAGCCTAGGGGAAAATGTTACAGGAGTGTTTAACCTGATGAACTGGATTGTGTTTATACAGTAAAGCCAGTTTTGGTAAGTTTGAGCAATAAACTTAAGATTCAGTTACTTACTGAGTTAACATATTTCCTCACAACATATTGCAAACTTATTCTTCTTCATAAATCAATATAACTGCTTTAGAGACCCTATATGATATTTGGTACTCTATGAGTATTGTACATTTTGGTAATTATCTAAGGCGTAACAGTCATCAAGTTTCAGCTCAATGTGGAAGTCGAACATGCTAAATTTTATTTATTCTATTACAAAATAAATCATTAGAGTATAACCCCCTTGAGATGCACAATCTCGTTTTCAATGGGGTCCTTGAATTATATCATTATAGCTCTTTTTGTAGGATTTTTGATTACAATTTAAAAACAGAAAATGTAAACAGAAACAGCCTTATAGAATGACTATATGATTGGCTTTCACAGACTACACAGGCCATGGCATTACATATAGGCTAAGACGTGACACTGCATGATAACATAGGAACTTCAAGTAGTCTGTCCGAAAACATAAAACACGTCTGTTTTAATAAAGGCTATTGATATTGTGTATAGACTTGCTGCCAGATTAAAGCACAACCTGCGTCATCAATATCTATCCCCAACATTCGTGCACATGTAGGCTACAGTAATTATAGGAGTCAATATTGTAGGATAAGTTACCTTCAGATCAGGAGAGACGTCTGTGCACCTTCACCGTTAAACCGCTTACTGCTTGCTCAGGTTGAAACCAGTCCCATACTGTGTTGTCATGACACCAAATATGCTGATGAACCCAATTAATTTTGCAACAGCCCTGACGTAGTGACACGGAACTTGGCTCAATGCCATTATCGACGTCTAATAGGGAGTTTCTTGCTTTTGTGTTGGGCTGTGGAATTAGAAAGTTGTATTTGAGACACTAAAAAGGACGGACAAACTGCTTAGGGACAAAAAGTTTTCATTTATTGCACTTTTTCAAAACTAGACTATCTCACCGTAAATATAACGTTGTCCCGTAGCTTGTTATATTGGGTGCTGTGTCCCCTTCAAGCCGCAGGGAGGGGGTGCTGGATTACTTTTAGATTCGTGAACACCCACTTAGCTGTTTTTAAAAAAAAAAACTCTTTCTGTCTCGAGCGCTGAGCCTCAAAACTACCTGTGCGCGTGCTCCCTGTGTACGTCTGGACAGTTGGCCAAACATTTCGTCGTGGATATTTGCTCCTGCAAGCTTTTACAAGGTAACAAACAAAGGCTGTTTGACAAAGAAACACAAAAAGTGTTCGTTTTTTACTCTGTGGTCAAAGCAGGTGCATGTGTTAGCATGGAAATAAATTTGTGCTCGAGTCGCTGACGAATTTTTAAAAAACATATTCGTCCAACCCTAGCTGTCGAAGCCAGACGCATTTGTTTTGCTTATTTTATCGTCATAGAGCAACTTATCCTGCACATTTACTGTAATGAAATTAATTGGATACCCAGTTTAATTATTATTTTTTTATTTCAACTCTAGTTGTATGAGAGAAAATGATAACTGTACTATAATAAATGCTAATTGCGTTTGAAGTTCGTAAGCAAACTCTTATTTTTGCTCGTTTGCACACCTGAAGCCTATTGTAAGGATACTTACCTATAGGTGATGCTTTAAATTTTAACACATTATCTTTAATCTTTTCACATTAGGAAGGTAGGATTGGAAATCTAAAATATTGTGGACTGGTTGGCATGATCAATTATTATTATTATTATTATTATTATTATTATTATTATTATTATTATTTGGACTCCTTTTTTTTTTAAGCTGTGTGTGGTTTAGGGAGGTTACAATTTGATTCCCCATCTATCCCTCCTTTTCTTTCTTCTCCATCGTCTTTCTTTGTTATGTCCTTTCTTGGCTCCTGCTTGTTTAAAAGTTAAACACAAGAACTGTCTATGATTGCCACAGAATCTTGGAACTAAAAACTATTTGGCATTGGGTGGTTTGTATCATCCCATAGCTGTCATTTTTTTTATATCGGGCTACTCCATATGTTCTGAAATAATCCCAATTATCTCTGTATGCTTGGCATTTATGTGTGTTTCCATGCTGCATTTCTGCCTCTAACCCTACAGTTAGTCCAACCAGAGAAAACCAGTCCTAAAGACTAAATGTGCCAGTTATCCAGTAGTACATCATAGTGTTATGCTGCACAGTGTAGGTCCTCTACGAGCAGTCTCAAGTCTTTTCTGTCTGTCCATTTGCCTCTATTTTACTAACTTGACATGCAATTAAACTAAATATGTTCTGCTTCTCTCTCCTCAGTCGTCAGCCTCTCCTCTAGCCAGGAAGCCAGCACTGCTGCCCTGCCATCAGCAATATGGACTATTACTCGCCCCAGCCCAATCGTCGCCACAATCCCGTGGACAGCATCTGCCGCAAACTGCAGACCATTCAGTGGCGTGGTGACCGAGAGCCCAATTCACCTTTCCAGATTCCCAAACTCTCCTCCAGCAATTACGACAGTCCACAGAGTGGCCTCAGGCACAACCTGGAAAACATCCTGAAGAAAGGGACTCTCCACAGAGACGAGGGGGTTAAGGAGAAGGGGAGAGGGATGGGTATGCCAAGCTCTGCAGCTTCCCAGAGGAGTGGCCTGGGTCCCTCTGTCCCCATGTCCACTCCTTCCACCCCAGCATGCAACCCCGCCACGCCAACTAACGTCACATACACTATCACTAGCACTCTGGGCGAGAGGAGAGGGGCTGATGGGAGTGATTTAAGACAAGTTAAGACATGGCAGAGATATTGTTCGACTCCCACGGGCCAGTCCAAAGACTCCCCTTACTTTACATTCACACGAGGGCCCCAGACGGTGCAGCCCGAGAGCGAGAGGGCGAGCAGGAGCCCACCTCTGTGTCGTACATTCACCCCAAACCAAAGCACCCTCTCCTACAACCTCAAATTCTGCTCAGGGGACATGGGGAACTCAACAGAGTATGAGCTGCCCTACCCAGCTCTGGTTGTGAAAAGACTGTCCATGGGAGACGGAGGTAGGAAGTGGCGGCTTCTGGCCAGATTGGATGTGCAGCTTGTTTTAGCCGGGTTACCTGCAGTAAACACAAAACAGATTCAGCATGAAAGTTCATTCTTGACCTTGGAAACCGTAGCTTGATAAAGAGCTTTCAGAGAAATATCATGGTCTTCATCAACAGATGGAGTTTTTATATTTGCTGAGCAAAATCCATCCACTGATAAGGAGTGTGAGATGTGGTTGAAAGCATTGGAAAAAGTGTATAAGTGGACTTAAGATTTATTTGTGTAACAAAATGGATTACTTGAGCTGAGCTTTAGTAATAATGGCATCAGTGAGGAATTCTTGACATGATTATTCCTGGACATAAGTATAAGGTTGTTGACTGGAGGTTTTGTGTCTTTGGAGGAAAGTAAGGTTTTTATTACTCAAAGTTTGATTTACCAAACAGAGAATCTGGTAGTAACTGCAAAATAGAAATAATGAGAAGGAAAATTCAGCTACCTTTTTATAAATAGAAGAATAGGGACAAATGCTTTAAAAACATGACAATTCCAGTCTGTTTTAACCTCCAGAAGAGCAAATTTGGTGCTGAAAAGGTTAGTCATACAAATAATTAAAAAAATAGAAGAATAGGGCTTCAGGAGAAATCTCTAGGCATAGAGTGTTTATCCTTTGTTTTATGCAGAATTGATGAGGGCTGTTGGGTTCTTTCTTTGAAGGGATACTTTGCTGTGCCAAGGTCTCCCTACTCACAGGCCTGTTGTTTGAACTACGGACTGTTTCTCAAACTTAAAACCGAACTCAGATTTAACCGTTATACGAGATTGAATGTTACCAGCCGGCCGCCATTCTGTGTTAATACGTACGTCACCCACCAGTGGGAGCGTTTATTGGTTTTCTACCCTTTGAAGCATAAGGGAATATCACAGCTTCTTTTCTCTGGTACTGTGGCACCAATTTAAAAAAAATTGTTTGCCTTCTACTGCATACAGTTGTATGAAAATACCCTCTTTCCAGTGGTGAAATACTTCTTTAAGTCTTTTTTTGTGTCAATATCTAGTTCAAAACATACACTATTTCTGATTTGTCACTTAAATGTTCCATACTCCTAAATTAAAACATGTTTAATCAATGCAGCATGAAAAAAAAAAAAAAAACCTGCATTGCCCAGAGAGTGGGAAGAACAATTGTTAATTGGGGGGGGCGGGCAGTGGCTAGTTATTAGTTTTAGCTCCAAACTAACTTGCCTTATGTAACGTGACGCATAGTGTGTCTGGCCATCACACTGTGACAATAGTTGCCGTGTCTTGTGAAAAATGTATCCTGTGCTTGCTTTACTATTGTACGAAACTCAATACACTCTGTTTGGTGTGTTTGTGTTGCATATTCATGCTCAGGATCCTCAGTGGCTTCTGAAAACAGGAAGGAGAATATGGCAGAAATCAGCCTCATCTGTGAGGAGAATCTGCTTGATACCATCTTCCATGCCTGTGACACCCAGCGCCGAGGTACGCACAGGGTCATTCATGGTTGGGTCCCGCATTTCAGTCTTCCAGCAAGCTGAATATTTCGAATATAATATAATGATGAATATAATGATGAATTAATGCTTGTCACTGTCTCATTGAGTATAGTATTTCCAGTGTGTTTTTCCACGTAGAAGGCAGAAGTAATTCCCTCTGATCCCAACAGTCACACAGTATCAGCATTGTGTCTTCCTATTGTGCCTCCTAGCATTGACAACACAATCTCTTGCATTTATTTCTGCATCCTTCAAGTTTTCTCATCAGTTCAGAATGTTTTTTTAAACATTTTTCTGGAGTGAACCATCTTGTGCAGCAGAGGTATAGTATATGGTTTATTTAAAGAAGTACAGAGGACATGGTATTTCATTTGTTTGTAATTTTTAGTGCCTGATTTTCAGGATTTTCTAACAGGGTTTTTTTCTTTTTTTTTTCTTTCACCTCTGCAAGTTTCAGTCTCTTCTGTTTGTGCTGTTCAGTTGATAAGTGTTTTATTTTTGGCTTCTTTCTATCTACCTCAATCCTCTTCGGGTCTATTTTAATGTAAAAAATAATTTCAAAACAATTTAACGTAAGAAAGCTTTTGCACACCTCTTTTGTCGGGCAGGTGCGTAGGATATGATCAAAAGTAGCAGATCAAAAACTTAGAGAAAAGTCCCGCACACTGACCATTACGCAAGCAATAATTTATTTAGAAAAATACGTTACGGTCTCAGACCTTCATCAGGTAAATTCCTAATTCATACATGAAATTTGAAAAAGAAAATACAAATAATTGTGTAGGTCTTCAGTTAAAATGGGGAATCAGCCATGATTGGTTGGATTTACCTCTGTTAGATTGTATTTGTGGTTAAGCACACTTGCTGTGTAAGTATATCAGATTTCTGTCTAATTCAGCTTTGTGGTATGTTGTATATTAAACTTGGGGAAATAGTACCATATGTAAAGCTGTGAAGATAGTAGAAGATACAGTACATGGAGCTTTGCCAGTGGTTGAGTTTTTAGTGAGGAGGGTATGAATTTTGGAAGACGTGGTCATTGAAAGCATTTGTCAAAGGAAAGAAAACTAGTCCACAGTTCAGACTACTGTTGTGATAATAACTATGTAAAGGCTGAAGACCTTTTTTAAGAAGTCAAGTCAGCATTGACAAATGTGTGAAACCAACTGCAAAAAAAGAAAAAGTTAATGGTTACTGCTTTTGCTGCCTTTACCTCTAACCGAACAAGACAACAAGATTTAGGAGAAGGGAGTAATATTCGGTTCTAACGTGGTCAACGTATCAAACGATAAGAGAATATTTCTCTTTGTGTCTCTGTGTTACTGTCTTCTCCCAGGTAAAGTGTACGTGTCTCACATTGTGGACTACCTGCGGCACACGACCAGTCGCAGCTCACAAGACAGCGGACTAGAGGACCTTTGCAACATGCTCGATCCAGAACACAAAGACGTCTCCATTGACCTGGATACTTACCATGCCGTCATGAAGGAGTGGATTGATGACTGCCGCAACAACGGGTACTGAAAAGCAGACATTATAAATGAAGGGCTTGATACCGTATGCATATGATTATTTCATTGAAAATGGGATTTTTTTTTTTTTTTTTTAGGGGTGGAACGTTTAGTAAGTGAATGTACTGGATGGTCTGAAGTCAAGCTTTTGCAAGTATTCATGCAGCTGAAGTGGCTGTAAGCGGAATGCTGAATCCATGTCCAGCAGTTCTGTTCTGTAACTGCAGTTTGGAAGAGCTCTTTTAGGCTGTCAAAAGACAATCATAAATCAATAGTGGATTCATTGTTGGATAAAATATCAGCTTATTGCTGGCACACTATCTTCTGTTCAGGGTTTTGTCTTGCTAGAGTACCTATTTTAAATTGTAGGTGTGACAGTTGGAAGATTACCTTTTTAGAAACTTAAATGTAACTTAAAAGTGTGAGTCCTGGTCCAGTTTCAGAGGTGGTGTTTATAGCCA
This sequence comes from Zingel zingel, assembly GCA_023566125.1. Classification (NCBI taxonomy): domain Eukaryota; kingdom Metazoa; phylum Chordata; class Actinopteri; order Perciformes; family Percidae; genus Zingel; species Zingel zingel. The sequence continues at coordinate 14,689,980 of CM042331.1, read as the reverse complement.
TGGACAATAAACAGTTTGTGCAGTAATTGGTTTCATATATATATTGTGAATGGGGAACTAAAGGTGAGATGCCTTTTTTATTTTGAGTTTTTGATTGTGCTATAAAAACAAGATTCTTTTTTCTGATCTATGTAATATTTTGTTTGTCAGACTATACAATTATTTATTGCTTGTCTTTGTTGAATAATACAGAAGATAAAGAGCTTTAAATTATTTTCCAAAATCGTTCAGCCCTAATTTTTGACATGTTTTCTTTTTTGTGTTGGCTAATTTTCTGATGAAGATCTGCACTGTGACTGATTATTTGCTCAATTTGCTCCACGTTTGCTATTTCCTTCTACACATTTGAAGTTGCAGAGTTTCCAACCTCTTTAACGTGGCTTGAAAAAGGCGAAGGCGGCTTGCACCATCTCTACCAGTAGCCTACTGTGGTTTCTTTCAAGCCTTTTCAGGGAAGAACCACTCATATATTCTGTTTGAGTTATGCAAGTAAATATTGTGTAGGCGGCTTATGCGTCAGATGAGCGATGACTAGTGAGAATGTTCGCGCTGTGTGCATCTACATTATATTTACCAGGGTGTCTTTTGTCTCAGAGGCAGGTCTGCGTCATAATGGACTCTGTCAGGTCTATATGAAATGTGCATTTGACATCTCTGGTTTGTGTGCTATGACTCAGATGGTGGATTGAAACTGAAAGTCAGAATATTTGCTATTATACAATATTCATTTATCTCTTATGCAAGTGGTCATATTTTGACATGCATACCAATGAGAGAGAATGCATTTTAACATTGTTACTGACTAGACCAAAGGGTCCCTGCAACAACTGTGGGTGAAGGCATGCTTATGTAAATGTGTAGTGCTGGCCAAACATTAGTTTAACTGTCAAACGAGTAAGGACTGTGCACCAGCCAGCAAGCTCTCTTTGCAGTATGTTCAGGGTCTGTTTGTACATAAAGTAGAAGAAGAGTTTCAGACTGAGCAGAGACTGTTTGTTTTTAGTGCAAAATGTGCCAAGAACACCGCAAACGGTTCAACAAATCCCTTCAAATATGTTTTCAGGGGTCAACAAAAAAAGTGCGTGACTGCTACATCCTATGAAAAGATTGTGAAAATAATTGATCTTGCACATTTTAATATTGGATTTCCTATGTTGTATCTCAGGCAAGAACCGACAGATGACGCCACTCAGGACTCAGTCAAACTCCGAGACAGCCTGTCTGGTGAGTGTGCATTTTAATCACTTGTATGTTTGCTTTTCATTTCCTTGCATTGTACACACATCTGATTTTGATGACTCCTCAAGCTTTCTTAATTTTTGTGTGTGTGTGTGTGTGTGTTTTTAGCCAAGAGGTCCGTGTTGCTCAATATGACCTCAGGAAGCTTGGAGGCCTTTGGAGGCGAGGCATCCAGAGCAGAATTGTAAGTGATGTGTGTGTAAATTTGTAAGAGAACGTACATGTTTGTGTAAAAAAGCAATACTATACCTTTTTTATTTGAATGTTTGACTCCTTGATGTATAAACCTAAGTTGCATTGGCCCATGCGCATGGGTTAAATTGTGATTTGAGAGGAGGGGGAGCCGTGGTCAAATGAGGTTGGGGGTTTGGGTATGGGCGGCCACACTGTTAACAGTTTTCATAGGGACTATTTCCTCAGTAGAATAATGACGTGTGTGTGTGTGTGTGTGTGTGTGTGTGTGTGTGTCCTCAGTGAGACCTCTGAGCTGGTGTGTTGTGTTGCCGACCTCCAGATGAGCAACCAAAAGTTCCAGGAGGAGGTGAAGAAGCTGAAGCAGGTGGTGGAGGCCATGGAGGACAGCAACCAGAAGCTAGCAGAGGAGAATGAGGACCTCCGCAATCAAGCCAGGGTGTAAGATGTACTTTCATGCAAATGCACGGCACAGATTTATTTTGGCACGCTGTGGTTTGTTGACGTTGTTCGTTTGTCCTCTTGCACAGTAACCAGCAGCTGGCCCAGAAAGAGAAGATGCTGAACGAGGAGGTGGAGGAGATGAAGGCCACTCTGAGCTGCACAGAGGAAGGCAGAGCTCGTGCCTCCGCACACAGCAAACATGTGGTCAGTCAACAATCGGGCAGTACAAAGAGGATCTATAAAAGTGCTATAGAAGTTTCTTTGTTACAAGGGTTTCTTCCCCTTCACTATGTTTAGACAGTTGCAGCTGAAGTGTACTGCATTGCAGAAAAAATTCAAAGCATCAAAAAAAAGAACATGCCTGAAGTTCAACATAGTCTTGCAAAGCTGGAAAATAGAGCCATGCCAGCCATAGAATGTATGAAGGTAAACCTCATAAACGTAACATACCATTCAATTTAGAAAATGTTTAGACCGATTTTAAAAAATGACGCCAGCTTTGAACAAGTCCACATCCCAGATTACATTTAATTTAATAAAATGGCAAAATGATTCAACAACATAGTCTTTCACAGATTTTACAATATCATTTTAGATAGACTTTCTTTCTTTCTAATGTTCAAGTCAAGCTGTCAGAATATAATGGAACAGAAAATGTAGGAATGAGCAGGCGTTTGCGTAGTTGCTATTGATTTTTATTTTTTTTTTTTCTTCTTCTTTTCAGGAAAGAGAGAACCAGAGTCTCATTGCCAAGATTGCTTTTCTTCAGGAAGAGGTACTTCACTGTCCGAAGATAACTTTGAGGAGTTGACTGTAAAATCAATGACCTGACCTCACAGGGAATCAGTAGTGCTCACCCATTCATAGATAGCTTACACAGAGTATATTGCTATACTGGGAGTCTGTTCATAAAAGCATGTGACCGGCTGCCCTAACTCCTCTCTGATGGCTCCCCAGAACTTTAAGGTTACCGTGGAGATGGACGAGCTTCAGAGGAGAATTACACAGCTGTGTGATATTAACACTGAGCTTCAGGTACCTTTTTACTCTCTGTCCATTATCATTTATATATTTTTCTCTGTGTTATTACATGTGTACTACAGTGTCCTTCTCTTCTTCTTTCTTTTTTTGCCCTCTGGCATTTTTTGTGTATATCTGCTTTCCTTCCTCACAAAATGACCTTTTTAAATTGTAAATCTGTCTTAGGCACATTAGTAATACTGTCGACCACGCTACAGTTTTCTTTATGTTATGTAATTTCCCTTGCCCTGTCCTCAGGTGCATATTCAATCTGTTGATTCTGTCCTTAGTGAAAAGGAAGCTGTGATACTAGAGGTCAGTGCCTTGTGTTATATTATCCATTTTGCTGTCGCTGTAAAGCTCTTAGCAGTTCTGATCTTTCTATACATAACATTCCTTGAATCCATTTAGATAACACTGGTTCAGTGCCAAACCATGTAAAAAAAAAAAAAAAAAAAAAAAATTTGCTTCAGCTACCAATTTTGTTAAAATATATATATATCATAAAATCTGGGTGAAAGGAACTTATTCTTGTCCTCTTTTCTCTACAAAACTCAAACTGCTCTTGTGTCGTTTACCTCCTTTTACAGAAGAGCAGACAGATAAGTGAGCTTAAGTCGGCAGTGGAGGAATACTCCTCTATCACAGAGGTCAGTGTGTCACCTTGTCTTTTCAGTTTCTACGCATCAACAACCCCCACTAGTTTCTCCCAGATGCTCGTGCGTTGCTTTCACTTGTTTCTGATCTCTTTGCTCGCTTTGCCTAATGCCAATGCAGCCATTTTATATGCTCCGTATGAACCATATGCTCTACTTCCAATGCTTCTTAGCTGAAATGAGTTTGCAGAAAACCAATGGAAGCAATGGAAAATCCTCATGGTAAATGAGATTTGAAAAAGTCCCAGAAGAAAGCATATCAGATGTCTTAATTACCGATCAGTGACACTTGAATAGGATTAGAAATACTGGCTATGAACTTCAGGTATTCATTTTATTTTTCAAAATATTTTGGAACTATTTGGGGAAAATAACCAAATGTTTGAAGCTAAATGTGATATTCTAAGTTAACACAGGCAAAACATAAATTTTGCCATGTCAGCTTTTTCACTTTACAGACAAGCCTCTGCTGTGTCCAGTGTGCTGGTACAATCATCAGCATGTGTGTCATTTGTATTTTGGTTGTGGAGACTGACTGTGGGAAATAAAACACCTGCAGTCTTTCCACACACAGGTCTTGTACTCGACAGATTTGTTCTAGTGGGGAAAGGGTAGGAACTATAGTTGACCTCTAAAGTCATGTTTATTTCTCTGTTGTTGATTCCAGCTGCTGAGGGCAGACAAGAGCAAGCTGGAGAACCAGATGCAAATGATGCACCCAGACCTGGCTGGGTAAGTGAGCCAAGAATAACCTGGGAGTGAAGGGGTCTGGGGTATTAGGGATGAATTTATGGAAGAGAAATCCTCTAAGCCTCAAACGGTATCTTATTAAAAAAAAAAAAAAAAATGTGTGTGTTCTCGTCTGTAACTGTGGAAAAGATTTGTCCGTTACTAGCTTCTCTAATGAAAGCCTTTGTTTGCACCCAACCTCTCCGCCCCCATTCGTCCTGTCTGTTCCAGGGCTGGTCTGTCCCTGTCGGCAGCCTACAGGTTGAACCAGAGCAGCTCAGGATCCCTACAGACAGAACTGGCTTTGGCACAGTCACCACTGGAGGTCAGTACTCCCTTCATTTGCACACCTTTAATTTTCATGAACTCTGTTTTTCTTCTTTCTCCTGTTCTCAATGTCATATCACTTATTCGCCTCTTTCGTTTTCTCTTGCACGCTGTCTGACATGTATTCCCATTTCTCTGAACACACTGTTTCAGTCTGCAGCCTTTTATTTCTGAAAGAGAATTAATCTTTCTAGTATCAACCACACTGATACAAATATAAACTTGAAAGCACTCACAGCATTCACACCGACCAACCACTTCAACAGGCACAGCTAGTTTTACAATGTTATGCAATCTCAGTTTATCGTGCCCCTGATCCCAGCTGCAGTTCTCAGAAGTTTTATGCCTACAGGCAAGTGATTAATCTCTATAGACTTTTCTTCCACAGACTATTGGGCGTCTCACAAATTCTACACACAATACAAAGCACTGTGTGCACTTCTTAACATGCTGTGTACTTTGCACAGTCCAGGCTCTTATTTAGAATTAGACTGGTGGAAAGTGTTTTAAGTCTCTTTTGCTCGTTTGGGTAAATATATTGCGGTCTCTTCCAGCCCCCCCACGGAGTTGACCTTTTGTCCACCACTATGAGCTTTGCCTCCCCGATGGATGAGACGCTGGACAGGGAAGTGTTACTGATGCTGCAGGGACCCAACCCTGAACACATGGCTCTGGAGTTCAAGAGCCTCCTAAATAAACTGGTAACCAAGTGTGAAGCCCTGCACTTGCACTAAAATTGCCTGTAGGGACTCTAGTGGACAACTGGCATCTGTAAAGCCATCCCCTTGTTCTGTTTGACTTGCAACTGACTGTAAATGTCAATCAACACAAAATTAGCATGGCATAAGCTGTAGCATTCTGTAAACATTTTGGTACAAAGAAAAACGTTTTTAAAATTTTCAGCTTAAATGATCAATTATCAACCCTTTGCAAGGCATTTTATTGTTGTACCATAATGTGGAAGTTTTGAGACTTGACTTAACTTTAAGAATTTGCTCGGAATCCCATTACGTGAGTTGTTAGCATTTGTGGGTCTATTTGGATAGTCTTCCCTTTCCAGATGAAACTCAGGACTATTGAGAGTAACTGTTGACATTTCCTAAAAGGTGACAGTCATCTTGAAGTTTTAGTCAAATTCAATTACTGCCAGGTTAAGAGTGCTTAGGCTCTCATATGAGCTCAGAACAATTAGAATAGTGTGATGTAACAGTTTAATGAATGAATGTAAACCTCTTGTCTGTCTTAAGCACTTGTGTCTAATGTTGTGCATAAGACACTTTCAAGTCTTGACTTTCCATCTTAAAGTATTTTTCTCTCATGACATGCTTTCACTTTATGTCCCTCAGAAAAGTGATTTCAGAGAAGAAAGCGACTCGGTCTTGTCTACAGCTAGAGGCTTGCTGGACGACCGCGCACAGCCAGTGGGCAACGACGACACCAGTCTCCAGGTCAGATACACTTTCACAGACATGTTTAAATGTTGTCATCAGTGTCCGCCTACCTATGGCACGTGATGTAAGCTTGAGGCAAGTTGCAGGTTCACAGTCTATTGCAGTGTTGGTGCCTGTGTGCGTTCCTGAATTTTTGCAAATGCATAGGGGTTGATATTAGGCTGAAAAGGGCCGTCTCAGGACTTTTGTTTTGAATATATATGAATCATGAAATGATGTAGTGTGATCTCTTTCCTGTCCTTCCACCTGTTGAACTCCTTTTCTATCTATCACTGCCTATCTGCTCTTTCTCTCCTTCCCACCTACTATCTCTCCTCTCTGGAGATCTCTTACTTATATAACTCTCCAACAGGCCCCATCCAAGCAGTGCTGTTTAGTCAGTGTGTTGTACCATGAACACAACCCACTCCCCTCCTCCCTCACTCCAGTTTTCTGTATCTCTCCGTCTCTCTTTCTCTCTCTCCCCCCTCCTCGTGCATTGTTGCCACTCTGCATTCATTAGCCACGTACTGCCATACAGCAGTAAACATAGCAAATGAGACAGAAATCATTAGTGGAGCAGAGCTTTACCAGTCTTCCGTTGGTTCTTCGGTGTGCCGGCTGACGTGAAAAGATTTTGTTTTTAGTTAGGTGTCAGAACTTTTTGGAGGCGTAAAAGACACCTAGCTCTTCAGGCCAAGCGGGTGACCCTGGGCCTTGTCTTCCCACAGAAGGTGCAGGCCGAGCTGGACGCGAGGAGGACGGACTGGGCCCTCAGCCTGGACCAGCTGGCCCAGTACACAGACTCACTGGAGAAGGAGCTGATCAAAATGGCCAGTAACTTGAGGAGGTCCCGCACTGAGATCCTGCACCTTTCAGTCAGGTGACCAAAGTTTTGTTGTCTGTGCTCAGTTAAAATCAGTAGGCAGTCAGAAATGTATGAGCTGCTGAAGTGAGTGATGGTGTGATTGGTGTGGGAGCAAAAGAATGTGAAAAGGATGTACCAGAGGAAGATGGAAGAGAACCATTGGCAGTTAATCTTATGCTGGCTCATTATTGACAACTTGACTATAAGGTAGGAAAACCTTTCTTTGAGGAGGAGTTGCTTTTGTGCAGTAGTGATCTCATTGGTTACATTAAACCCTAGTAGGCAGGGCTAAAGAATTAATTTGCTGGCTAAGTAAGGTATAACTGACACCCCTGAAATAGACTGAAGAATTAGCAAGAACGCTAGAAGCTGATTAAATCTAGCAGTGGAATTACTAACTGGAAAAAAGCTGTCTAGCCATAATAAGGCTATCTAGGTTAGCTGGTTAGCCAGCTGACCTTCCATGTTTATACAAGTCTATAGCTGTCTCTATAAGCTGGTTAGGGTGCCTGTGGAGCGCCTAAATAAGTTGATACAATAAGTAACTGAGCAGAGCTAAAGAGGATTTTATTCAACCAATTAAGTTATTTATGCCATTAGAGTAGATCTGCCTGTCACAAGTCCATATTTATAAAACTTAATCACAGCATTAACAACACCACGCGCTACTTCATGTCAGACCCCTGCATGTGGGTATCTGCTCTCCAGTGCTCTGTCTCAGTTGTCCAGCCAGTTGTGCTGAGTGGGGGAAAGACCTGTCAATCATGCTGACCTCAATGTCCCCCAAAGGGCCCGCCTCGCTAGGTTTGGGTCTGTGCCAACTCTGGACTTGTGTGTGTGTGTGTGTGTGTGTGTGTGTCCGTCCATCCCCTTCAGATATATAACGGAGCTAGAATGGAACAGTATGAGACCAGAGAGAACTGGTCAGGCTGTCCATCTCACATTTACTGGTCCTTACTTACCAGGGTGAACTTTAGAAAACTGAAGAGGGCTCGTTGTAGGTATAGTTCTACCTCCTGCTCTGGAGTGTTTGGGATAGTACAGAATGTTTAGAGTAAGACTGGACTACAAGTCAGTGGTAGGACACATTTTAGGTTCTGTGTAGTCTGAGATTAGATTAGAGGGTCGGGCTGGGACTGGATCTACAAACCGTGAAGTGAAGAAACCGTTACTTGGCCAGTCAGAGAACTGGCGCTGGTCACCCTGGGCAACAAAATGGGACACTGCATGGGCCTGCGGATTGGGTACAGTATGTCTACTGTACTGTCTTCTAGGATCTCTGTGCATGCATTTTTCTAGCTGTCTGGACAGTGACGAGTGCTTTCATAATCTGGGTGTTTTTCAATTAATGAGATTTTGTATTGTTGCATGCAGGGTGCAGGAGCAGGAGAAACAGAAGCGGCAGCTCTGTGAGGAGCTGGAGCAGCTAAAGACACCTCAGGACAGCAGAGAGGCCTCATGCCAGACACCTGCACCAGAAGAAGAGGTCAGAGAGGAAGGCAGGATGTGCAGGCTAGATCATGGGCCTATATCTAATAAACAACAGCAGCAGCCACTTGCTTTCACTATTCTCATAAATAATGTAATCTTAAAGGCAGGGTTTGTAATGTCGAAAAGCTAGCAAGATTTAAAATACCATCTCCTCGGGTTCCGTCTATACCCTCCCCCTGCCCTTAGGGCTCCGACCCACACACAGACGTGCATGAGCACTGCTGCTTGAGAGCGAAGAAAGAACCGCAATTTGACTTAATGTCTCATTTATCGACGACGCGCATTGAGCTGAGGCTTACACGGGAGGGCTATAGTACGTGATGCAGGGCAAGGAGGTGTTTCATTGGTTCTTTCCCAGATGACCATGAGGCAGTGATTGGTGGACGTTTTGACAGCATTACAGCAGCTACAGATGACAGATCTTTTTCAGAGGCAATACGTTATTATTGCTGTTAGGGTGTAACAATATATTTAAAAAAAATAAGTGTACATTAGAAATAGTTACCAACCCTGCCTTTTAATCTCTACTCACTATACATTGTTTTTAGAATTTTCAATGAAATGTACACATCGTCTGGGACACTGTTTAAATGCTCACTGGCATATAAGTCATATTGGGTTTGGAATACATTCAACTTTGATCATTTGTGTGTGTTTTGCATGTTTCATGGATTAACATTGGATATTGGAAGGTTTGCTTGGAGAGCCGTGACAGACCTCATGCTGTATTCAGACAGATGGAGTATCTGGTAGAGGAGAGTTGAGTGCGAGTTGGCGGCTGAAGTGGACATGTGCACCCACACACGAGCAGAATTAGATGCAAGCACACACCTACACACTGCTCCTTGCACAAAATTCACTGACACGTGCTTGAACATTTCCATTACAGCACCATTTTTACTGCAAAATACAATGCCTTTGGTGCTGAAGTAGATAGATTTGCTTACAGTAACCAAGTTGGGCATTTACAAATAATGCCGTTCTTACTTTGAAGTCATTTATTCAATATAGCGCTGAAGCAGGGAAGAACTACTAAAATTAACTGATTCCCTGGGATTTGTTGATCAACAAAAATAACTCTAATAAAAAGAAAAAACTATCTGTTTTGTTACATTTTTATTTCGCTGACAGCTTTGTTAATAAGTAATCATTGCTGTGATTTGACAGAAAACACTTGTTTGTCCAGTACTTTTTTTCTCAGGGGTGTCTGTTGGCAAGTAAGCAGTGGGGGTGCTCTTTTCAATTATGGAGGCTGTTATTGCTGAACTTCAGCCTCATCACCTCCAGTCCTTCAGTTGGATTTTGCCACAGTGGCATTTGTTACATTCATGTCACCTTTGCACACCTTTTATTGAGACTTTGTCTTTCCCTTCTTTTTGTTTTAGCCTGGAGATGACTTGGACTGGGATGAGGAGTTCGCCCTTCAAGACTTCCTAAAGAACGAGTTAGCAGAAAGGAATTGCAGAGAACAGGGTGGGCGAACGGACAGAGGTGAGGAGGAGGACGGGGAGGAGAAGTGGACCGTGGTCGACACAGCTGGAGAGGGAGAAGCGAGGTACGCTTCCGCTCCTCTGTCGACCCTCTCTGGGGAGGCCCAGCCTGGGCATGGTGCAGCAGGCGGGAGTCAAGGTGAGTGGGGACATGAAGGTGGACAGAACAACCACCAGCCAACAGTTCAACTGCTAAGTGACAATTTTAACTTTATTCATAGAGAGCCGCTACATGGAATAATACTGCTATACTGTAGCAATTTGTTTGTAAATGGCTTTCAACAGATTGAATCTTCAAAATGTATCTCAGGAAAACTTGGGAACTGAGGAGTCTTTCTTCAGCCTTTTAAAATCCAGTATACACCAAAATTAGCCCAGAGCTAACTGGAACCTCATAAAGCCAAGCCAAATAGGGCTAAATATAGTTTTAATATTTTTGTAACCCCATTCTGACCCTCACTCACCCTGTTCCTACTTCTGGATCCAATCTTGGTTAAAAAAAAAAAAAAAAATAAGCCTTGAGTTAACCTCATACATCACCAACAAGAATGTGAACTAATACATCCTGCTGACATATTGAGAACATACTTTGATGTACTGTGATTGCATCAACATTCCTAGCTCTAGATTAGGTATGAATAAGTTGAACATGCCTGTCTCTTGCTAACCCACAGCTCTTGTTGGAGTTGAGTGTCAGCAGCAATGTTTTAATTATTAAAGTATTTATTATCCTCCTTAAATCCCTATTGTGAAGATAAAAAGCACAGAACAACTAGTTAAACATTATGTTGTGACTTTAAGTTCGCTCACAAAATGCTTCACAGGAAAATGTGTGTGTGTGTGTGTGTGTGTGTGTGTGTGTGTGTGTGTGTGTGTGTGTGTGTGTGTGTGTGTGTGTGTGTGTGTGTGTGTGTGTGTGTGTGTGTGTGTGTGTGTGTGTGTGTGTGTGTGTGTGTGTGTGTGTGTGTGTGTGTCCGCGTCCGTCCTAATCCATGGTAGTCGCAGGACACTCGGCCACCAGTACAGTACACACACTTACTCACTGTAAGGATACACACACTCTGAGGTCCTTGGCAGTAGACCCCTGCCTTCTATGGTTGTTGTGGCCCTGGTCTTATGAAGGTTGTGTGTGTCTACACAGTATGTGAAATCCTCTCTTCCTCAAGGTCCTTGTATGGCCAGGTGTACGACCGGTCTGAGGCCACAAAGTGAGCTCAGTAATCCCCCATTCCTTTGCCTGCATGAGTGGCTGGCAGGCAGAGAGAAAGAAAACGAGAGTGTGAATGTGGTCATTAATGCCACCTTAGCCATGCATGGTATTTTAACCTCTCTGCCCCTCCCTCAACTCAATGCCTTGCATTATAGACAGTCTGACTTTTTATGGTAAAAGGTGGGGTTTCTTTTAGATGGCTATTAACCCCTGTAGATGAATTGGACAAGCATTTGTGTTATAATGGACAGCTTCTTTGTTTTACAGACTCTGCAGCCTGCACTGAGTCAGAGCCAGACGTGAACTGTCAATCTTTGCAGGTAAATGGAGTTGTGACATTGTCATGGTATTAGCTATATGTATTGTACAAGGTGCTCACTATGTTTGGGATGTGCCTGGATTTAACCTTTTGTAGATAACCTTTAACTCTGTATTTTCCTTAATATTTATTTTGCTTGAAAACCTAATTTCTTTCAATTGCTGCATGTAGCATTTCAGAGTAAATTCAAAGTTCAGAACATCGTATTTTCCTTAATATTTATTTTGCTTGAAAACCTAATTTCTTTCAATTGCTGCATGTAGCATTTCAGAGTAAATTCAAAGTTCAGAACATCATAGAGTCTTTAGCCTGGCATTTACATTTTAATAATCTAGAAAAACTGAGTGTAACTTCCAAGTGTCTTTTAATCTTTGGAAGCCACATGCCCAAATTAATTTGGGATGGCTCACATGTGATTATCAGAGGATACCACTAGTTTTGACTTTGAGTAAACCCATGTGCCTGTGGCTTGTGATATCAGGAATGTGTAAAATGTCCTGGTTAAGGATTAGGATCCCTTTCATTTCAACAAACGGGTTGGTATCTCCTTGATATTAAAAATGAAGAACAGCATCAATAAAATGACAGTTTGCTGCTTCAAACTCCCACACCTGCTCAGAAAATGTGTTGTTTCTATCTCGAACCCAAACAACTACTGCTAAGGTGCTTTCCAACAAGACACTGAATCTCAGCCCACTCAGAGGACAATAGACGACTGTTGTTGCCATGTGTGACAGGTGTGGAACTATGTGAGCAGGAAGCATGACTGTACCAAAACAGATTTGTTGCTCTGATTACCTTGTATAATACATAGAAAATATTTGGCTTTTTTTTTTTTTTTTTTTTTGAAATAATATACTTCCTTGGAAATGTTGGGAAGGAAGTAGGAAGTTTTTGAAGTTATGATTTACAGCCTGAAGAGCTTTTTAGAGCGATCTTTATATTTAACATAACAGACAAACATTTTAGGCTGCTGCTGATTTTTATTTCACTACTGGATAAAAAAAAAAAACTAATTTCAAAAGTCAGATATAGGAATACCCTTGAATGCACCATCATGTCCCTGTGATAGACATATCTGAAGTCTAAGGTCGCTATAGGTTATACTGTAAACCACCATACCAAAGGAAGACTTAAGTGCACGTATTAGGTGGTGGGTTTGGGGGTCCTACCTCAGGAAAGTTTTAGGTAAAAAAAAATGCAATTTCACATCATTTTCAGCCATTATTACCATATCTGTGTAGACATTTACTTTACATTTATTCGGCTTAGGTGGTGCGGCCCAAAACTGCTTGGGTGCTGCGCCTAAGCCTTATAATGGTAGGGAAACCCCTGTATGTGTTATTCTCTCTCACTCACATTTACTCTCACAAGTGTCTGCACTCTCTCCTTCTTTTTCTCTTTCTGCCATTTGCCTACCAAATCGCTCCTCACACATCATTATTCACAGCTGCTGCTCACAGGCAGCAGTCTGTATGCTTGTGCTAAAGCTGTCTGCTTCCTTATATAGAATGACCGTAATAAAATGTTCAGGTCACACTGGGGTAAAAGGGAGAATAACTTGTTGTTGGCAAAAGAAGGGATTATGCACAGGCATTTGAAGAAAGATATATATTCCAAATTTATTCTGCACCAAATAATTATACATGCTGTACACTAAACTCCACATTAAGTAGATATGATCTCAATGTCTTTTAACACTTTCTGTTCTTGGATGTTATGCATTCCACTCACTTGCAGTCCTCGATGTTTAATTAATATCATGCCTTCAAGGTTTTTAAAACTAATTTAAATGCTCCATTATTGCTGTAGTCAGTTTGAAAGTGATGTTAGCTTTTTGAATTCCTATGACGATGACAGTAATTGGTGCTCTTTCCAACAATCCATCACTGATAGAAAAGAAGCTTTGTGTTGTCTGTCAGCTGTTAGATTTTGTTGAATCCTTATGCAATGTCTTCCCATCTGACAAAGATTTGTTTCTATTGACTGATTGTCGGCCTGCTGTTTGGTACATGGTTAATGTGTATTGCTTATTTGATCTTTTCACACCTTTCATTTTTTTTTTTTTTTTAACATTTATCATTTTATGTGCGTGTGTTTTCAGGAGGAGGCAGCAGTGCCATTGAGCGCCCACTCACAAGCTGTCAGCATTCGACACCCAGAGGCGGATGCTCTCCCTGAGCTGTCCCACCCAGAGAACAGTAAGTACTCTCTCGCGCGCTCGCCCTCTCTTGCTCTCTCTCTCTCACTTTCTGTGTCTGATGTCTTTGTAAAACCATTTACAGTACGTAGTGATTGCATTACTGCAACACAAACGTGATCTAGATAAGTAAATTATTGATATCCTTTTGTGTTTAGTGAGTATTGCTTATTTCACTTTTCATTTGAACTACATGGAGAAAAAAAACATCAAAACTAATGTATTCACACTGAGCTATTAGGCTCGTTGCAGATGAGCCTAGCCTGTAAATTGGACGCGAGCAGTCAAGTCAGACAGTTTCCAGCCTTTTCATGCCACCTTCACCGTCTGTAGCTCCGATGTATTAAAATGTTATTAGACCCATATATATTTTTCTACCATGTGGAAGAAGAAATATGCCTATACTGTATAAAGATGCACAATACAGCCCTGTGTCATCACTCCCTGCAGTACTTCAAAGTACCCCTAGGGTTACGAAACCCCCATTTAAAATAAAAAAAAAAAAAAAAAAAAACTCTTTGGTTTTATATGCAGTCTCCAATTGTTTTGATTATAACAGAGTAGCCTGTTAAATGCTATACAGGCGATCTGTTACTGATGTTAATATACATAGACTGTAGATGATCGCAAATCTGAATGTATATAATCTCTCTGACTACTAAATGCCAACATCAGCCAAGCAACACATATTGTGGTAACATAAAAAACCTTCAAATCAGACAATCAATCAAATTCAAACATCAATCGGAATCTCTCCAATTCAACAACAATGAAAAGTCCCATTATGCCCTGGGTCTTGATGTCGACGTCAGAGCAAGTCGGTGATCAATTCTTCGCAGGCCTGGCTCATCTCAAACACGCCTAATGTTTCAGGTGCACCCTGGGAAATGTAGGAAACAAAAATTGCAAAATCGCAAATTGATAACACTTCACACTGATCTAATTTCTCTGTCTCCACAGATGCAGAGGCTCTTGAGACGGCAGAGTCTTCCACCTGTGGTCCAACCGAGAATTTGAGCAACTCGCTTGAACAGGACCAAATGGTGACACTTAGTAACACCCCTCCCACAGCAGCCCAGATGGATTCTCCCAACAGCACGTCACCTGGACCAGATGAGAACATTACCCAGACTGAGAGGTGAATGAATAAATAAATATTGTATTTGATAGACTGGGCACATAATCAGGGTATCAGACTGCCTTCTCCTTGATGGAAATTTCAAATTACATAAAGTATAGCATATTGCAAACCTAGTTGGTTCAATTCACTTCAGAAAAACTTAAAATTTTGGCGAGAGACCACTTAAGGATCACGAAATAGAAGCTTTCGTAGTCAGGAAACTGACATTACCACACAGCCTCACCCTGCATTCTGACTCATTTTCATAGCAGTAAAAACCATCCCTTCTAGATTTAAAGTTGATAGGTGTTAGCGACTATTGTCACAGTCGAAGACAACATTTTAGGTATATTGAATCATTTTCCTATGATATGGTGCACATTTGCTAGTCAAATGGGTGTTTCCTCCCTGTGGTAGGAGTGTGTAGGCTAATTAGTATCTATGCAGCCATGCTTTGCATAGGCACAGGCCATCTACAAAGAGACAAAGGCTCTTCCTCATCTCTCTTACCGCTTCATACTGTACCAGTTGTGTCGCGTTAGATAGATTAAAAGCATATCTAATGCAAGAAATCGAGAATGAGAAAATGGATAGCGCTTGACAGTTGACCTTTGACCTTTCACCTGTGGTCAGCACCCAGCCGACCAGTGAGGACCACAGGGGAGAAGAGAAAGAAGGTGAAGCGGACTCGAGCACAGGAGCCATGAGTCATACTAAGGTTAGTAGCAGAGGAGAAGTGTGTTAATGCATAAGGGAATACAACTTCCTCTATTCTCTTGAGCATCAGCTTCCTCTTTTTCTCTCTGCTTCTGTCTGTCACTTCATGTATTTCCTGGCTGAGTAAGTGTGTGTTTGAAGTGAGGGGAGGGGTTCATTTGGCAGGGCTGGGGCTGGCCCTCCTTCAGAAATGCTGAGAGGAGCGCAAGGAAGAGAGGAGAGGGCAGAGATGTATTATTTAGGGAAAGATCAGACAATCAGGTAAGATGGGCTATTGACTTCCCTGAACTCTGTTGCTAAAACGGACCAATACCGAATACTTAATATGACTTATTAAGGTGTCAATGTTAAAGTGCTTTTAATTATAAATGTAATTTTAAAGTATTATTAAGTTAGACAGCGCTTCAAAAAAGGAACATAGCAATTCTGAGCAGACCGTCAATTAAGACAAAGTTAAAAAAAAGAAGTGTTTTTTTATTTTTTAATCAACTGCAATTACATGTTGATTTTTAAATATCTAGTGACTAACCAAATGAGATTACAACCAGTTATATAAAAGCTGAAGAATTTCTCAAAAAGATAACCATGATGCTCCAAAGCCCATTAGAAAACGCTTGGGCACTGTGGATCATCATTGTACCCTTTGTCTGTCTGGACCAATTAGTCTTTACAATGAGTTGCTTTGATGTTTGGTCAATACAATAAGATTGCTTCATGGTAATTATGGCCAGCATCAGATGGGTTTGCAGTGTTTTCATGTTAGAGCCAAGGCTGACTATTGTTTTGATGCTGTTTCACCACAGTCTGGTGAATATAATCAGTTGGATATAATCAAATAGTAGTTTTACTTGTAAATAGAAGATATTTTTATAGAACATCTCCCCATCTATCTATCTATCTATCTATCTATCTATCTCCAAACTTAATGATTGTGTCCCACTTGTTGATTCTTCACAAAAAATTAGTTTTATATTTTTATGTTTGAGGCCTGAAATGTGGCAAAAGATCGAAAAGTTCAAGGGGGCCGAATACTTTCGCAAGGCACTGTATATATAATATTTTGTATTATTTAACATAAGATGGCATAAACTATAAATTCGCCCAGGGAAAGAAATGGAGTAAAATTAACCATTTAAAATGTTAATATTTGTTTTGTTATGATTTTACTCAGTGACAAATTTACTACCGGTATCTCTACTGATATTTTTTTACAAAGAGACGATAACATTATGGCACCTTAAATTCAGTATTGTTTAATCAGTTTCAATCAAGACACAACCCACAACCTAGGACATGATTGTGCAGGCATACAAATCAAAGTTGTTATGAATTATCAGTGGATTATTTAGCAAAGAAAAAACTTGGATGATTTCAACTTTTGGATTATAGCTATAATCAAATAAATAAACTGTGTTGGATTTGAGTCTGATGAAAGTTGAAAGTGCTGTGAACAGGTAAAGGAGCAGCAGCCAGTTTTATTTTGCTTCACAGTTTCTAAAATGAAATTCGGCGAAACGGTAAGGCAGCTCTTTCCTATTTAAAGCTGTGTCAAAATATGTATACTCATTACACAATATCCCATTGCATTGCTCTGAGCACTCACCTTGCTTCATTGTGCCTGTGTGTGTTCACACGACTGTGTGTGCACACAGTCCGCCTCCACTACTTAGTGTTAACGTGTTCTCTGAGCACCCTTCTCAGCAACACACAAACTCTCAGAGCAGCAGGGCTCTCCATGCAGCAACACATTATATAAGGAATCAGTCCAATCTTTCTCTTCGACACAGTGTAGAGCTTAGATAGCGTTTCACTGCCATGGGACAGGTATGCTACATGTATGTGAATGAATGTGTGTCTTTTAATCATTGACCATTTCTTGTACTGTGGGGCAAAAAAATGCGCTGCAAGGCCACCTGTCTCTTTCTCACCACCTCCCTCCTTCTCGTTCTTTACATTTGTCCATCTAAGAGCCTGAACCGGGACCAGTCGGTAGACAGATCAGTAGCGGAGGACAGGTGAGTGATTCACTGTCAACTCAGGGTCAACTCAGGGTTTTCACACTGCTTTACTATCCAACACCGGCAATTATCCACTTGGAGATTTTAACGTCTTCTGCTAAGGGAGAATTGTCACAGAATTGAGACATTGTTTAATTTTTTTTTTTTTTTGCAAATGCTATAGTATTGTGTAAAGGTGCACTGTATGTGGGTTCCAGCACGTGCCTGCTACCTGTGTTGATTGAAGAGGAGGAGAGTGTGCAGGACACTACAGCTGAGGTGCCAACAGTAGCTGCCAGAATGGAAGGTAGGAAGAAAAGCTCAAATCTTGGTGTATGAAAGTGATGAAGAGAGAACTATTTTTAAGTTAGTTTACTCCTTTCTGCATCTATGTGCAACTTTGATCACCCACACAACCAACTCTTTCTTTCAGGGACAGAGCGGCTCACCAACAGCAGAGCGACCACCTTCTCTGGAAGCGGCTCTCCTCAGTCAGGATCGTCCTCCACACGTGCCAGCCAATTGGGGAGCGGCATGGGCAGCATGACCTCTGACCCCAACCAATCAGAAGATAGTGCTGCCAAAAAGGACTCCCTCCCCCTCTGTGGCAAAAATAAAAGGCAACTGGTAAGATGTGCTCTACTCTCACTTTCTTCTCAAATGACGGATTAGTAATTCTACATATTGATGGTGACAAGGATTTCAAGTAATTTAATTTATTGTTGGAGTTTAATGCTGCTCTTTTGTAAATCATGGTCATTACGCTGTAGATTCTTTTACTGTAGATTATTTTATTTTTAAATAAGGTAGCAGTAAAATTTTATAGCAAATTTATATTTACTACCAAACCCTAAATAAAGTTCAGAACAGTTTGTAGTAGAGTTTGTGGTATGTAATGCACACAATAAATTGTAAACAATACAAAAATTCAGTTACTGAGTAAAAGTAGTCATCATAACATAAAGATGTACAAATGTACAAGTTAGTTATGGTTCAGTTTTATATTTTCTTTATCATCATTAGTATTTATGATTTGTTTTTCTATGTTTTTTTAATACACTAGTTTAAGCTTCGCATAAAACAAGTAGTAGATGAAACACCAGGATCTGGTTGAATGGAGCTGGTGTTATTAAGAATCAATTTCCTTGTCAGTGATGGGGTGTGTGTGTTTCATAAGGAGAAATGCTGTCTTTCGTGTGTGTGTTCTTTATGAGAGAGCAGAAGGGTGTGTGTTTATGAATAGGAAAGTGCATAGTTTCATTTTAACTCCACTCAGATCATTCAGAATCGAGAGCAAACTACCCTGCCGGGTGCTTTGAATTTTCACATTTTACCTTTTCATTATCTTAAAAACTATTGAAGGAGAAGGGAAGGGGCGAGTAAAGGGGGCAGTATGGATGTTGAGGGGAATGTGAGCATGAAGGATCCCAGTTAAAAGCTGATCAGGAGGGGGAGAATGAGCAGAGAGAGGCAGTAATGTTTGTCCGGACCCTGCAGGAGCTGTCCTGCAGCATGGAGGCCATCGAGGACCAAAGTGAGACCAGCTTGGCCAATGAGAAGGAATGTATGTGTAATATATTCATTGTCCACTGTTATATACTAGATAATGTATGTATGTATGTATGTATGTATGGTAATTCCATTTGTAAATGAGTGCTTGTACATTTACTCTTTTAACATTCTAAATAGTGATTGCACCATTTGATCAAGAATTTGTCGAACCATGACTCACCTGCTTATCATTTCCATTCCTAGCTGAGACGTCAATGATCTCCGACACCAGTGGCACCTCCAAAGAGGACAAGAACAGGTAAGACTGCAAATGTTCATAGTAACACAACACACAAATCCATTATCATCCGTGTGTACATGTAATAAAACTTAAGTCACAGAGTCCTCATTGTTGTCTCTTTATTTGCAGCCTGTCACCTAATGACAAGGAGGTTGAGGTATGTATACCATTATATCTTGGAACTGCCTTCTATAATAAGTAATGCAAGCAACTGCTTTGTTAAGGACATTTTTTTTTTATCATTTTTGTAGTAGAAACCGGACACTCTTTTTAGGATTTTGTGTGTTTAAAAGTAGATTTTAGAAGCCACATGTGAGTCTGTTTCATCTTCTGCCTCTCTGTATTCAAAATGAGAATTCATATATTCAGACTATTAGAGGACAAGTTGCAAAGTTTGATAATTCTTTTCTTAAAGTCTAATATCTAAATGTGCATACATCAGAAATAATAAAAAATACATTGACATACAAAGTTAATGTGTTTAGTAAGTTTGTGATTCTCTTTGAATCCCATACAATAACTATCCAAAATACAAAGTTGTATCCCTATGTTAATGCACTGAGGGATCCTCTTTAAATGTGAGGGTTTTCTACACAGAAGTGTGGGAGTTTCACGATTTATCTGGTGTGACTTTTAGCCAGCACAATAATGCTGTCTTTGATAGGGGAAAACTCTTATCTCAATCAAAACAAGGACATGTTAGAAAAGAGTGAAGTGTCTTGTTCATGTTATCAGGCGGAGTTCCAGCGTCTGGCATTGGGCTTCAAGTGTGACATGTTCACCCTGGAGAAGAGACTCCGGCTGGAAGAGAGGTCGCGTGACCTGGCTGAGGAGAATGTCCGCAAGGAGGTGTCCAGCTGCCAAGGCTTACTGCAGGTCAGTGTGCATATATGTGTGTGTCACTTTCCAGCTTTTCTCCACAAAAGAATTATACTTTGGTGTATTTACATTCTCAGTCTTAGGAGAGTGGACTCGTCACTTTGTGATGATTACCCACAGAATATTTGTAGTGCCTTTGTGCAGCCCCTTTTTTTAATAATACTAAAATTGGTCCTGCACACCTTTTTAATAGTAAACAAAAGTGCAAACGATGGGTGGCTACTTACCCTGTAGGTATAGGAAAGACTGTTCTATCTTGTTCCTGCAGCTTTCCTGTTTTGATAATTACCCTCCATCAATAACAATGAATGAACCTGTAAATGAAACTGAATGAGGTGTGGGTTAGTGAGTATCCTAGTTAGTGGAAAATCCTCTGTAAACGTATTTCTCCTGTCAGGTGCAGTGAGTTTTTTTTTTCTCTTGGTCTTTCTTTTATGTTTTCTATTAAACTCTCCTAATCCTTTTTCTCTCTTTGGTTCTCTCCTCCCAGGCACTGGTTCCTCTGTGTGATGATGACAACCAGTCCATCGAGATCATCCACAGGCTCCAGAAGAACCTGGACATCCTCATCCAGTCCATGACCAGGGTGTCCAGTCGCTCTG
The DNA here is from genome assembly GCA_023566125.1 of Zingel zingel. Lineage (NCBI taxonomy): Eukaryota > Metazoa > Chordata > Actinopteri > Perciformes > Percidae > Zingel > Zingel zingel. Next base: position 14,669,258 of record CM042331.1, on the reverse strand, counting down.
AGATGCTAGGAGCTATTCACCAGGTGGGATAATGTGTGTTTGTGTTAACATTTGTTTCCACTTTTTTGTGGTGTGATTAAAAAATATGGGCTGAACTCAATTTTAATTCCTGCGCCAAGAACACCTTGTACTGTGTGGTGATTTTGTGTGTGTGTGTGTGTGTGTGTGTGTGTGTGTGTGTGTGTGTGTGTGTGTGTGTGTGTGTGTGTGTGTGTGTGTGTGTGTGTGTGTGTGTGTGTGTGTGTGTGTGTGTGTGTGTGTGTGTGTGTGTGTGTGTGTGTGTGTGTGTGTGTGTGTGTGTGTGTGTGTGTGTGTGTGTGTGTGTGTGTGTGTGTGTGTGTGTGTGTGTGTGTGTGTGTGTGTGTGTGTGTGTGTGTGTGTGTGTGTGTCAGGAGAGCCGTATTGGTAAGGCCGTGGAGGTGATGATCCAGCATGTGGAGAACCTGAGGAGGATGTACACCAAGGAGCACGCTGAGCTGCTGGAGCTGAGAGAGGCCATCATGCAGAACGAGAGGTCGTTTGGATCACAAACTGAACGAGGTAGGGAATGGTTACATACTATCAAGGTGCAATACATATTTTAGACCGATGTTACCTTCTTTTCTGTTTCTGACATTCAGTATCTTAATTTTGACAGAACATACTTAATAGTTGGCAATTATTAGCACATCTACTAGCACAATGTTCTAGAACCAGACAATGAAAATGTTACGGTGGTGGAAATAGCAGAAAGAGTCTTGATACCAGGGCTTGACAGTAATAGTTGCTAGGTTGCCACTGGCAACCTTTTTCAGAAATTGGCCACTTTTGAACATTAAAAAATAGGGACAGCAAAACGTGAACCCCAAAATAAATAAATTGCTAATATATGTTGCATTAGTCCTATTTAAATATTGCTGTTAAGTCGGAACCAGAAAACGCTGCACATACGTTGCCGTGTTTATTCGCATGTGTACAGGCATTTGTTTTAGCAACAATGGCGAAACAATGGATTTGACTGTGGGGTGAAAAGTTCGACTAAGCGGGCAACATCGCAAACAAATGTGCAAATTGATTCAGCTGAAAAAGAACCAGATAAACCTGAACAAAAAACAAGGAAATTTGTACATTTTGGGATCTTTTTTCACATTTTCATTATCCTCCATATAACACTGGCTTAATATAGTGACAAACCCATATCACCTAGCTACATACAATTGGGGCATATGTGTAAATATGTATGCTATGTAAGCACAGTATACACACAGACTATATATATATATATATATATATATATATATATATATATATATATATATATATATATATATATATATATATATATATATATATATATATATATATATATATATATATATATATATATATATACACACACATACACACACACACACACACACGGCAACTAAACTGTTCCTCTTTCCAGATGACTTTCGTGGCAAGAAGCCGACAACACAGTACTACAAGGTCAGCTGCACCTAAGTTACATATGATTTTATCATTCACCTTTACTCAGGACTGATGATGATCTTAATGTTCATATCTGTTTATGAAGTTTGTTTTTTCCCTCAACAGTCGTCAACTCGGCGGGTCAGCATAGCAGCAATCCCACGCTCTGGTGGAGGCAACATGCACTTTGACATGGTGAGAACAATACAATTTTCATTTTCTTAGGATTGCTTTTAATGCCACCTATATGCAGTGCAGGTCAAAGCATGACAATTGTCAGATCATGGTTAAATAATATATATAAATGTAAAGTCTAAATCCACAGTGAGCCCAACTGCATGTAAAATGTACAGTAAGACAGGTTTTCATAGGTTTTAGAAAAATGAATCAAGATTGTTTGTTTGATTTTCCCACCACAGTCCAAAACACAAGACTGCTCAGAGGCTGAAACTGAGAGACTGACCAGGCGATCCCCATGGTATGTAATTTGTATGTATGTTAATGTGTAGGTTGAATTTGCCTGAACTTTTATATGTAGAGTGATGTTAAACAAAATACTGTGTGTGTGTATGGGAGAGTGTTCTTAAGTTAAAAGTAGGAGGACTGTTCAAAATACTCTACCTTTTAAAACTAGGACTGTCCGAATATCTCTTTTTGGGCTTTGAATCTTTGGTGAGAAGTATTTGAATATATTGGGTGGGGGCGAGGTAGGGGTAGATGGGAGACTGGGGAGTCCATCAATCCGTCTACGGACTTTTGCTAGTGGGTGAGCTAGGATTTAGTTCAGTTACTTTACCTTAACTGCTGTCTGTCAGTCAGCCTGGCAGGCAGTTAGCCAGCCGCTCTGCACTCTGCTGCTGACAGACATTTACAGAACAGAGTCAGTTGGTTAATCACATTAAATAAATTGTACATATACAAAGTATACACATAATTTAAAAAGGCCTGACACTCATACTTTATAAAGGTTAAGCTGTTAGTTACAGTTTTCAGGTGATCTGCCAAACTAGATTTGTGATATAGCAGTTTTTTTGGGGCATATCTGCCACTCAAATATTTGGGGGTCATCTTTGCAAATTTTTGAAATTATTCCAGACGCTTGACTTTTTCGACATCCTGCATGCCAATAGTGGCAGCCGAGTTGCTAGCCCCTCCGTGGTCAAACTTTCAGTTTTGGGTGCTGGCCAGGCGCCAGGATGAAGTGAGGCAGGCTGCAACCAGGCCCACACACACAAACACACACACACACACACACACACACACACACACACACACACACACACACACACACAGTGCTCCGTCTGAGAATATGGGCTATTCTGGATTTTTGGGTAATGCATATATAATACAAATTTTAAAATAAAAAAACAAAGCATTTGAATACTGATTTACAAGTTGATTACTATGGCAATGATCAAAGCTTCGAAGCGTTCGGGTGAGCCCTATGTTGTTTCTGAAGTGCAGGAAGCTACTGGCTGTGGCTTTCGGTTTCAAGCCACAGGAAGCTTTCTTATGACATTAAGCTTGTTGTTGTTGTTGTTGTTGTTGTTATGCCCCTACTGTATGTGATAATGATGGTTTCCAGGAATGTGCCAGGAAAGAGCAATGCGCGCCCCCCACTAAAGCGCTTTGTTAGCTCTGCGGCCTGGGTTGACACTGAAGAGCCCTCTCTCATGATGAAGGGGTAAGACATGTCAAGAAGAAGGGAACCACGCTGGCTGTGTCGCACAAGTTTATTTTTAAATTATTTTTTTTAACTGTGGCCCCAGAAGCATAAAGATGGCAGCTTTCTGGTGTGACATCATTACCATCGACAATCGAATATTTGGATGTTTCAGTCCCTTTACTTTAGTTGTGGTCACGTTGTGGTTTCTCGTAATCAATTGTAGTGGATGTTATCAAAATAATTATCAAAAATCATTTTTAATTGCACACATTACAGAGTAAAACCGAGGTTCTGATCAAACCTGGTCCTTCCTAACAATTCTGTTTGCACAAAGGAAAAATGCATGAAACGTTTCAATGGTTAGCAGAAAGCAGTGTACGAAGCACTAATACGAAAAAATAAGTGCAATTAAATAAAAACCAGAAATTTTGATGGAAAACCTTTTTTTAATTGCAAATATCTGTAACTACAGTGATAATGTAAAGGAAAGAGTGACGCTTAGACTGCTAAAACAAACTCAAAACAGCATGTTATCCTTTGAGACCAGAAAGAATCCGTGATGATGATGATGATGACATCAAACCACACAGCAGCCATCTTTCATGCATCTAGTCCCTCCTCGCATGGGGAAGTGTTCATCAAAGGCCAACATCCTTTTGTGTCATTTTCCAAATCTAGCACATTTTTGCTTTTGTGTCTTTGTAAAATGTAAAGTAAGAGACTGTGTGGACTTGTTTTTATCTGCATCATGTAGCTTTCAAATGTTTGGAAGAGGAGAGTAGAATTTGCTCTATTTGAGCAGCTAAGCCAAAATTGAAGCTTGGATGATGCGAATGAAGGCCTTTCAATGCTCTCCAAATATATGAAACATGAAATTGCCTTGTGGGTTTGTGATATAATATTGGAGCATGTAAGTGGATTGCTGGGAATATATTGTTATATTGCAGGGATCTCTCTGTGTACCGCAGGACAATGTAAATCACTGAATATGTGTTGGCTGCATTATGCATGAAATGTGCATGTGCACATACAGTAGTGGTGGTAATGTGGCCATGCTTGTATGTGAATGTGCAACTGAACAGTGTTTGTGAATGCCTGACCCACGCGTACCCACAGGACGGCCTACGACAACGCCGACTGCCCGTCGGAGGACGAGCAGAAGGAGCAGCCAGTGGCAGAGAGGAGGAAGTCCAGTCTCAGTGAGCTGGGCAGCAAACTCACCTCCCTCATTCTGCCCGTCAAGACGTTAGTCCAACCAAATACCCACCACTAGCCTACTGCAGCACCACTTTCGGAGTTCTAGAGGCTAGCTGCGTAGTGGAAGAGTTCATCATTTAGCTGTACATTCCAGTAGCTGCAAACTGAATGTTGTCTGGTATCAGAGATCATCCGTGACACGCTGTATTTAAATATTTTTATTTGTCTGTCCTTGATGTTAAACATCATTCTTGTGGTGTTTTTGCACAGATCACACAGCCATCAATGTGCCCAGTATTATGACATCAGTGACTTAAATTTTTCTGTCAAAGTTGGTCTCTGATGGTGGCGCCCCGTAGCTTTTCCGCCATTGTGGCTATCGTTGCTCATGCTAAGAAGCAAGCAGCAAATTATGCATCATGAATCTTTCATTATCACTTATGTTACAAACAGGAACAAAGTTACAAAAGGTTGTGTGAGTATATGGAACCTTCTAAGTGATGAAACTCTTTCATTATATGGGTCTGTGCTGGACTAGCTTCTTCTTTGCTCCAGGGTACTCAACTGTCTTGAGATCAGTGTACGTCAGTGTGTCGAGGGATTTCAGAAGCGCCGTGATTTGCGTTTCATGCATGGATCTCAACTTCTGATTTTCAGTGTGCAGCTAACAAAGCGTCTAACTGATAACTAATTTATCTTTACCAGTCATAGTCTTCTGTCATTTACTTATATGTTCAGCCGCTTTAACAATTTTATGTGCAAACTACTACACCTGGACTATTTTCTCTATTTTTGTGGGGCAACTAAGTGTTTTGTGCAAGCCTATCATGTGTTGTTCTGAACTGTCCTTTCCTCTTTTCCTCCCTCCACATTGCTCAGGAGTCAGGATGAGCTGTTTGTAATGCTGTAAGTGTGTAGGGAGGAGAGTCCAAAATGGAGGTGCTTGTGGATTATATGTCCAAAAAAAATTATTATTGTATTATCAAGTAAGCAAACTTGCAACCTCGCACTGACTCTCTTAATGACTGTAAAGTGATTTGAAGCAGCACTTCTGTTGACAGATTCCAGGCCAAATTTGTCAGCTGCCTTTGCCTTATCCTTAAATGCTCAAATCCATATTCATGCCAACCGCTATTAACTGTGCTGCTGACAGCTTTTTCATTATGCTGATGATGTAAATGGTTCTGCATCTTTGACACTGTTGGAGATGGGTGGCAAAATGCGCTTCATTGAAGCCAACTTTAAATCGCACCGAGCTGTAGCTAATTCACTGCCTGCCATCCATTCCAGTAGTTACCACAAATGACCCACAGTTTTTACTAAAAAAAAAAAGTGACCTACTCCCTTCCCTTTGAGTCATTATTGGTAACTTATTCAATATCTTGCTATATCTTGGATCATTTTTTTTTATTCTCTCATGCCTTGTTTTCTGTCCATGTGCTAACTTTTTATACTCTTTCGCTTTATTTTGGACCATTTTTTTGTTATTCTCAAGTCTTTTTTTCTATCCATGTGCTAACTTTTTTAATATTCTTTCGCTGCCCACCTCCAGCCCGAGCCCTTCCTCCAGCCCTATGTCCACAGACCGAGGAATGGGCCCGTCTCTGTCCGACAGCCTGACCTCTTCCCGGGCGGCCGCAGCAGTAGCCAGAGGTGGCAGGGGTCTCTGGCTTTGGTTGGCGATGGTGGTGGTGCTAGCAGGTACACGTTTGTTTGTAGTACTTATTATAAGATACTTGTTTTCAATCTTAGACCCTAAAGATAATTTTGTACTTGGAAATGACAACCGAAAAAAATAAAGGACCCACTCTATACTGAGTTACTACGGTTTCCATCTGCATTGCTTCCAATATGGGAGTTGACTGTTTTAAAGGTTTGAGTTTCCCCTTTGTTTGGGTAAACAAATTCTGTTCATAGGTTTATACATTTCAGTCCCATGTTCCAACCACAATTCCCCAATACAGAACGAGTGATAGTTGCATCACATTCTGTGATTTGGTAAATGTTAATGGTTCACCTGCAGGTCTCCTGGCACTGCTGGCCAGCCTGGTGATGCAGCCAGCGGTAGATGCAGCCCCTGTGGGGACCGGGGACTCCTGGATGACCATCCAGCAGCTGCTGTGGCCCTATACAGGGCTCCGGCATAACGGACAGCCCCCGGTCTAGCCCCTGACACCTGGGGGTGGACGGTGTCACCACCCATCAACTCTCTGCAGAAATGGTCTGTGCACTGGGGTGGTGATGAGGAAAATACAGTGTACCATTCCTGATCAGAGGCTGATGGGATGTTTACTGGTGCCTGAAGATTCCTAAAACAAGACTTGCATTGACAGCACGGGCCAGGCCTCAGAGGATAGTTAACCCCATGGAGGAGTTTATGCATCACACCACGTTTGCTAAATTAGTTAATCTTGTGTCTGTGTTTTAAGAGAAGTAGCAGTTGTTGAGGTGGTGAAACCAAAGCCCTTTTTAAGATGGGCTGCTCAACATCCTTACCGCATTATGACGCAGTTTTACAGTCAGTGCTGCTGGCAACGGTCTACCCAGACAACAACACAATGCGTCAAATCAGACTTGATTCGTCAACAGAGCTGGTACAACGTTGACCAATCATGTCACGTCATCAGAATGACAACACTGATCCAACAAGTCATACAGTGGGCCGCTGTGCAGTTTTCCATTGACAAACATCATGGACGATGGCTCCAATTGTGCCACATGGCTTTTTAAACACATTTCATGCACTTGAGGAAACTGGGGACTGCCAACCTTTTTAATGGAATTTTGCAGAGGACAATTTATAATTTAAGTCTATAAACACTGGTAATTCATCTTTCATTTTAAATTTAAAAAACATTGTTGAAATCTATATGAATTTGTTAGTTTAGAGTGGGGATATGTGAATATGTGTTTATTTTTGTTATAATTCTACAGTGTGACAGTTTTAACACCAAAGTTTTTTTTATTTTCCTTTTTAAGTTCTTGCTGTGGTTGTCACCGTTTTCAACTTCATACTCTTTTGTATGTTCCAAAGAAGATGCGTGAAACTTTGCACAAATAAAGTAGCCAATTCTACATAGACGTGTGTTCTTATGTTAAACCAAATGTACATTTCAACTTCAGGTGTTTAAAATGTCTTTTAATTTGTTGGTTTAAAAAACTTCAAGTTAATTTCACACCGGTTATGAATACATCAGTGGTCTGGTGGCACAGAGAAGGCTCTGTACTGTATCAACAAACCGATAATTGGATTCTCTGGTCCTGGCTATGCCGTCAGTGCTCATGTTGTCCTGGAGCATGTGGATGAAGGTGGAGTGAAACTCACTTCCAGGATAATAATCTGTGGAGAATTCCTCACTCTTCTCTGTGATTTCCAGCTTCTGACTCCTCTGAGCACCAAGCAGGTAGAGACTCCACAAATCCTTAGGCACCGGGACAGGGCCATGGTGCTCACACGCCTGGCAGAAGACAGGGAAGAAGTACAAACGTTGGGGGTGGGGGGGAAGTTAAATTAAATAGCTGTATCGATGTGTGAGCGAGAATACCTGCATGACTAAATGCTCAGCTCCACATTTGGCATTCCACTTGCTCCACGTGAAAGCGCAGGCAGAGGCGAAGAGGGCCATCTGTTCGTAGGCAGCATGCTCTGTAAGCGGGTCCTGAAGAGGAGAGAAACCACACATCACATTTATAACTGGAAAATCTTGGACTGTAATCGGGTGAAACCTAGTACTAGCAGTAAATGTAAATCCACGTTAGTTACTCATTCTGTAGAATGGCCCCACTCGGTTTAAAATAATTTATAGTGAGTAGGTTGTTTACAAAGTAATTATTATATCTACTTCATAGTGTTGATTAGCTTGAACTATAGACACTTTACATTTTTTATGTTCCTATCTCATCTTTAAATCTGTACGACCATCCAGACATTATACTATCCTCCTCTGCTAGAGAACACCTTTTTTTCACAAATCTGATTAGTTAAATTCTTTTTAAGAGCCAGACTAGCAGTGTGGAGACAGCAATGCCGATTGGTTGGACTGAAATACCTCAACAGCTGTTAGATGGATTGCCATGATATTTTGTACAGACAGTCGTCATCCCCGAGGATGAATCCTACTGAATTTGGTGATGCCCTCATCTACAGCCACCGTGAGGCACTAGATGACTTTTTTTTTTGGGGGGTTTAAAGTGAAATTTGGTACAGGCATTCACATCAGTATGACTGTTATTAACTTTGGTGATCCCTTAGCTTTTCATTTAGCACCACCATTAGGCCAGAATTATAATTTCTCCAAAACGTATTTTATGACCAAATACTTGCATAACATTCCCATCAACCTCAGCCTAGCAAATGTTGGCATGTTAAATCACTAAAAATAACATGTCATCTCCCACTTCCTGTCACTTTTGCACTGATATATGGCATGTTGGACACTATGCTGCAACACCGGTTGTGTATTCAACACAATTGTTAAAGCTATACCTGGTTTAAATCTAGTATCTTGTTCTACCATTCTCAAAGCCATCAAGTTATGGATGCACACCTTGCCGCAGGTGATGACGTATTTGTCAGTGTACTCATTAACAAAGATGTTGATCCCTGCGTTGAGCATGGCTCTCTGCAGGATGGGGCCACTCATCCACTTCCCTATGAGGTGAGACAGACCTCTCTCTTGCTCCAACTGCAACATACACTGATTACCCTGTTAGTCAAATAGGCACAAACAAAAATGAAAACAGTCAAGCTTCATCTCCCGATTTATTCTTCTGTCATGTGCGTACAGTACTTCCAGTCTCTTACCTGGATCGTGATACTGAGGTCAATGAGTGCCCCGTTGACGGTGAAAAGAGCTGCGTCTTGGCCTAATGGCCTGAGCTCCCAACTCAGGAAGGGAAGGTTGGCATAAGTTTCCTGCATCAGCACAAAGGGCTGGAAGGAGTCCATCTTGAAGGAGATTTTGGCCTCTTCTTCCTCATAAGACAAGTCAGTGATACTGTCCATCCTCCACTGCTTCACTGGATGAAAAAAACAAAACAAAGTCCATGACGTTTTGTCCACCTTTCTCTGCTGTAGAGCAGTGGTTCTCAAACATTTTGTCAATAACGTACCCCCTTTGAAATATTTTTTCAGTCAAGTACCCCCTGACCAGCGCAAAGCATTTTTGGTAGAAAAAAAGGCTATAAAAAGAGGTACATTACAGCGCTGCACCATCAGTGTCTGATCTACTAAACAACAACCTTGTAACCTTAAAAATACTTAATTGCTACTACATGTATTTTAGAATTGATAACTAAATTCATTTATAATTATAGTATAATTATTTAAGGGAATTATGCATATTACGCACATTTTTTAAATTAACATTTTAAAAAGAAATCTCACGTGCCCCCTGCAGTACTCAAAGTACCCCTAGGGGTACGCGTACCCCCATTTGATAAAAACACTGCTTCAGAGAGCATTATACTGTATAGCTGCCTGTCCTACCTGCAGCATCCCAGCAAGCAACACGGGGAGTTTCCAGGAAGACGACAGAGTCGGGCAGTGTCACAGATACACCGACAGGAGGACAGGTGAGAGCTTCGTTGTCATCTAAGTTAGACTTTTCCATAGGGTACGGGAACACCTGAAGCCCTTCGTCCAACAGCTAGAAAAATTTGGCGTATATGAAGGCGAGGTCAACTTTAGCTGCGGGGCCTTGGTGGAAGCAGCAAACGCTGAAACCCTTTTCTATTTACCTGTCTAATTTCCCAGCCATTGACCTGGTGGGCTTGTGGCGGGAGGTGAAACACGTCACAGTAGAAGACCCCACCCAGAGGTGTGTACTGCATTAAGTCCACAACCTGGACACACTCACTGCGGTCCATCATTGTCGGCTGCACTATGGGAGTCTCAGTCAAGTCCCCCACAGCTGAAGAGAAAAAAACAAAACTATTATTGCTGTAGACACATCTTAATCTACATAAAAAAAAACATTAGAAACTTAAGATTTAGGTGGTGTATGGTGCTTGTCGGTCAGTCATTTTGAGTGACAGCAGGTTTACATCCTGTGTGATGGGGGCTGTCTTTTAGGGCTGGGCATCTTACCGCTGAGTGCCTCCATCTGTGTCTGTATCTGGCTCACTCTGCCTTCTGCAGACTGGGCACTGTTTCTACTGGACTGTAGGCTGGCTGCACTCTGTGAGATACATACAATAATAATGAAATCATCACATTGAATGTAGTAACCCAGACCAGGAACTCAGTCTTACCTTCCTCCCTTCAAACCCTTGGATGGACTGCACCTCCTCGTCCACTTGCTGCTGCTGGGTCTCAATGTCTTCCTTCACCTCCTCCGTTCTTTTTGTCTCCCCCTGCTCAGGTACATCTACGTCTGCTGGAACCTCCTCACTGCCTGCAAGAGACCTGCGACCAAACAGATAAGAAAAGACAAGACTTATTATAACTGTGACTCATACTAGGAATCTCTGTATTAGCAGTGTTGAGAGCACTATCAGATAAGTACCTGAGGATGGGTGTGTGCATTCTCAGGTGAGCCATCCTGGCCAACAAGGACAGGTGGTCATAATGTGTGTGGAGCAACCGTACAGCGATATGGCTCACAGCTAGCTGTTTGGGAAGTTCAAAGCCCAGGCCAGCCTCCCCAAAGTTTAAATCTCTAAACCTGAATGGACCCGTTAGAAAGAAAGAGAAATTTTAAACACACGCGCAGAATTTGAATGTTCCAAATATAGTGTTGTGAACTGTGAGGGCCACCTGGCAAGAGTTTAACATTTAAGGCAACACCATTTACAAACCACACTTTCTTTTATGATCCTATTTATCTCAGATACTCTATTTGTGGCAGGACCCTCTACAGACCTTGGATTCTTCTTGAGGTTGGCCCAGAGACACAGTGTAATGTTGACATCTTTAAACACAGTCTGCATGTTGCCTGTCTCAGTGTCGATGTTCATACTGGCCCTCTATGACAAGGGAGACACAAACAAAAAACAATGCTTCCATTACACACAGCATTTGCACATCATGCCTTGAACCTTGCAAAATACTAATAACTAACCCATGCACACAATAATAAATCACTTTTATTATATAGCTACTTTCGTATAGTAACAAAGTGTGTCACAATGTGTAAGCACAGGTAAAACTAGGATCCGTGTACCTTGAGGATCTCCTCAGTGGTGAGGAGGTGTTTAGAGTGGATAAGCTCCTGCAAGTTTATGAGGCCTTCCTGGTACTTGTGGCGCTCTTGTGGATCTGTAACATCTCTGAGAAGAGCCTCCAGCTCCTCCATCAGCTATAAGGGACAACATTTGTTTATTTATTAATACTTATTAGGCACAATAGTAATGGTGTTAATTTCAATCAGCCACAGTTTTTCAATCAGTGGCTCTGGATACAGTTGCTCAGTAGATAGAACATATCATTAATGTTGTGACGATTATAGGCCAACCATGTGAAAAAATACATACTCTTAGGATTGTACATCACTTTGGATAAAAATTCAATCTTAATGACAACAAAATAAAAGACACATCTTATCTACACTTAAACACTCACATGTCAGTGAGCACAAACAAAGTCTGCATCTTCTATTTCTCTATTGTGCTAGTGGGGCTATTATAAAATTCTGATTACTGAATGTTTTTTTCCTTTCTTTAATTCTTTGCCTCTCGTTTTCACACAATAATTAGCCCAAAGTAACTTAAGTCCTTAAGTCTGATAAAGAGCTGAAAACCCATATAATTCATATTTCTAATATATGAAATACATAATAGCAAGCATGTTTCCCCTTGGGAAGCTGTAACCAGCAAATATTTGGTGTTTATAGCTAATAAAAAATAACTGATCATTAAAACTGGAATCGATTTACTCCTCATTGATTAATCAACTAAGTGCAAGACATGTACACATACATGTACATACAGACCTGTAGAGTGAGGTGAGATTGTTTGAGCACGAGTTTGATGGTGACCTCTGGGTCATCTCTCCATAAGCTGATATATGTGTTAAGATCCTGCTGTACTGCTGGGTCTGGGATGCCATCACAATGCATGTATCTCTCCCACTGGACCCAAACAACATCATGTATGTTAATATCAGCCATAAGATTTTGTTGTATTGAGTATATTATATTGTATTTATTTAGTCTGGATAGGGGAAAAAAAGATTGTCATTTGTGTATCAACATTATAGCTTTGTTTTTCCATGCTGGTGTCTGCTTGTGTGTGAAACAAAACATATTGTTGCATTGTTTGCTCAGGGGGAAATGACCATTGGTAACAATATATGTGTCAGACATCGCAATTCATTTGTATTTGTTATGTTAAGTCTTTCTCTCACACACCTTGGCTTTCTCCATGGCATCAGTTTTCCATGTGGTTACCGCAGTATGATTCTCCTCCAGTAGATGGCGGAGTTCGTTCAACTCATCTTCTCGGCGCTCTTGGTCCTGTCAGCAAAAGACACCCATGATCACAGCAAAGCAGCAGCATGCACATACTCAAGAAAACAGTGAACATCTACTGTGCATTTCCATAAAGAGTTGTCTAATTTTTTGCGTTTACAGTTCTTTTCTTCAATCAGAAGAGTTTGTTTAAGAAGGGAAAAGAATCACGTAATAATGTATTATTACAGCCATTGGACATGATTGACATGGTAATTATATTTCATAGGGGCATCTTACCTTTAACTCAAGCCTTTCTTGCTCCTTCTCCTTTCTCTCTCTTTCCAATCTTTCCCTCTCTTCTTTTTCCGCTTGCAGTCGTGCTTCCTCTATAAAGCAAAAGCACAATATAATGTGTATGTACAGTACCTCAACACATATCTCAACACATAACTGCAGGGATCTCTCTTTTATTCCTAAACAGTGATTGGTAGAAGCTCAAAACAGATGATATCTTAATTGTGCTCACTCTAGATGAATAGAGACATATATTAGGCTTACCTTCCTCTTGCAGCCTTCTTTCCTCCTCCTCTTGCTGCTGCTTCACCTTCTGGGCCTTGTTCAGCTTACCTCCCTTTGATGACTTGAAACCAGCACAAACGCAAATCAGTGTTAAACAGGGATGGATAGCTCGCTTCTACATGTGTAGTTGGAAAAGGGCACATTACTGGGTGGAAGCGTGGGTATACACACAGTGATGGAACAAGTGTGATGGTGACAATTACTGTAGGACTAGGATGGTGTAGTCTATGCCTGGCTGCAGACATATTCAACTATTACCTATGGTAATCAGATGAATGTACAATTGTAAATGTGCTTACTGACTTTTGCTCATACCTTTCCTTTCTTGGGTGGCTATCATTCACAGGAGAAAACAGAGAGAAAGTTAAAGAAGGTTTAAAACATGAACTCAAGGCACGGGGGAAAAATCGTAAGGAAAATGAAAAAAGAGCATGGAAATTAAGGGTTCTTCCTGCTAACTTGAAAGCTACGCACTGTAACTTAGCTAGCTAGTTACTGAGGTGTGAATATCCTATAAGTTATTAGGTTGTCTTTTTAGCCTTACTTTCTAGGTTTTGTAACAATACTATAGTTAGTGTTAACCCCTGCGGTTTAAACCATTTGAATATGACAAGCTCTAAGGCCAAACAGGGGTGATTTAGTCGAAAAACATTGAAAAAACTCACCATTCTGAAACAAAAAAGCTCTGCAGCGTCCAGGTAACCATAGAAACAAATGCGCATGCGTGGTTATCCGTTTTAATTTGCGACATAACGAAACGACATACGGCTGTGTGTGTGTGTCCAGCTCTGTTCAGTGCGTGGATGAAGAAGCAGTGTACTTATTAACCATACATTGTGTTGTCACAGGTAAGACAAAGAAAAGGATTCGTGTCCTCATTATTGTACCATTTGAGTAACTCCACCCAACAGAAGAACACGAGTAAATATGATAGCACTGTTTTAAATGGTTGGCCGTAGAGTGTGTTAGCGTTAAATGTAGTAGATACGTTAGGCTAACGTTAACTTAGCTAGCTATGTGTTAGCTACGTGCAAAGAATTGGTTACGTGCTAACTAACTAGCTAGCTAGCTAGCTGTTCTCTTAATACCTCCATGGGTTTAACTGTAACGTTAGCTATCTTATTTCAGAGTAGAGTGGCATGATTAGACGTCGCAACTATTTTGTCTTTATGGCTCTGGCTAATTGTATTGTTTGAGTGGCTTCTGTTTTCTTTCACTCAGTCACGCCCACCAAATGCTTCCGTCTCTGCTGTCATTGTCATCTCAGACAGTTTCTCTTTGATGTTCTTTTCGTTTCAGGAGTGTGAAAGGCCTTCTGGTTTCTGACATGGCCAACCCTTTCAGGGGTCAGGTTATCAAACTTTACAGAACTGTAAGTGAATGTATCTGTCTATGGCACCTGCATATACACACAGAGTTCGGTTGTGTCCTGTGACTTAAATGTGTTTCCAATCCTCGTCCAAAAGCTGCTGTATCTTGGCCGTGACTACCCCAAAGGATCAGCTTATTTCAAAGAGCGCCTGAAGTCAGCTTTCATGAAGAATAAAGACGTGACAGACCCTGATAAGATCCAAAAGCTGGTAGCCCGTGGCAACAGTCTCATCGAGGAACTGGAAGATATGTGTTTCCTCAGGAAATATCAAGTCATGAAGAAGAAGTATAGCGAGACAAAAAAATAATCACACTAATTATCCTTCAGAGTGGGAGGAGAGTACAGTCAATGTGTTAATATTTAATGTATCATATTTTGTAGCAGTGCTATTTTCACATACATACCTCTATTAATGAGATTCAGTACACATTACTCTGCAGAAATGACCCAACAATTGCCCTTATATAAAAATGAACTACATTATGCTTGTGTCACAAGGGAAATAGACGATCCATCTGTAGGAAGTGCCAGAAAGTGATAATAATGCAGCTGTAACAGAATGTTCTCTATATGTTTTTATACCCAAGTTGTACCTTTTTTAAAGGCCTGTGTTTTAAATCAATACTGTGTATATGTAAATATCATAGGTTTTCCTCTAAAACAGTTCTAAACTCAGGAAGCCTAGGTATTAGACTAACTGTATCATATTGTACAATGTATTTTCAGTGTATATATTTGTAAATACATTGTCATACTTTAAGAATGTGCATGACTATGTATGAATGTACTGTTAGATATAAAACAAACAGTGATGCCTTGTGTAATAAATAAGTCACAGCAGTGTTCTTCCTCAATTTAACTTCTTTTGCTGTCTTTGCTTTTATGAGATTGTCCCCTAAATATATTTAATCTTTTGTATCAAGAACTTGTGATAAATATATGTCAAACATATTGATATATAATATTGTTAAAAATCCCCCTGGAACTCTGACTATTTTGATAATTGCATGAGGGGAAAATGAAATTTCAAAAGTGGTAGAAAGAATTTCTAAAAATAGGAAAATAAGAAAATCTGTTCAGATGCAAACCCCAAATTTCCGAACAGCAATCATGAAGTGTCTGATAATAATCAAACTGAATTACTGAGTATGCCTGGATTGTATTTTACAGTTTCGATGAGGCATGGCAACATTTGAAGTGTAATATTAAACCCTGGATAGAAATGATGTACAATGCTGACTTGATGTCACAGTCTGTTGTATTGCATCTTAATTTGTAGCCCTCCAGATAAACACTTCCCCTCTTTTTATGCCAACTATTGCAAGTAATGTCAAACCAGTAGCCTTTTTTGTTGATTGATTTTACATTTCACACACACTTGCTCTCACAATAATAATGTATGACTCAATCATTCATCACAAACAGTCATACACTTACTTGCCATCACTTTTCTGTCCTGGGGCTGTGGTTTGGCCGAGGCTTTCTGTAGTGACCACTTAGAGCCCGTGGTCAGTGACAGAGGTTAGGGTTACCAACAGACACACAGACACGTCATTTGGATTTGGTTACCACATTTGCAATAATTTTGGTGTTAAGTTTGGTTTAAATTTGACCAATGTGTTGCACCTACACAATCATCATATGGATTATTTAAGGGATACTGTATTATTCTAAAACATCAGCAACTTTGGGTTAAAATGTAATGATTTCTCACATTTCCTGTCAGTAGTTATACTGTTCTTGTTGTGGTGGCCTACAGCTGCTGTGTATACAGTTTATAGCTGCACCAGTTTGGGTATTTGCTTTTAAAATCCCATATACTGTAAGTCAAACCCTTGTGAAATAATGTATGTGTATATGGCAGCTTTATCTTCAACTTAACACAGTGCAGTAAAATGTACAAAAAAATACATTAAAATGACTGCACCTCTCAGATCTATACCAGTTACTGTTGAAAGCAACAGTGGGGTACATCAGATAATAGTCACTTACCTGAGAAAACCAAGCAAGCGTCCTTATGTAGTGATGTTTACTTGACTGAAACCAGCATACCCTGGTTTTAAGCTAGGGCTGGGGAAAAAAATGATGATTCCAGTGTAGAGGATCTGTGACAGACAGAGAAATAATACAGACATAAAAAATAAAAAAAACTCAGGTCAGATTTGTGTGGATTTGATCCACAGCTCAAAGAGCGCTGTCATGTGTTGAAACTTGGCAGGGAAATAAAATAGAGAGTAAAATCTACAATATAAAAGACTATTAGGGTGTTATTGTACATCAAATTATGTGAGCCAGTCCATGAAGATTGGCCTACAGACCTGGGATGTTTCAGTTAACAAGTAACGATTATAATACTAAACAATTAAGGTTAGAATAAAAACTAATTTGTAGCCGAAAGCATTCAGCTGGTGAACACGTTTATAAAGGTTATTGTTTAAAGAAAACATCATTCAGCAGGCTGGATCAGAAACAAAGGGACCTGTTAGGAAGAGATTATATTCACATATGTGATGATGATGATGATGATGATGACGATGGAAGGGTGACAGTAACAGTACACATTGTAATCGTAGCTTCTTGTTGTTGACGATACGGTGATATGTCTTTCTTGATGATAATTTATCTACTGTATGCCATGCTGTAATTTGCTGTGTATTTTGTGTGCTTTTTATATATGTATCTATGCTTTTATGCTTTATGCCTGCTGCGAAATAATAATAAAGAGCAGTGAAGCAGCCTTGACACCATTTATTTTCTAAATGTGACTGTTGTCTAATACAGTAAATTATACTGTCTTTCCGCATGCATTTGTAAACATTGGTTCAAATATATTGAATAATAAATTTCCATAAAGAGTATAAATATATATATATATATATATATATATATATATATATATATATATATATATATATATATATATATATATATATATATATATATATATGAAATAAATCAATCCATTCATCTACTAAATATATTTCAAATGTGCAGTGACTGTGAGAGGTAGACAGTTGTTCACACAGTGCTAACACACATTGACAGAATCATACACATATTTATACATACGTACAATTAAGATGAACCCCATGGCTTTGGAAACATACGCAAACACAGGGAAACTCCACACAGACTTTTTTTTCTGTAATTCTACTCCTTTATTGACATTTCTTGTATTATACCAGCAATTATGTAACAAACAGTTGCATTTCATGAGGTAATGCTGCTTTTTGTTGGGTCCAGCTCTACGTCACAGAAAGCAGGATTAGTGCTGCCAGTTCTCTCCCCTCTGTCTCTTGTGAGGTCAAGCTTTCCTGTTCGTCTCATGACCTCAAAAAAAGAAAAGAGCACAGAGCAGAAAGTCAGCAGCTGTTAACAGTTGATGGCATGTGATATTGTTTCACCGCTGCAGCACTTACTCTGTCTTTACAGAACTGGAACAGGTGATAAAGTGTTGTGTCTTCTTTCATTAATGTAAGCTTTGATTCCACCTTCAGCTTCCAGCCTCCTGAAATGCACATTAAGAACACACAAGAGAACATCAAAAACTACTTTATTATGTATATTATGCAACAAAATGTTATTTACCTGTAAACAGGCTGACTAACAGGCCCACACTGATAGCTATGATGGTTCCAATAGGACTGAAGTAAAGGTAGGACAGAGAGTACCAGTTATCTGCCAGCAGAGGCCTGGAGGTGAGAGAAAATAGTGCAGAAGGAGTGATATCTTACATCTTACTGTCACAATGTTCTTAGACAGGCATTGCCCTTAGCTCAACTGCGGACACTAAATATGGCAAATAATATCCAACCAATAATCAATCACAGCCAGTTACACACTTACTTGCCATCAATGCTGTGTACCACGGCTGTGCTGATGGAGGCTGGCTGTGTTGGTAGAGCAGTGGAGGTCCAGTTGAGGCTGTCTGTTGTAGTGAAGTTACAGCCCTCAGTGGTCAGTGACAGAGGTCGGCTCATCTCAGGGGGTGGGGGGTATATCTGGGCTCCGATGCCCACCCACAGAGCCACCACCAACCCCGACAGGAGACCTGACAATGCTCCCTAGAACACATTTTATTCACAGGAAATAGTCAAATGTCCTTTTCGAAGAAGAAGGTATGAATGGCAATTTATAAGGTAAATTATTATCCCTGGATTAAAGTTCCTTTTTAATAGTAGCTTGCATAACTGGAATCACAATAACAACACAAAAACTACAGTTAAATGAGGACCGGCTTACCTTGGAGTTGGCAAATGGACAGAGGATACCCAACGTAAACACACCAAGTAAAGGACCTCCAATGATGCCAAATATACTGATGGCTGCCTGTATAAAGATGCACATTAAGTTGTATGTTTCATTCCTATAATAAATCATAAAACCCCCAGACGGAGTCTGACTTTTATAAGACCTACCAAACAGATCCACTCTACCTGCAAGATGCCTCCCAGCAGTGAAGCCAGTCCAGCCATTCCAATGCATAAAACCCCATATATGAGACCTGCAAATAACATGAGGGAAGATAGGAGATTTAATCCTCAATAACCACCTAACAGACGACTCATTTAACTCAAATACATTACATGAGGACAATCTACTCACTCAGTCCTTTTGCGATCCAGGACAGATGTCTCTCAGATATGTTAGTGTACGGTTTGATCAGGTCCTCCACTGTCACTGCAGCCAGTGCATTGATGCTGGATGACACTGTGCTGGGGTTAATTTAGTATCAAAATCACCCACACTTCAGTCAAAGAAGAACAATTGCACAAATACCTTACATATATGGATCCAAAAAATTCACTTTTTGACAGGTAAATCTGACTTTTTAGTACAATACATGAGTTGATATCAGAGAAATTCAATTAATTATAGGGTGAATCAGACAAATTCTCCATGTGTGATTTGGATCTGTTGGGTGAAATTACGTTAAGAACTTCATTAACCTGAGAGATCCACTATATGCAGCAGCAACAAACAGTCCAGGAAGGCCAGGATAGTCTCCCAGGATGTCCATCACCAAATAGGGCATCAACTACAAAGGAAGGGTGACACTGGATAAATGTGATCAGGAGAGTTGGAGTCTCACAATGCATATATATATATATATATATATATATATATATATATATATATATATATATATATATATATATATATATATATATATACACTGTACATCTAGGTGAGTGAGGAACAGAAAATGGATCTCAACAAACAAAAACAATGTTTATATGTTTAAATCCCAGTACAATCGTAGTTACTCTACATCGTACCTGGTCAGGAGCAGTAACCCGTCCAGCTGTCCATGGGTCGCAGTTCTTATAGACTGAGAAAAGGCCCATTCCTGCAAACACTGAGCACAGCAATATGGACCACAAGCCGAGCAGATTGATGTACAGAGATCTGGAAAAAGGAAGAATCACACATTGGGTAGTAAAACACACAAAAACATGTAAAAACTTTCTTTATCTCTTCTGCAGTGCACTAATCCCTGTATGGTTGATGAATGAGCAGTGGTACACTTGAGGTTTATTGAGATTGTTTCCCACAGAAATATAAAAAAAATATACCAACAGACAATGAAAGGAGTCAATATGGCCAAGATTTATACCGTATCGCGTGCCTCTGTAAATGTCTCTCTGTGTAAATCAGAACTCACAGTCTGGCATGAGTGATGCTCTTGCAGGAGATGTATCTCTGAACCTGGGCCTGGTTGATCCCATAGATACTGACCCAGACAAATGTCCCTCCAATGGTTATGGTCCAAAAAGTGTGTCTCCTCAGAGGGTTTGTGTCAAAGCTAGGTGAAACAGAAAAAGAAGGCAGTTCATCAGTCCCCTCAATTCAGAGACTTGTCCTTTAGACAGATCAATTTCCCAGGTTACGTGACATTTACGGACTTTGGAGGTTGCTAAAAATCACCTGAACACCTGTAGTTTATGGGACACTGAGAGCCGCTAAGGCTCCTTGAACACATTTTATCTCATCTAAATTAATTCATGCAGCCTGTTATGGTGTATTTAGTGCAGAAATGCAGATTTCCAATGACACAGTTTGGGATTAAACGTTTCAGCACCATGGAGAGAGACAGACAGAACAAAGGCAATGGATGTTTCAGCTCCATGAACACAGCAGATTGTTACTCATACGTGTTACTCAGTCTCAAAATTACTGTACTTCCTGTACCTCTTCTGTTAAATGTTTAATCGCTTCCCTCCTTTAAATAGAGCCGTTGTACTAAATATTCTAAAACATACTCACTCCCAAAAGTTGAGTCTCCCTCCCTGTTTTGAATCCGAAATGATGGGGAGGACTCCACCTTGAACGACCACGGACCTGATGATGACAGACAGGAAGCCTGCAAGCATGACGCCAAGCTGGTGGGGAACATTTTCATCGTTTTAGGTCGCTTCTTCCTTACTTTTTTCATCCTAGTACTTCAAATATTGTTCATGGATAAAATATTAACTGTAATGCATTAATCTAAAAGATGAGCCAAGGTGTTTAGAATGAAATTTGGTAATTACTTTTTCATTTTTTGTTTAAGAGGAGATCACGTTCTTGTTTTGCTGGCCTACAGCTGCTGGTAAACATGGCTGTCACCAGCAACCACAAAAAGGTATGACACATGCACAGTAATCCCTGACTTGGTCAGATCTCACAGATTACATTAGTGGTTGTTTTTTCAATCCAGAGCCCTACCTGAAACACATCTGTCCACACCACTGCCTTCAGACCACCCTGTAACAACGCAGACCAAAAACAGGTGTTCTGTTTACTGTATATTATAATCCTGGAATTCAAAGAATAAGGGAATAAATCTGCCATAAAATCTGAGAAGTTTATTACAATTTCATTTTGTGCACAACAGAACGTTTTGAGTTACATACCATTGTGCAGTAAAAGGTACAGACCACGCCTGTGGAAATAACTGCACCCCACAGATCCATCCCAGTGACTGCAGAGAAAGGGGGGGGGGGGGGGGGGGGTTCAGACATACTCAACTGAGCCAAACCAAGCAGCTTTAAGTGCCCTTGTGGAGGAATGTTGCATGACTCTGAGCAGATTCAAAACAGCATACCTTGGTTTAAAGCAAGAGCTGGGGCATAAATGACTATTCCAGTGTAGAGGATCTGTGAGAGAAATAATACAGACCCCAATGACTGAAGCTCGGCGGTCAAAGCCCTGTCATTATGTGTTGACTGGCTTCTTACTCACTGTCTGAACAATAAAGAGCACAGTCCCCAGCAGACGGGTCGCTCTGCTGAAACGCAGCTCCAAATACTTAGCAAACAGAAAAGGGCAGACAATACATAAGGTCAGTAACTGAAAGACAAATTGGACATTTTTGACACGAGAATTCAAGAAGTTATCATACTCTACTATCACAAATTGACCACTGGCCCTGATTTACACAAAAGTAATGACCCATTTTACTCCCCCTTACTTTATATCTTTCGAGCAATGCTTGATTTGGCTTTTCCTATCCATGTCCACCATTGTTCATGTCCACTCCTGGACCGCTTCTATATCACCTTAACTTGCTGCCCAAATATTACAATACTGTAATACAGAAACCAGAAAATTGAAAAAGAATCCGAACAAAAACGCACTTTGTCCTTTCACTGGTAGAATATCTAGGTATTTCATCATGACTTTGTGAATAGAACAGAATAGAACAGAAGAGAATAGCCACACAAGCGCTTATCTAAGAACCAAAGCACACTCACCTCATACGTGCTGGTGATGGCCAGCCTGTAAAAGACTGGGAGAAAGATCTCAGATGTGACCACCATCGTCATGACATAGGCCAGACCATAAAATCCTATATTGGCTCCGTAGCGGTATACCTACAGATAATAATATAAATTTGTATGTTTTCTATGATTTTTAAAAAGTTATCTAAGAATACTTGAAAGACTTCAAGTTTTCCCATTTTGTTCTAAGAACAATTTGCAATTCTATATCCATGAGTTCCCCTTTATAATTGCATTAGTGTGATGATGAACAACCCTCATAACAGCTCATACATGTATGTCTCATTGTCTCGACCATTATGCATCTGATTCACTAGGAAAATCAGGGAAACTGCAATGGGAAAGTGATGCATCTAAACCCATCTAAAAAGTTTTCTTGCACAAAAAAATACATGCTGTCACTTTTTTTAATTTGTCCCTTGGGAATATGCTGTATCTTACCTCGGCTGGGTTGGACAGCACTGTGATGGCTGACATGAAGCTGGCGGTCAGGGACAGGGAGACAGGCAGGGCAGTCAGTCTTCGACCCCCCATTAGGAAGTCCGTCGAGCTTCGCTGGCTCCTGTCCGCCCAGGCGTAGTAGACCCCGACGGCAGCCGACACCAGGAGCATGACAGCAAACACCACATAGTCTGCTACCACAAAGGAGCCGGCGACCAGGGAGTGCCCTGACATTTTGGTGGAAGTCAGACCCAAACTAGTAAAACTTTTCAGAAAGTTGTTCAAACTGCTCCATGTGTTTTGCACTGGAAGTGGAAAACCATATCATCTATGGATGAATGGAAGTCCTGAGACATCACCGTCTCACTCAACACTGAGCTGAGAGCAGGACCACAGACCGAAACCTTTTGTGTGTGTGTGTGTGTGTGTGTGTGTGTGTGTGTGAAAGAAAGAGCGAGAGAGAGAGAGAGAGAGAGAGAGAGAGAGAGAGAGAGAGAGAGAGAGAGAGAGAGAGAGAGAGAGAGAGAGCATTCCAGGCAGGTACAGTCAACGGGTGAGGAGAAAGAATGAATTGTTCACCTGACCACAGGTTAAACCTAAAAAGAATTTTTTTGAGGGGGGGGGGGGGGGGGGGGGGGGGTTATCAGAATCCTACTTTCTTGTCAGAACATTTGTTTTTTTCTACAGGTGTTTAAGCCCTTGTGTGGTATTCAACTGTGATCTCATTAATCAGTTTTGCTGGGTCACACTGACCTGCAAGCAGTACCCTAATCAGCATTATTGGCTGGACCCGCCCCCCCCCCCCCCCCCCCCCCCCCCCCCCCAGGGCGAGGGCCAGCATTATAAATGCAAAACTGGATTCACTGGAGTCCCTGAGTGATCGAGTTGTTGGTCGGAGTGGGTGTATGTGAGTGTTTTGTGTGTGGTGAATTTGGTCTTCTGCATGACTCTTCTGCAAATATGAGCTACTGTATGAGAGCTGCATTGATGATTGTGTAAACCCTGCCTGTTGGCCATTTGAAATGTGTATGGTAGGCTAATCCTATCAGTGTCGTTAACGCAAAAAAACATGAATCAATCTCTCTTTCTCTTTCGCTCCCTGGACATGGGCCTGGTGGAACTATGAATTAGAAACCTGCCAGCGCACAGTTCCATTATGTTTTACAATGAACATTTGTAGTAACTGAAAATGTGAAACCTTTTCTTTATGCTGCATTTAGTCGCGTCATGTCTGCATTTTTATTTACGATAAAAGAGTCAACATATGATCTATCTTTAAAACATGACTAGGTGGAAAAATCCACTGTTGTAGCCTACTTTATGCAAATGTGGAATTGATGAATTAAACTGAATAAACAGAATTTCAGTCTGGGTTGAATATTTAGCCTATAGCTCTTACAAATGATGAGTGATAATCAGATTTGTTTATTATTTCATTTTATAGAATACATGCATTGAATGTGGGAGAAACAGGAGCACCCGGAGTAGGCCTACATACAATAGGCCTACATACAGGATAACTGAGGTGCCTTACCTCCTGCTCCATTGGTTCCCTGTCCCTCTGTAATGAAGGGCAGAGAGTGGAGGAGATGGTAGGTAGGATGTGAGGCAGCCGCAGAACTGGAGCTCTTTACTGTAATCTTTTCTTTTTCATGTTGTTGAATCAGCGTTTGTATTCATTGAATGCGGGAGAAACACTCGGAGCATCCAGAGATCTGCTTCTGTGTCACTACGATGTCAACGAGAACAGATCTTGAGCCACATGTAACTACCGCTTTTAAAAGTCCGAGCACAGGGACGTCTTCATTTGCCAGTCAGAGCTAATTCAGTGACAGCCAAGAGCCTTTGACGTGTGACTTCAGGTTCTACATTTTTTTTATGTCTTTGTGACGTAATACAGATTTTTGTATTCAAAGGAAGGCCATGCCTGAATAATACACACACAGTGGGGTAGATACGTGATACGTAGGTATCGGCCTATGCAGTATACCCACTAAGAAACCTCCAGGATTTCCATATACCCACTTTAAAATGCCCAATGACATGCAACAACATACTTTCCATTATATTTTTGATATATTTTGAATTGTCATCTGTGTTCTTTCTTCTTCACATAAATAAATAAAGGTATTTCCACCGTACATTGGTGTATAAAAGTGTATCCGAATACAGGAAATTAAGTTGTTGATGCTCAAAACTTCCCTGGGGGAGGACACCCTGACCCCCCACTATGATTTTTTAATTCTTTATTGTATAATAGTGATACAAACAATCAAGGCACAATGCGTTTGTACATTTGTCAAAAAACGTGTTGACAGCTTTGAGACAATATATACAGCAAAACATAACAAATAAAGAAAAAAGAAGAACAAAAAGAGATACTGGGGGTCTTTTTTAGTCAAGTAGGGAATGTAAGTCCAACAAATAAAAGAGTCTCTTGGCGTTGTCCTTTGTCATGCATTGAAGTGAAGCACACATGTTGGAAGCGGGTTGAAAGCTGGGAGGCGCGAAGCCTCAAACGAAAACGGAAGTGAGGGTAGGATAGCTCTCTCTCTCTCTCTCTCGCTTCCTCTCTTCTCTTCGTCCACCACGCGGAGTAAAAATTTCCCACAATGCATTCAGCATGGCTGCTCCCTGGTGTCGGCGTGTGTGTAAACAGTTGTAGCCAAAAGAAGAAACCAATTGTAGTTTTAATGAGTCATTTAAATCTCACGACGACCTTCGGAATACAATTAATTAACGTCACGTATCAAGGAACAAGGCAAATATGAAGATTAAATCCAAGTCTTCGTATCACAAATCTGAGAACACCTACAGGGTGAGAGTCCAGACATGTACTGCAGCATGATGCTAACGTTGAGGAGGCGCAGGGCTGTGGTGGAGATAAAACACAACCGTAGTAGTGTATTAACAGTTTGTTAAACACACATTTTATTTTCTAATTATGACCACGCAAGTCAAAAGGGGGTCATTGTTAAATTCACTTAGATAGCACAGTTAAATAACTTATGAAAAATGTGCCCATGAGTCCCATTACTACAACGTTATTGTTGGGTTGGTTATCTTCCAGCTCTAGCAGATAATAACACATTCTGACATGTCTCTTTCAGTTTCTCACTTTTGCCGAAAGACTTGCCAATGTTAACATTGATGTCATCCATCGCATTGACAGGACTGGGTCTTATGCAGAGGTTTGTACAGTCGGTAGTTTTGGCAACATAATTGTTCTTCCAGTTGATATAGTGAGCGTCTCAGTGTTTATATGGTTAGCATGTGATTAGTAATGACTTGTTTGCACCTTACGCAGGAAGTAGAAACATACTTTTCTGAAGGACTGACAAAATGGAGAGACCTCAACTTGACCGAGCATTTCAGTATGTATAAAATATAATCAGTACCACATCATTTGTTATATTATCACTTGTAGGAACAAAGACAGCTTAACGTATCTACTACTAAACCTGAGGAAAGATGCTGTGTTTTGTAGCCAACGTAAAAAAAAAAAATGCCTTTCCTTCACAGCTACATTTTTGAAAGAGGTTTCAAACCAGAGCCAGTCTTTCAACATGCTGGTTTTCCATCAGAAGTCGATAGTGGAGAGTCTGAAAACACACCTGGCTGTCAAGAACAGTCTGGCCTACCAGCCACTGCTGGAGTAAGTTGTCTTGTGTTTACTAGAGGATCAGAATTGTTGTTAGAAGGTGATGTACTAGCGGCGTCTCTCCTCTCCTCCTTTCTCCAGTCTGGTGGTGCAGCTGGCCAGAGACCTGCAGACTGACTTCTACCCCCACTTCCCTGACTTCTTCATTTTGATCACCTCACTGCTGGACACCAAGGACACAGAGGTCCTGGAGTGGGCTTTCACCTGTCTTTCCTACCTCTACAAGTACCTGTGGAGGCTCATGGTGAAGGACATGACCAGCATCTACAGGTGAGAAAATAAGATGGAGTCAGACTCTGACTCTTTGTAAGTGTATCTGTTTATAACGTGACGGATTGTTGTAGCACTCACCTATTATTACTTCTTTTCACCCCGCAGTTTATACAGCACACTGTTGGAGCACAAGAAAGAGCATATCCGCAAGTTTGCAGCAGAGAGCTTCTCTTTTCTGATGAGAAAGGTGAGTTCTTTGCATGTGAGCAGATGTCAAACATGAACTAGTGCATTTAATAATACATTTTACTTATATAGTGCTTTTCATTGTATTCAAAGACACTTTACAGTAAAAGAACAGCACATATATCACATTAAAAACAGATAAGCAATAAAACCAACACATAAAACAAGCCTATTAGAAGCAATTAAAAACAATAAAACCAGTAACTATCACGTGAGAAATGTAAGACTATTGTATGTGGAAAGCTAATCTGAAGAGCTGTGTTTTTTTTTTTCTTGTGCTTTTAAAGTTCAATTTCGTATTATAGTACATTTTTGTGTTAGACGGTAACTTTTGTTTTCGATGCTGTCTCATTTTGTCACACAGGTTCCAGATCTTGATGCCCTGCTGAGTCATGTGTTCTCAGACCTGCAGCAGCACCCCGACAAGGCGGAGGGAGCAGGTCAACTGCTGTTCGAAATGTGCAAAGGAGTCCGAAACATGTTTCACTCCTGCGCTGCAAATGTGAGTTTCTTTTCCCAAAGAGTGGGTGATGTTGCACGCAGAATCCCCACTCCGTGATGGACAGTTTTCCTTTTAAAGTTGTCTAGCACAAAGTTATGTGTTGCCAGTTAGGTAGAGTTAAAATCAATACAATTGAAGTCTGTTGCTAAGCAATACAACCATGTAATGTGTACATGTCATTGAATTGAGGACTGAACAAAGCTGTATAATAATAGACACAGTGATCCTGAATGTTCTTTTTTCTCTTTACCCATCCCGCCAGGCTCTCCCTGTAGCTTTGCGTAAGCTCGGACCCTCAACCAACCCAGGAGCCTCTCTGCCGTGGGACACAGTTAGGGACGCTTTGGATCACATGGCCCAGGCTGCAGCCAATCACATTGACAGAGAACACTTCCTTGTTTTGTGGGAGTCCTTACAGGTGGGCGAGATGTTTTACTTTCCATCAGAGCATTCAAAACCCCCTTCCCCAGACACTTAGATCTAAAAGGCATGGCATAGAGTAATTATCATCAGTTGTTTCTCCACCCTTAAAGGACTTCTTTGTTACTTGTGTCTGATGGTGGTGTGTCCCCATGTACAGGTCAGCGTGGTGGAGGTTCTGGGTGTTATGGAGGCGAAAGGACAAGAGGCAGCCGAGCAGCTGGAGAGGCTGCTGTTCATTCTCCACACCCTGGTATCCCACAAGGACGGAGTAAAGATCACCAAGCCGGCGGCTGTCTGCCAGGCAAGTTACTGAGATTTCGTTACATACAACAACAAAAAACCTGTTGTCCCCTTCAAAGTCTAAATGGCGTCTTTTTGCTGTATGTTTTCATCGTCTTATTTTCTCACGCCTACAGACGGTGTTGTGGCTGATTCAGAGCTCGTCTCTGTCGGCTTCTTGTTCCCGTCTGCTCCTCCAGATCACCTCCTCTCTGCTCCTTGGGGAGAACGTCGCCCTGCCCAAAGCACTCATCCAGGAGACGGTCCAAAAGGTGTGTGTTTGAGCTAAACAGGAAACAAAAGAATGAGATTTGTCTGTATGTTTTGAGAGTTTATCTTACAAGTGCAGGATGTCGGTAAGGATATAAATGTGTGAGGAGAGGTTTGTGTGTGTGTGTATACATGTGCCTTCATGTGACATCTGTCATCTTTACAAGGTGTTTGGCAGCAAAATGGGGCAAGATGTGATACTGGAGTTCACCAAGGAGATGTTCACCATGAAACAGTTTGAACAGGTGAGTCGTCACTAGTGAGTGATGTATGCGGTGTTTTATGCAGCGTGTTTCTGGTTGCCTAGGACTCTCTTGACACTTAATTTCCCCTCCCTCCCTCTCCTCCAGCTCTTCCTCCCCAGCCTGTTGCGCTTCACCGCCGGGTTGTTTGGCTGCAGTGATCCCCTGTCTCGCCATTGTGGCCTGGATGCACTGGTCAGTCTGATCCTCGCCAAAGCCCCGCCCCCCACAGACGGCTCCATGGCCTTTGAAACCTACCCACTGCTCTTCACCGGACAGACCACAGGGTGAGATACTGTAGCATACACAGATTAACATAAAACAAAGACCCAATAAGTATTTGGTTGTCTGATTTGTGCAGTTATCCTGAATCTCCTCTCTATGTATATTTGAATGTATTATTTTCCAGGATGTAAATATGTTTTCCTCCTCCAGCAGAGTGTTCAGCAGTAAGGAGGCAGGTGAGGCCAGCAGTGCAACATCAGAGCAGCCTGCGGTGCCAGAGCTGGTGCTGTCGCTGATCCAATTTCCTGAGGAGCAGAACCAGTCCATCTCGGACCTGTCACTGCCTTGGGCCGCCCTGGTGCTTCTGCCACACCTTAGGTAACACACACACACACACGCACACACGGCTCAGTCACAGTTTCTTTTTTTAAAGATGTTTTTGCAGACAGGGACAGTTAGGGAAGCTGATGCTTTCTTTGGAAAAAATAAAATGTATCAGCCAATTTTTAATAATGGATCACATTGTAGAAAGATAGCAAAATCTGTTCTACAGCTTGGGTCTCATAGTCGTTGCATTCGTTGGTGGTTTAGAGCGTTTCCTCTCCACATTAACTGTAACCTAAAAATCTTTGCCTCATTAAAAAAACAATGGTAACAAAATAGGAAATAATAAAATGTATTTGGATGTTGATATGGAAAGGAGCCTGGACTGTTACTGTGAACAGGTGAACCTTGCTTCCTCCATGCATTGCCTATATATTCTTTTTATTATAAGGATCTACTGTATATATCATTTATTTTTTTATTTTTCAGGCCCATTGCTCCAGCTAGTGTTGTTCCCGCTGTGACTGCTTACCTAAACCACCTCCTGTGTGAGATTGAGACAGAGAAACTGGGAAAAGGTTTGTGGTTAATCTTTTTTTTTTTTTTTTTTTTTTTTTTATGTTCATAGTGAATAAAAAGAGTTAGAAGCCTAAATGGCAAAATGTTCATAGCAACTAAAACGGCTGTGATTTATTAGGGGTTAAAATGAGTGGTTGGTTTATCGATTATTAAATCAAAAGAAAATGTGTGTGTGTGTGTGTGTGTGTGTGTGTGTGTGTGTGTGTGTGTGGATTTTGATTATTAAATAATCATATTAGTTAATTATCATTTTTTCTGGTAACAGCTCGACGATTCTCTTTGCTTTAATTCACTTCATATTGTAAATTGAATGTGTTTAGGTTTTTCCAGTTAGTAAGTCAGACATTTGGACTGCAGAAAAAAAGCTGCAGCTCCATAAATTTCCACTTTAAAAGTGGCAAAAACTTCAAACAAAAACGTGATTGAATTCCTTATTAAGGTCATTATTAAGGTCCCCTCAAATCTGTTTCTCTTCGGAGTGACAGATTGACCCAATGAGTGTGAAAACGGAGGCAAGATTTTGAGTGGTCCATGTAGTAGGTACGTACATTTTGTTGTTCTCGAGACTGACTGAAGCCCTTCTGTCCCCCTCCAGCTGGTCTGTTTGTAGCCAGACAGGCCCTGAGCTGCCTCCTCACTCTGGACGGCTCTGCCCAGCTTCTCTCACTGGTCACTGTGGACAAGATCAACTCAATACTACGGTAACTACTGCACGTGTGGCTTAATAATGTATGTGTCAGGTTGGTAATGACTGGATAAATAGAAAGAAGATACAACTTACTGATATAAAACACATCCATAGCTCTATGTCTTATGTGAAAAACGTCTTTCTGTTGCTGAATGTCTCTATTCATCACAACAGGGATTAGGGCTGTGGCGATATGCTTTTGTCCCGATTCAATTCTTTGACGATACATGGGTGCCGATTCGATTTGTATTGCAATTTTCATTTACTACGATTGTAGAAGTATTGCGATTCCTGAAATGTTACACAGAAGCAATGATAACATCAAAGCAAACTGAGATCAAATACCATATGTAAATAACTAGAGCAATGTATGAAATAAATGTGGACAAATGTACACAAGCACCAAGGGACAAGTGGTGAGTGTGTGGAATCTCCCCCACTTTGTCACACTTTAATAAAAACAAAAGTTGAGTAACACACTTCTAGAGACAATAAATCATGAAACATTTTTCTAAAAAGAATGCATATCACATGTCAGTCATTCATTTATTTCATTTGTAAAGAAGTACATGACATGTATTTTCTGCTTTTTCTGCTTTCCATCATTCTGGCTGGAAAAGGATATGATGTAGTCGCCGTCGGTCGTACTGTATAAACAGAATATGTTTAGGTGAATCATTGGTAAAAAAAAGAAATATATTGATTCTAGGGAATAGAATCAATCCTAAAACTCGTCGGAAACCCCCCCACCCCATCAGGTAGTAAACACCTTTCTCACTTCCACTGAAGGGTTACACTCATAACCGCCGTGTTCATTATGGTTACAGGAGGTTTCCCACTGACCTGTCGGCCTTGCTGCTAGGAGACCTGTACTACACCCGCCTGTCACTCAGCGGCGTTTCAGAGCACCTATCCCACAGTGCACTGCTGGAGCTCCACCAGATACTGCACGCCAACCTCTCCTCCAACATCTCCAAGGTACGTTTTGCCACCACGGCAGCAGACTGGAAGATCATTTAAACACACATGTTTGCGTTTGTCATTAAAGCAGCATTAGTACCTGTGAGCCGTCGAGAGAATATCCAAGGAATAATATAAATATGTTGATATTTTTGCCACCAACGATTGAATTGTTTTCTCTCTCAGATCCGCCTGCTGACTCTAAGGATTCTCTCTCAGTTTGAGGCAGAGCTCCCTCCACAGACTGAGGTACGACCACATTCTTATAAAACTCATATATAGAAAAACAATGAGCTCATTTACTTATTTGCGCGAGTGGCTGCCGCTCTGTTCAGGGTGAGGAGAATGTGGAGGTGCAGCCGGTGTTTGCAGTTTGCCTTCAGGCGGAGCTGGTGCCGGCTTCGGTGCAGGACTACAGAGACAAGTTGCTTCACCTCCGGAAGCTGAGACACGACCTGGTGCAGCGCAGTCTGCCTCAGGGGCTGCCCGGCACCTTCCAGCAGGTACAGACACAAGCACTTCCTGGCTGTTCTCTCTTCTTCTTTTCATGGAAAACGGCAACGCCACGATAGTGTTAATCTTTTCTTCTGTGTGTAAATGTAAGACATGCTCATTTTTCCTTCAGGTGCCTCTGCGTTACCTCATCGCAATGCTGTTTGTCAACTTCAGGCCACTGTGGGACGCGGTCATTGAACTTCTCGTGTGAGTATAAAAGGATCCCGCCAAATTAAATTCAGCTGACATAAACAAACTTACGCTGTTCGGATTCATTGAGTCATTTACTTTTTGTCGGTCGCACACTTTTCAAATAAGGTGAACGTTTATAAACATTTTATTGTCCCTTTGAACCCATCTATTTTAAATGAGGAATGCTAAACAATGCGAACAGGCTTTGCAGTTTAAAAAAAAAAAAAAAAAAAACTTTGAGTCTGGAATTAAATGAGTCGCTTTCCTCCTCTCAGGAGCCATGCCAGAGGGATGGACAACAAGGACTTCTGGAGGGTCTACCATGAACAACTGGAGATGGTGGCGGGGCTGGCTGGTAAGGCTGCCTGCTGTGTTGCAGGACCCTGGTGCTTCATATTGTCACGAGTTCCATGGAAAGTCTACATGCTGAGACTCCCAGCGTTGGTGTATGGAACTGCTAGGGGAAATAGGGCAACTTGACTAAAGTAGATCTTCCACTCTGTACTATATATATACACCAGGTTTCCGCAGGGTCTTAAAAGTCTAAAATAGTCTAAAATTTCAAAATCTAAATTTTAGGCCTTAGAAAGTCTTAAATTCGCAAAAGAATTTTGTTCTAGGTCTTAAATAATTTTAAACAGGTCTTAAATTCCCCTACATCCATGTAATGCTACCTCTAATTCTCTTCTCTTTTGTAGTTCTTTCTTTCGCTAAGTTCTTTCGAAAGTTCTTTCTTTCGATAGTCCAAATATATATTTGCTGTATATGTACAGATCATTATTACTCTGTCGCTTTATTTAATTTTAATAATTGTATATACTCTGCAAGTACTTTTGTGACTTTTCTTTGTACTTTTATGTCGTAAAAAAGGTCTTAAATTTCATTCATAAAGGTCTTAAATATGACGTGTTGAAACCTGCAGAAACCCTGTTTATATCTGGACTACACACCTGCCCATTGCACATACTATATACTATTTCTGCACATTCTGAACTCAAACCATTCATCCTCCTTTTTGGGGGTTTTTGTTAAACAGCTATTTTGTATATATTTGTTTATTTCATATTAATGTCTTATATGTTTGTTTGGTTATGGCAAACTCCTTGTAAGTGTAACTTACTTTTTGGCAATAAAGCTGATTCTGATTCTGTATGTCACAGAAAAAGAATTGCAGGAGAACGCCGAGGATGATGAAGAAGAAGAGTGTGGTCTTCAGGGCGAGCCGGGCTGCGACGTGATTGAAAGCGGAGACATGGGGGTGCTGTTCCTAGAGCAGCTTAAGTTGACATCCAACCCCAACGAGAGGACGGACTTCCCTAACTTCCGCAGCCTGCTGTGGCGCTGCATGACGGAGTTTCCCGACAGAGTGGAGCCACGTAGCCGGGAGCTGAGCCCGCTGCTGCTCAGGTTCATCAGGTTAGTGGTCAGAGTGTTAAGGAGATGTATTTAGGAAAGAGGTTTTTAGCAAAAAATTGCCCGGTTGATCTTTTTCCAAATATGCTTTAAGTCTGGAAGTATCTAGCCTGATGTTATTTTTGTTTTCAGGAATGAGTTTTACCCTGCTGACCTGCTGGTGGCACCCACTCAGGACTTGAGGAAGGTGAGTGACGCTGCCCTAGAGGAGTCTGGGATGGCTGTGGAGGAAGAGGAGGAGAGAGAGGAAGAGGAGCAGGAGGCACAGGAGGGAGGCAGACAACAGAGGAAGGCTCTTCCAAGGAGAGCTGCTGCAAAGTAAGACATCAGGATCACACTGAATGTTGTTTCCACCTGCCTTGTGAAAGTCCTTACTATTACATAAGTCAGGTTTCCTACTTTTGTTAAGGTAGTGATATTTATTTTTTGTAAACAATAAAATTGTGACAATGTTAAAATAACTAATAAAAAGTATTCATTAATAAATAAAGTATTTAACTGAACAGCAATATCTACCTGTTGTATTTTAATGCAGGCTGATAACAATAAGGTAAAACCACTGCTGAGTGAACAGAAAAAGGCTCCAGGATTAATAAATCCTGGCTGTTAGCCTGGCCAGGAGCAGGCTAGCTGCACAGAATAAATCTCCATGGTAACTTAGGTGCGTCTGCGTTCGTGAAACTGAGTCAAGGCCTAAGTCATCCAGGATAACTGGGAAATCCCAGCTTAATCTGCTATCTAGGTTTTGTGAAATAGCCCTCAGTAGTTCAAAAGCTTTGCTGCATAAATAGTCTGGAATTGCCAACAAATCAGGATCTGATCAAAGAAAAGTCCGGACCACGGTGCGCACCAAACGGACAAAATTTGGTCCCACCAAAAGAGGTGGTCTCGGTCCAGATCAAACTGAACCATGGTCCGGTTTGTTTCTAGTGTGAAAGCATTTTTTGGATGGTTCGGACTTTCGGGCCAAATACTGGGAGCTCTGGCAGGCTATCTTGGTGTTCTAAGACCGGGGAAGCTCCTTTTTAAGGAATACCTCAGTGCTTAGTGTGTACGTAAGAGAGGGTAACGGGTAATAGCTGTCGG
This sequence comes from Zingel zingel, assembly GCA_023566125.1. Lineage (NCBI taxonomy): Eukaryota > Metazoa > Chordata > Actinopteri > Perciformes > Percidae > Zingel > Zingel zingel. Next base: position 14,634,603 of record CM042331.1, on the reverse strand, counting down.
CTATCAGAGCAGAGAATGTATCAGCAGTTTACTTGTTAAGTGGTAGTAAATGTACAATGTAGGTTTCAGTTTGTCTCTGGATAAATGCTGCAGCTCCTCAAACCCCAAGTAGCTTAAAGTTCCCGTGTCGTGCTTCTCAACAACGCAACAAAACAAAAAGAGCGGGGAGAGCAGTGGCCAGTTGGAAAAACTCTGACACAGACAGAGGATACGAGAGGAAGGGGAAGCCTGTCTACAGACCAATCAATTACAACTGCCGGGAGACGCAGCTCATGTATGTGATGACAACAGGACGTAGTTTTGTCACGTATAGGTCTTTAGTGTGCTTGCATAACTATAGTGTGAAACTAAAACTTACCAGATCCAATGCAAAAACATGAACCTCGGTTTGGACTTTCAGGTGGGAAAGCCCCCTAAATCTGACCAGATTTTTGATACCAGCTTTGGCAGTTTTTGATGGTATCGATACAGAACCTAAAAATACTTACCTAACTCATAACTAGTCCTAATCATGATAAGCTTTACAACTGTGATGCAGGGATATACAACAGTTTTGGTTGTTTCTTTATGACCAGTACAGCTGTACTGGGGGTATATTGTCTGGAAGCATAATTTTACCCTGGCTGGGAATCGTCGTTTTTCTTTCAGACAGCTGATTGTCCATCTAAAGGTGTTCGCCAAATTCACCAACCCTCGCTCCCTCTACATGGAGAGCAGCCTCAGTGAGCTCTATAACCAGGTAATCCTAAAACATTACACACACCTTGTCTTCAAACAATAGCAACGTCAGAGCTGCCTGATACTGGCACCGCTTTATGTATTTCACCCTAAAAGATGTCTGGACCCTTGGACCGTTTCTGTTTTAATATATTAAGGTTAAGTATTTTCTAAGGCATCAAACCAACATGACACGTTTCTCTCTGTTTTCAGTTGCTCTGCCATCAGGACCAGCAGATCCAGCGAGTGGCACTGGAATGTGTTCTCACATACAAAGACTCCAACATAGTGCCATACAAGTAAGAAAACCATCTTAACCACCTGAAGAGATGGACAGAAAAGCAAATATACAGTAATGCGTCTCTTGAAGCAACAATCTCCCATTCTTTTCTTTCCTCAATGAGGTGATTGTGTGTGTCTTAGATAGGAATCAGAGCTCTCGTCCTCCAGCCTCTATAGTTACAGGCGGATGCATGTTAACTTCCTCCTCACTGCTGACTCCGCCTGACATCATGCCCTCAATTCTGTCTGTTATCAAGCTATCCGTTTACTGTACCTCCAGCCCGCCTGCAGACAGATGTGTATGTCTGGGGAAGTTTAGCATTACAGATGATTGTGTACGACTCTTTGTTCAGGACCAGGCAACACTGACCTGGTTCCAGGACAGTTTGACAGACAGCAGTGAACAGACCCTGGGATTCAGATTCATTTTGTATGCTGTTCATCAATCCATATCTCATAAAGTGTTTTTTGAATACCATAGAATGAAAAGATTTATTTTGTGTCTGCCTTGCGAATAAAGGCTTAGTACAAGACATTGAACTACTAGAAGCTGCAGGGGGGATGTGTTTGACCTTTGTTTTGTGTGTGCGTGTGTTTGTGCAGGGAGAATCTTGAGAGGCTACTGGACGACAAACACTTCAAAGAGGAGATTGTTCATTTCAACATTACTGAGGAAACAGGAGTGGTTAATGCTTCCCACAGAGCCAAACTCATCCCGCTGCTCATGAGGTGTGTGTGTATGTGTGTGTGTCAGAGAATGTTGACATAATTTGACATCTAACACTGGAAACAAAGTCCATTATCCTACTGTAATTAACACATTATAACTCTTTGTAAATTTGTACAAAAAACCAAAGTGTAAAAACGTCATATATGAGGGGTTAGGGGCTAAGCTAACACCTCCTCGCTGTAGCTTCATATTTAACAGACAGGAGAGTGGAATCTTTCTTCTAATTTAGTCCGTGACAAGAAAGTAAAGGGTTTTTCCCAAAATGTCAAACCATTCCTTGAACTTACTAAGAACCACTCACTGCTTAAATGGGAGTATTTCTTTATTGGAACTATAAAACAACATTGTGGTTTACATATTAGCTAATGAAACATTTCAAAGTTAAAACAGATTTGTATCTGCCGGAAAGTAGCAGGTTTTTAAACAAGAGGAATGTGTTTTTATAGATTCTCTTTCTCCAGCCAGTCTGTCTGTCGCCCACACTTCCATTGTTGACGTTTTTATGAATAATATTGGTTCTGTGTTTCATTCATCTGGTGATTTGCATGGAATCAGCCTTGCTGGCTGCTCTAAGCCTGAGATGTACTGTGGGAACAGTAGACATATTCATATATAAATGATTGATTGAAACAATAAAAGGATGCTTCTTATTACAGGAGTCATTTTTTACTTCCTGGTTTTTTATTACGTTGCCCACTAAAAACTCCAGCATGCCATTTTTTTTTATTATTTGTCTATTTTCTCAGTCAATAATTTATCACAGCTTTTCCAGAAGTAACTTACACTTCACTTTATCTAACATCACCAGCCCTGTGTTTGCTGTTTATGGTTCAGGATCCTGTTCGGCCGTCTGCGCAGTAAAGCAGGCAGTAAGTTTCAGGGGAAGGCGAGCGCCGCCACCCGGTCCTCCATTATCCTGCGTTTCCTGGCAGGTTGCCAAGCTGAGGAGCTGGGAATATTCATCGATCTGCTGCTGGAGCCCGTCTGCCATCACAGCCAAGGTAGGAAGACATGTCTGCGGTAGACAATGAACGATTTTCATTTGAGAGATGACAAGCAAAATCCAAAGTTGTTTTTTTGTTGGTTGAAAAATGACTTACTCAGATCTTTCAGCATTTTGGCATCCTCAAGGTAATCTCTGGGCTCTGGTCCATCGTGTTAGATAATGTAGATTGCCAAGACCATTTACGAATTGGGGCCTGAATCTTGTTAATTTCTCAATCAGTTGTTGAAATAGCAGTAATTGGCCACAACCATTTTCTAAAGTCCAAGAAGACATCTTCATGTCTTGTTTTGTGCAACCATGAGTCCAAAACTGAAAGATGTTCGATTTGTAGACATATAAATTGATATAAAACATAGAAAATTCTCATATTGAAAAGCTAGAACTCAGTAAAGATTGCTGCAAAAGAGGCTTCTACAAAGTACTGAATCAAGGGTTAGGGTAAAAAAAGTAATGCCTTATATTACTCACTGCTGAAAGTAACTAGTTACACTACTAGTAGCATTATTTTTGGATTACTCCGTAACATCACTTGAGATGCACCATAACTTACTTGCTAAATAACAATATAAAGTTAAACGTCATGTATGCCCAGATCAACACAAACCCGTATTATAATGAAGACATGCACAAGATCTCTCTTTTATGCTCTTTAATACCACAGAGCTGACAACAAAGTTGTGTTGAATGGAACTGGAGTGTAAATTGTTGGGTAGAAATAGGAATTTTATCCATTTAAAATTACATCTACACAGCAGAGTGTGCAAATGTGAAGGGGTCTAAAAGCTTTCTGAAGCCACTGTATATGTCTCCATGGCACAAGGCTACATTTTTAGTGTTCTAGTTGAATTTTAACCCTAATCAACATACATGTTAGTTTCTCATTAGGATTGAAAATTCTCTGTGATAACTAACATTATGTTTGTATTCCCAAGTTCTTCTAACTGGTAGAGGTACTCTGGGCCCATTACTGCTTACATGTGTAGTTGATCCACAGATTAAGGATTGAATGATTCTAATAGTAGTAGTAATCATATGCAGCCCAGTACACCTGATGCTCCCCTGAGACTCTGGTGTAAAAACAGCCTTTTACCAGTCCCTTGCCAACCTTTGTGTCCTCAGGTTCGTGCCTGGCAGCAGTGGAGAAAGCCGTAGCGGAGACAGACGTGGCTGCCGTCCTGCCGCTGGGCCGTCAGCACAGCCTGCTGAACATCATCAATGTGCTGATCCAGAAACTGGGCCACCTCATCCACATCTACCTGCCCAAGGTGCTACAGATCCTGCTGTGTGTCACAGCCTCTGTGTCCACCCTCCTGGACAACAACAGGGACCAGGTGAGAGCATCTCAAAGGTACCAAATGAAATTGGTTGAAGTGGTTCAGATACCGCTGCTGTATTACTGTCATTTAAAGTATTCTTACCTCAAAAAGTACAACACTGACTACATTTACATGCACACCAATATTCAACTATTATTCCGAATATGACAATATTCCGAATTTGATACAGGTCATGTAAATGGCATATTACGGTTGGATATTCAGAATAAGGCCTTTTCCCATAAATAAAGCATTTTCCGATTAAGACTTGGGATATTCCGGTATTATTCGGGTTTTAGAGGCGTTCTTTGGACATGTATACAGCGCATTCGGAATATGCATCTCAATTGGGGTTTTTACTGTAGTTTACGGCTTCTTGTCTGTTTACGGCTTACGGTCAGCTCTGTGCGTTGTATAGTTGCTGTACACATACAGCAACCGGCTCTTCTGGCTGGACTCTTCGGTCCTCTAGCCAGAACCTGCTTGTAGTCCCTAAGACTCGTTAAAAGATCTGAGGGGACCTGTCTTTTCAGTCTGTTGCTCCCAGACTGTGGAACGCCCTGTCCATGCGTCTGGCAGACTCTTGTCTCTTTCAAAAAGGATCTGAAAGCATGTTTATTTAGGAAAGCCTTTGGTTGATGGGTTTTCACTAGTGTCACTTTAATTTTACATATGTATATACATTTGTATATACGGTGTCTCAGTGTCGAGTTGTTATTCTTTCGTCTGCAGTTGCGTGCAGGTTGCATCAGTCCCCTGAAGAACCTGAGGCGACTCGGTATCCTGAGGATCCAGGACTTTTTTGACGGCTTCGACTCCTACAGCTTCAGTGAAGACGAGCTGGATGCTGTCTTCCAGGCTGTGATCTGGCCTCAGGTACATGTTGCAAAAAGCTTTTGTGTTTTTACGTGGGTTTTTATTATGTTTTTATTTGGGTTTTTTGTTCATACATTTCTGGTTTACATTTCTTTCTTTCCAGGTGTGTCGCCTCCCCACAGAGAGCCCTTACTCCCCCACTCCTCTACTGAAACTCATCCATGTGTGGTGCAAAAATGCCAGGTTAGAGTCTTCCTCTCTTCTATCTGATCTATCTAACAAAATCATCGTCATTAGTTAATAGTAGATGTCATTCAGAGTGAGTTTAAGGAAGTCCAACAATTTTCTTTGTCTGTCTGTCTCAGGTACTTCCCCCTCTTGGCCAAACAGAGGCCAAACCAGCCGGAGTGCGATGTTCTCCTTAACGTCTTCAGCCTCCTCTCAGCCAAAAACGCTTCCCCAGTGACCATCGCCATGGTAATGGACATAGCTGAGTCCCTAGCGACCGCTGAAGACTTTGTTGCCTCAGAGGCCGAGACAGAGCTGAGCGTCAACGGCTGTGTGTTCCCGGAGCCTAAAGAGGGCGCTCTCATCACTGCAGGTCAGCAGAAGTTGTTTTATATATTGTAACTCCGTGTCAGGCTAATTGTTGCTACTGGCCAAAGTTAAATGTGCATGTTGTATCTCCTCCAGACTCATTAAGTAAGGGCTCCAGAGTGCTGCTGCCTCACGTATCCACGCTGCTGCAGTACCTCAGCGGAGTCGTACGCAACACCGACAGACTGAGGAAGAAGAAGTTCAGGGCACACGTGGCCAAGGAGCTCAACATCCTCTCCAAGTTAGTGTGTTATTTGGATGAGAACACAGTATAGTTTTTCTGTATTACTGTATGTAAGATTTGACTCAGACCTACACTGCCGGTCAAAAGTTTGGGGTCACTTAGAAATTTCCATTCCACTCCATTACAGACAGAAGACCAGCTGACCCCAAACTTTTGACCGGTAGTGTATATGCAGTTGTCTCATTAAACTTAATTTTTTTATGCGTGACTTTTTCTCTGCCAGGGTCAGTCGATTTGTGAGTGACAAGGAGCAGAGCTCGGTGCTCATCAGCCTGTTGCTGCCCTACCTCCAGAAATGCCACAATCCTGAAGTAAGACTAACAGCTTATTATATGTCTGTTGCTTAAAAGAGACCGATTCAAAACTTGATTACATAGTAGTCAAATATTTTCTGAATAAAATCAAACGGTTTCTACCTTAGAACAGAGCCACCAGGGCTGTGTGTAGCACAATGAATGAACGTTCAGGTCAGAACCATGGTTATTGATTTTGGTCTTATAATGGTGACAGAGGTGGGATTTGCAGGTGTCATGAAAAGCATCTGTGCCTGGTATGCTCAACTCAGAACAATGAAATGTCGTTGGGAGGTCTTTGTAATAGAGTGTGGGTCTTCTTGCTGTCCACGAATAACCTTCCTGTGTGTTTTTATTTCAGGAGACAGAAATCGACGTCCTGGCCACAGTGCAGAACCTGCTGCGACAGTGTGTGCAGCCCTCGGCCTTCCTGCGGCCGCTCAGCAAACTCTTCTCCATCATCCACAACAAGCTGCCCAGGCAGGCCCTCACTAATGTCTTCCAGGTACAGCAGAGCACCGAACACAAATATTATGTTTACAGTAGGGCTGTCAATCGATTAATCGCGTTAGTGTCCTAGTTTACTTGCGATTAATCGCAAAGTAATCATACTTTCTAATCTGTTCTAAATGTACCTTAAAAGTGATTTTTTTTTTTTTTTTTTGAATGCTCAATTGGTATTTGAGACTGGACGTACTCCGGTGTTACTCAGTTCACATTGACAGTACATGCAAATAACTTCAGTCTTGTAGAGAGAATCATCTGGAAGGGCTTTGAAACTCAACTTGCCATTAAAAAACACTTTTCTGCTCAAGGAGCTTTGTTCCTGCTAGCCATCCACTCCCTCTGGATGTATAGAAGACCCGCTCCTATTCCGCCTTCTCACCTCCGGTGCAGGCAGACCCCCCTTAGTGCCGTTATATAAATGTGTGTTAACTTGTTAATAACGCATTTTTTATGACTTAAAATGTGTAGTTACTACTGCAATGAACTGCTGGAATTTCACCTACGGCAGCAGCCTGATCCTTGTGAGAGATCACTGAGTGCATAAATTCATTATACAGTCAACAGAGTCATATATGTAGCTTCTAGCCTGTATGTGTGTATTTCCAGTTTCCAGGACAAAAATGTTTACATATGGATATTAAAAAAAACTGAATATGTTGAATATCACTAAAAATGAGATGATTTGTGACTTTCTGTTTATATAAAGCCCAGATTTGCCTTGAATCATTGATTATTTTTTATTAATACTTATTATATTATTAATCTTTCTAACTCTAATGTGTCTGTGCTGCTCTGCTTTCAGACTCTGTCAGATCTGGAGCCTTCACTCACGTACATCACTGATTTAGCAACAAAGGTAGGATCATTTATTACATCATATTAAATGTTATTATTAGTTACACATTAACCAGGAAGATCAGAGATGTTTTCTTGAATTATTAATCTAACTCCTCTAGACCTGCCGACTGTAATCTCTAATCACCCCCCCCCCCCATCCAGTTAAACGCGTTCGACAGTCGACACTTGGATGAGATCTACTTTGACGTGCGTCTGGCGGCGTTCCAAGACGCCACCAGGCGAGTCAAAGACATGACGACTCTGGACCTGGACTACATCAGCACCATCATGCACAACTGCTTCCACACCTTTGAGGTAAGCAGATATATGACACCGATATACTGTCTAAAGTAACACTACTTGGCTACTTTGATTGATTTCTTCCCTTACAGATTGGTGACATGTCGCTGGGAGACAACGCCACCTTGTGTCTGTCGGCAGTGATCACCCAGCTGGCGGCGGTCGGGGCTGGAGAGCAGCTCTACAGGGACATCGTTCAACACACCATCCTGGACGCCGTACACAAGGGGCTTCGCAGCAAGACAGAGGTGGGAACACACACCTTTCCTCCCCATTTCTAAACACAGCAGCTGTATCACGGGCACCAGCACTTTTTGAACTACGCACTTTAATTATTACAGTTACTTTTGTCGTATTGTCTGTACAGTCATATGTGTCCTTCTTTATGTCCTAAGATGCTTCGTTAATCTTATGATCTTATGTTTATATTTGTATGTTGATTTTCAAATGGTTGCATGTTGGTGTTGTGAAGCAACAGATTGTAGCAATATGCCCAAGACAAATTCCCCCTCTGGGACAATAAAGTGTATTCTGTTCTCTAAATATAGGGCTGCAACCAACATGGCTGGTAGATTTTCAAAGTTTCCAGCCAATCCGATTTTCCATTTTCCAGGGAAAATAAACCAGAATATAAACATCCATGTTTCTTTAAATTGTTTTTATTTGGGTTAAAATAAAACATGTTAAAAAATCTAAACATTTACTTTCAAAACAACCCTGTTATAACATAATAGCTTAATGGTGAACAGAAGATAAAGATCATGTATCAGAGTCCCCCTCTTGAGTCTGTGCCACTCTGGATATGCTCAGTTCCTGCTGCTCGCTCTTTGTGTACAAACTCTTTGTCGTCCCGTGTGTCTGCAGCCTTCCTCTTTTGGTTTTTTAACTCCTGTAAAATATCTCCACTTATGCTGTGTTTTTTTCCCTAACTAACTTGACTACTTAATTTCAGCTCCTCTGGTTTGTTTCGCACTGTTCTGTTCATCTTCTCTGTTTGAGTGTAGCTCTTAATCGCTACCACACACGTAGCCAAAGGTTGTATGACACGTCACGACACACGTTTCTAACCCAAACGCACACAACACCGCCCAAATTTCTTGGCTTTACAATGTTACCTGTCAAGTTAATTTTTAGCCGCATTTGGCTGGCAGGTGTTAATTTAAAGCCCTGGCTGCAATTAAGGATTATTTTCATAGTCGATTAATCTGTTGATTATTTTCTTGATTAATCAATTAGTTGTTTATTCTATAAAATGTCAGAAAATGATGAAAGATGTTGATCAGTGTTTCCAAAAGCCCAAGATGACGTCCTAAAATGTCTTGTTTTGTCCACAACTCAAAGATATTCCGTTTACTGTCACACAGGAGTGAAGCAACAAGAAAATAATCACATTCAGGAAGCTGAAGAATCTTTGCAGCTCTTGGTAAATACCCACCGTGTTTAAAAGTGTGGCCTCTCCCCTCCCCCAGAGTGTGCAGCATGAATACACGTCAGTGCTGGCCTGCCTGGTGAAGACCTTTCCTACCAGGAAGGAGTTCAGAGACCTGGTGCAGCTCACCAACTACAATGACCTCGAGTCTGACTTCTTTGAGCACATGAAGCACATCCAGGTAAGAGAGAAACCAGGACCACTCACTCCTATCTCCCTTTGGATCTGTCATATGTAGGGCTGGGTTTAAAAAACAGATTATCCAATTCAAATCAATCTTCATTTGAGATCGATCTTTTAGGAGGCTCTTTTGAGTGAAGATATTGGTATTGTATGAAGGCCAACGTTTGGCGAGCGATAAACTGCCAAATGGCCATTTTTACAGATGTACGGCTTTAGGTTTACCATCTCTGCATCACACCCTATGCACTTAAAAAAACACTTTATACTACTATCTTTTTTGTCCCTATGTAACTGCTTTGGGCTCAATTCTTAACAACATTAATATTTTTAACAATGCACCAGTTTATAGTGTTAACAATTTGCAGCATTAGTTCTCTGAGAATCTCTTTCATATCCAAGCCTAAACTGATATTGTAATCCATTTAATATTGAATCAAATTAAATCAAATTAGAAATCAAATCCAATCGTTACCTTGTGAATTGGAATCAAACAGATTCAGGAAATCGGTGGCGATACCCAGCCCTAGTCATACGTGTGTGTGTGTGTGTTTTCTTCCTGTTTAGATCCACCGTCGGGGCCGTGCCCTCAGGAAGTTAGCCAAGCAGCTGACCGAGGGCCAGGTGGTGATGACACCGCGTTCCCTCCAGAATTACATCATGCCGTACGCCATGACCGCCCTGCTAGATGAGAAGATGCTCAAGGTGACTCCAGACGTGCATTCAAAACTTTGAGAGAAAAATATCTGTGGTTTGTGTGTGTGTGTGTCTGACCCCTCCCGTCCTCCCACACTGCAGCATGAGAGCATGATATCGGCGTCGGTGGAGGTGGTGGGCGCTGTGTGTCGGAGGCTGACATGGTCCAAGTACCTGTACTACCTCAAACACTTTGTCCACATCCTGCAGACAGCGCAGGCTGAGCAGAAACTGGCTGCCAGGTGGGGTCCTCTGTTGTTACTGTTTGCATTGTTTCCACTGACCTTTTGATTTGTTGAAGCATTTCGTTAACTTTGTATTAAGAGACCACCTCTCCTCCTACTTTCCTTTTCTCCCTGGTGTTGTACCGCTACAACTCCAGTTTGCTGGTCACAGTACTGGAGGCTTTCCATTTTGACCACGAGACCCTCAACAGAGAAATGGAGGCTGCCAAGGCCAGAGAGGGTGAGTGACTGATCCCTTTTTTTTTCTTTTTTAAAAATCCTGCTTGTTTGAAAGAGCTCAGACTACTTTAAACAAACACAAAGTCTGATCAATTTAGATGCCATAATGCGTCCAATTTCAAATTGTTAAAACAAAACATCCTAAATCGATCTACATATCTTTATCAAGCCGGGAGTGTTGCAGTGGACGCAGATGATGATGATGAGGAGCAAGCTGCAGCCGACGAATTGGACGCAAGCGACGATGAGGAGGTGATGGAGGTGGACGGTAAGACCGCTCCATCGGATGTCCCCATGGAAACGGACCCCACCAGTGGAGGAAAAGATGTCCTCTCTCAGGAAGCAGCCACCCCTGAAGCCAAGGGGCCAGCAGCTCCTTCTAAGCCCAGCGCAGTGGCCAGCGGGCTGCCGCAGAGCAAAGAGGAGCTGGAGTCTCTGATCAGCGGCATCCACACCACTGTTAGTAACAGCGTGCTGCCTCGCCTGCACAAGTGTCTCACTGCAAAGGTACCATTGTGCACACACACACATACAGTCGTAATCTGTTCTGGAAGCTCTGAACAGCAGTGTAATATTGGAAGCGTGTGTATTGTCTAGATAAAGCGTGATGATGAGCACAAGGCAGTGAAGTCGAAGGATGTGAAGGATGAGGAGGTGGCGAGGATACCGATAGCCTTCGCCATGATCAAGCTGATGCAGTCTCTGCCTATACACATCATGGAGGCCAACCTGCCTGGGTATGCATCTGTGTGTATGTGTGTGTAAATGGACTGCATTTATATAGCGCTTTTCTAGTCTTAACAACTACTCAAAGGGCTTTACACACTACAGGCACCATTCACGGTACAGTAAACATCACTGCCTCTATCGCTGCAACAAGAAAGTTTGAAAATGAGCGTATGAGGGTAAAATTGCATATTTTGTCTGTTTGTGTGGTAAATATTTGTGTCATCCAGGATCCTGATCAAGGTGTGCGTGGTGCTGAGGAACCGCTTCCAGGAGATCCGCGACGTGGCGAGGGGAACTCTGGTGAAGATCATCGAGACTTTAGGCTGCAAGTACTTGCAATACCTGCTCAAAGAGATGCAGGGGCTCCTGGCCAAGGGCTACCAGGTAGGAGCACACACACGCACATGCATGCAAGCATGTCAGCATTGTCTTTGAAAATTCCTAATGTCTGTTTCTCTGCATGTACCCCCCCCCTTTCCCCCTGTCTACAGGTCCATGTGCTAACATTCACAGTATACCAGCTGCTGTCCGTCCTCAGTCCGACCCTGAAGAGTGGAGACCTGGACCCATGCATGAACATGCTCATCGATGTAAGAACGCTTCACACTCACACCCGCCTTGACTCCACTACGTCTAATAATAATAATAATAATAATAATAATAATAATAATAATAATAATAATAAAGGGGGCTTAGCATTTCTTCTTCTTCTCCCGTTGGTCAGATCTTCAACAACGAGCTGTTCGGGCCTGTGGCCGAGGAGAAGGAGGTGAAGGGGATCGTCTCCAAGCTGATGGAGGCTCGACACAGCAAGAGCATGGACTCCTACGAGCTGCTGGCCCAGTTTTGCAGCAAGGAGAGCGTCACCAAGTTCATTTTGCCTCTTAAGGAGGTGAGGGGATCAATATATTTAAACTCAGATTATTCAGGAATTCAGATGATTTGTTTTTTTCCCCCTTAAAACAAAAGCAGTTATACATATACATAAACATAAAGCTTTGACTTTGACTTTTCAGTTTCTGGAGAATTCCTGCAGTCTGAAGGTGTGTAACCGGGTGAGCGCCGTGCTGCGGCGGCTGGTCCTGGGTCTGCTCGTCAACGAGGGCATGACTTCTCATGATATCTTACTGCTGTGCCACAGCCTGGTCAGCCAGAGTCTGCCACTGCTCACCAAGAGAGACCGGTATGAATGAAGACACACACTCACACCAATATACAGGCAATGACTTTGGTGCTTATTTACCACTGACGACACTGTGTGTGTATTTTGTAGAGAGAAAGCCTCAGCTAAGCCTCCCCCAGACCCCCGACTGCCTCCTCCCAGCTGTCTGCTCCTGCCTCCAACCCCAAAGAGAGGGGGTCAGAAAGCTCCAGTCAGCAGCCGGACCAACATGCACATCCTGGTGGACACTGGCCTCAAGGTGCACATTAAAAACACTACCCAAGCTAGGATTCTGTAATGTACTAGATTAGTTTTTGTTTTCTGAAATGTTTGCCATCATGTGTGTATCTTCAGCTGCTCCACCTGAGTCTGAAGAAATCTAAGGTGTCGTCGTCCGAGGCCTCGGCGCTGGAGATGCTGGATCCTTTCGTACTGCTGCTGCTCGACTGCCTCAACTCCATGCATGTCAAGGTACAAGCATTTAATGTTTACATGGGTACCTTTTTTTTTTTTATCAGCCTCAAGTTGAGATTATAACATGTACTCCCTCTTCCTTCGTCTCCCCTCCGTCCCAGGTGATCACAGAGGCTCTGGTGGCGTTCACTTGGCTGTTAAAGTTCCCTCTGCCAGCAGTGGAGCAGAACGCCGACCAGCTGACTAAGCACCTCTTTGTCCTGCTGAAGGATTACTCCAAGGCCGGAGCCGCCCGCGGGGAGAACTACAACCTGGTCCAGAACTGCTTCAAGGTACCGCTAATAGTAATAATAAATACACACTCATGTACACATCTGAAGATAAACAGGTGCTAGCTGAGGACAGGAAGTGTTTATGTTCCTGTAAGATAACTAACTTTCTGGAATATTATAAGACTTTAAGGGAAAGAAGAGTAATTCAATCATTAAAGAAATTACCTTTTTTTTTTTTTTTTTAACTCAATTATGAATGCAATCATGCAAATGTGTTGGAGAAAAATAAAGCTACAACTGCTGCTTTGATTTATGATGTTTATTCTGTCCATTTGTCTCTCAGGCCATCACCATACTGGTGAAGAATGTCAAGAGCAACCAGATCTCAGAGACCCAGCTGCAGGTGCTGCTGGGATACGCCGAGGAGGACATCTACGACCAGTCTCGCCAGGCCACTGCCTTCGGCCTGCTGAAGGTAGCCGGTCAGATATTGACCTGAGTGATTCCAGAAACAAAACCTGTCCCCTGAGCTATGTGTGTGTTTACATGTGTATCTGTCTCGTCCAGGCAATTCTGTCCAGGAAGCTCATTGTTCCAGAGATGGAGCAGGTGATGAAAAAAGTGGCCAAGCTTTCTGTCACTGGCAGCAACGCTATGATCAGAATCCACTGTCGACAGGTACTCACACATAAAAAAGACACGCCACATTTTTCCTCTCTGCTGAACAATGAATGACAAACATGTTTTGAAAACCTTGTGTTCAGCCAGTGTTGATGTTTTTGTAGATCTATCTGAAATACCTGCTGGACTACCCACTGGGGAAGAAGCTGAGAGAGCACCTGGACTTTGTGGTGGCCCAGCTGCCCTACGAGCACGACACAGGCAGGGAGTCTGTGCTGGAGATGCTGGCCTACATCTTCCAGACTTTCCCTCAGGTGAGTACATTTCCTCTCAAGTCTGCAGGTGGACCAAAAAACTGAAAGTTTGGTTCATTCTGAATGTATATGACTGCATCATCACCCAGGATACCTGTATTTAATCCATAATCATCAATCCAACATTAAAATATCTCAATGTTAATATGATTGATAAACACAGATCACTAGCTTCAACATTAAAGTTAACGCATATTACCATCGCTGATAACTTTACCATTCTCCGCTCAGAAACTGCTGCTGCAGCACAGCGGCCTGTTCTTCGCCCCGCTGGCCCTGGTCGTGGTCAACGATGACTCGGCGCGATGTAAGAAGATGGCCGCCATGGCCATCAAGACCCTGCTGACCCAGCTGGACTTGAATAACCAGAACACCCTGTTCTCCCTTGTCAACACTTGGCTGACTGCAGAGAAGGTACACATACACTCTCGCAACCCTTTTACCCAAAAGTGAATCTAAATCAGCTGCTTTTTGTAATTTTTAAGATGGAAGTTTATAGTATTTTTTTTTTAATATATATTTGTAACACGTTTGTGTGCTTTACAGTTATTGTGGCCACTAATCATTCTGAATAAGATCTAATTTAAACCTCTAACCTGCCCTCCCAGGCCAGCCTGCGGCGTCTCGGGGCTCAGGTTTGCGGTCTGTTCGTGGAGGTGGAGGAGGAGAGGTTTGGCCGTCGCATGGACGACCTGCTGCCTCTGCTGGAGAAAGAGATAAACCCTGACAACTACGAAGATGTGAGGCGACACATTCACACCACCTTTGGCCTAGAAGTTTAAAACCCGCGGAAAAGGAAGCATCCTAACTCTTGTGTGTCTTTCAGATCGAGGAGGAGCAGGATGAGAGAGGAGCAGACAGGCTGTTGTTCAGTTTTCTGACTCTCCTCACCAAACTGAGCCAACACTGCGGCCTGCTGGAGCTCAGCAAGCCTCACGACACACTCAGTCGTATCTGGGGTAAAGAACCGACACACACACACCACCTCGCTATTGCTTACACGTACACATTTCCAAACACACTCAGGTTTTTTGTTCTCCTGCAGGTCACGTCGAAGCCCACCTGCGGTACCCTCACTGCTGGGTGTGGCTGACCGCCTCGCAGCTTTTTGGTCAGCTGTTTGCAGCCCATCAGGCGGAGCAGCTGGTTGCTCTTTGGAGAGGAGAGGAAGTGGATGCTTCCCCTCGGTCACCAGCCACAGCCTTCATCACCAGCAGACTGGACAAGAGGGTTAGGACTCGCTTTTCCAGCTGTGATCTATTTTCTGCATCTTACTTTCATTGTTTGAACAAACTTTTTTTTATTTATTTCTGCCTTCTTTGACATTTAGATGAGAGAGTTGGCGTTATCTTTCTGCCATCAGCTACAGTCCAAGTTCCTAGACACGGCGTCAGGAGAGCAGGTTCCCAAACTCCACCTAAACACTGTCTAAGCTAAATTCAAATCACACATTAAATGTAATTGACCGGAATGTTCCGCTCCGCCCACAGGTGATCAAGAACCTGCTGTTCGTCGGCAAGGTGATATACCTCGTTTCTCCCGAGTCTGACATCACGCCTCCTCAGGAAGAAGTGAAGGAGGAGGAGAACGGAGATGATGAGAAGGAAGAGGAGGAGGAGGAAGAAGAAGAAGATGACAAGGATGATCGGCCTCCCTCTCTGCTGTGGTTGATGAAGAAGCTGTCGCTGATGGCCAAGAGAGAGGCAGCATACACTCCCAAAGTTCCCCTGAAGGTACACATAGAAGCTGGGAGTTTAATGTCTCCTTTTCTGGTTAACTTCACACATTTCCTCCAATGACTAGAAACCAAAGAGCCTTGACTTACTAAACTTGGTAGTCTTTATCGAATCTCAGGGCGCCATTAACCGTACTGTAATATAACTGAATTTTCTTTGCCTCTCCTCTCTCCCACAGAGAACGTGTGTGTTTAAGTTCCTGGGCGCGATTGCCATGGATCTGGGGAAGGAGCGGCTCGGCCCATATCTGGCCACTATCATCACTCCTCTATACAGGGAGCTGGACAGCACCTATGCTGACCAAGGTAACCGCTTTTAATGTTTAATGTAAAAAAAAAAAAATTGGTCTAATTTGTCCAGTAAAATAAACCTCAGACTTCCTACAAAAATTGATAGCGATTCCTCTGAACCCGTCCCTCTGTCTATGTCCAGATCCCACCCTGAAGAACCTGGCACAGGAGCTGATAGAGCTGCTGAAGAGACACGTGGGGCTGGAGAGATTCTCTCTGGCCTTCTCTGCTGTCCAGAAGGAGTTTTCACAGAGGCGAGCGACACGCAAACGACACAGAGCCATGCAGGTATGTATGATGGACACCAAAGCCCATTCACAAACACACAAAAGCAGACACTTAATTCCTAGCAATCAATTCACGTCTCCCGTTTTCCCCAGGCGGTGGCTAACCCAGAGATCGCAGCCAAGAAGAAACTCAAGAAGCACAAGAACAAAATCGAAGCAAAGAAGAGGAAGATCGAGTTCCTTCGGCCCGGATATAAAGCCAAAAAGCACCGGAGCCACGCGCTCAAAGACCTGGCCATGGTGCAGTGAGTCAGTAGCTAGACATCTTGTAGGCTAACTAGCTGCAGATTCCAGTCTCACTTCATTCTGTTGCACAATGACTCTACTCAATATGTTGTGAAAACCCCAACTAACCATGCAAAAGGATAATCTAATCCATCAGCCTGTAAAAGGAATTAGAAATCATGTAACAGCTGTTACACAGCAAGATTTCTCTGTATAGCTTTGCTAATGACATCAATTCCTATGAACTCTAGTTTTTATTTTCCTGCCCTCAGATTTATATCCTGTGAAATTAAATGTACAACTTTTTGTAAGTATAAAGAAATTTACCAATCGATCTTCTGGTATCACATTTTTGAAAATCAAATGGCCTTAACACAATGGTACAATCATTGATAGCAATCTTTACTGAGAATCATTTTCACTGTACAAGCAGATATAAATATGCAACCATAAAACTTTGAGCATACAGTTAGTGTTCAGTAACTAAATTACTAATATGCCAAAGCTGCACTCGAGGAAAAAGGCTTTAACTACTAAATTATCTTTTAAATAACAATATAAATGCATGACATTGCATCTACCTAACTATATAGTACAAAAACAGCCCAAGCTGCAGTAACACTTGGCCAGAGGAGGTATAGTACTTTTTTTTTCACTAATTGAGGCTGAATTTCCAAAAATAAATCAACATTTCGTGCAATCAGGTAGCTGCTTCTCATTGATAATAAGTGTCCCCCTCTCTGTTTGCTTAGTTTAGGAGCAGGACTGGAATTTTTAATGTGTGTGCCTATAAGGGAAAACACTGCATCTTGCTGACTTTACTACATCCAAACTACTTAACCCCTCTGAGAGAAGAGAAAGCTAACATGCATTGTTCATCGATGAAATGTTAAGAGTGGACAGCATTTTCACAGAGCCTTATTTATAGATTACTCTTAGCTCATAACTTATTTTAGTGTCGACACTTAACAAATGGAATCGTAAAATTAGCAACATTTAGCACGGTGGTTCAGACTTTTTTTTTTTGCATTTCCAAAACACAATCAAATGTCCATTGAGTCATACATGCTCTCTAAAAACCTTCCTCGGGCCACCAGATGTTACTGCAGCCTTCTCTTGAAAGGCATTGGGAGGGCTTGGCCAAGGCTTCAGTTGGGTTGGAGGAGTGCAATCACTGGTCCAGTGGGTCGAGGAGATGGGTCAGTCACAGGGCTTCATACAGAGGGGTCAAAGGTAAGGAGTATATACACAGAATGGGTGGGAGCCTTTACTGCCGACTCTTCAGGGAATCCACCAGCCTACGAAGACAGAGCAAATATAAATCAGCCAAGGCAAACAATGAACAGAAAAACATGTTGTGCAATATGAACCAATACTGAAGAGAACGAGTAATGTAGTCTAATGCACTTTGAGATCTTCACATTGTCTATTGCTTTAAAATGGCTGGCGTGCTCACCTCTGACTGGGAGCTTTTGACAAGTACAAATGTAGTTCTGGATAAAATCATCACACCATATTTCAGATATCAAAGAGGATGTTGAGTTTTTTTTTCCTACTGTACACCTATTTTAAAAGGCATACTATAACTTGTCCCCCTACAGGTTGTCTCATTGGAACTACAGCCGTGTGAGCTGAAGTTCCAATGAGACAACCTGTAGGGGGACCGAAGAGGGAAAGTTACATAGTATGCCTTTAAAATTATTTATTCCCATTTCTATATATAGTTAAGTATGGTGAAAGCCTACCATTCCATTGCCTCATCCAGGCCTGTGCCCTTTGTCGCCGAGGTCTTGAAGATCTGCCATTTTCTGTCTTTGAGGGCGGGAAGGCCCAGAGAGTTGGCCACCTCAGTGGGAGTCATTGCCTGGTCCATGTCCTGTTTGTTTGCAAATACCACCAGGATAGCCTTCTTCAGCTCTTCCTCCTGATTAAAACACAAGGTAAAAAAAGAAGAGGGAGCCAGAGATGAGCCAGAGGGCAAGTTTAGTAAAAAAAAAAAAAAATCTGTAGTGGTAGTCGAAACCAGCAACTAAATACTTGAAACGTAATCACTCTTACTGAAACTACTGAATTTAAAGCTTTGAAATATTTCACTACAAAAAACCATCCGTCTAAATACGTGATGACATTTCCACAGGTGCACTTCAAAACCATGGTGTCCCAGTAGCTCAATTTTTATTTTTCATTGTCAATGTTGTAATCTGGATTTGACTAATTAGAGCAACCAGAATTTTTTACCAAATTTTAAAGGTTTAGTTCAGAATTTGACTAATTAAATTTGAGCATCTAGAATTTTTTTTTTTTTTTTTTTTTTTATAAATATTGGACAACCTGGTTGGTTAACCTGAATGGAAAAAAAATGTGGTAGGACAAATGGTTTTTGGGGGATAAATAAAAGGCATGTCTTCTTCTTAAATTCAGTGGTATTTCAATTTCAACAAAGTACTCAGTACAGTAGTGTTTTGTATAGGATTAAAATGACTTGTTTACAGCAACCTACACCAATTTTGGAAAATCGGAAATTTAACAATTACTTTCCACAACATGTCAAGCCGCAGTGCTGGACAAATGTATAGTGTGACCTCATGGTGGCAGTAGAGGGAAAGTGAAGGTATTGTGGGTAAATGACTAGGATTGATCCTCTGCAGAAATACAAGGTCATAAAAATCTATCCAATCGTTGTTGAGTAATTTCACTCTCTACATTGCTAGCATGCTGGTTGGAGCTTGTAATGAAATGCCCTTCCATCTGACTTGGTGTAATGGGTTTGGGTTGTAGTTGAGGATGAGCCTGCTTACCTCCAACATGGCCACCAACTCAGACTTTGAGATGCCCATCCTGTCGCGGTCGCTGCTGTCAACCACGTAGATGACCGCATCTGTGTTGGAATAGTAACACCGCCAGTAGGGCCTGTCGAGCAGAGGGAGGAGCACGGTGGGCAGATTGGAAGCAGAGACAGAGAAGAGGATGGAGAGTTAGAAGAGGAGGTCCAAATACACAGGGCTGTGCAATTAATCACATTTTGATCGCAATGTCATTTCACCTCCTAGTGATCACAAAAACAATGTAAGCGCTCAATCGTTTTGCATGTAAACTCTTATTTTCAAACATTTTCAAAAGTATTAAGGGAAATTTCACAGTTTAGGGTGTTTTCACTGTTGATTCGTTTGTTTCACTGTTTTTTTTGGTTCAGTAAATGCCACATCTTTCCAAAAGTCAACGAGTAATCGTGTTAAATAATCGTGATTTCAATATTGACCAAAAATACTTAGGATTCTGTTATTTCCATAATCGAGTAGCCCTACATCAAAGAGTGACTAAACAAGATGCAAGAATGAAGACAAACATGCAAAAATGGAGTTAATATTGGACTTCCATTCATCAGGTTGAAAATTCAAAATAAAACTGATGTCTGCCGAATGTATAGACAACTGTTTGCCATATCAACTTAATATGAAAACTTTGTGGGTTTAAGCAAATAAAATAAAAGTATTAAATCAAATTAGACACTGAAACATCCTTATTATTTCTACTAACATAGGGTTTCTCTAAGCCCCGCAGCACAGCCACCTACAACCTAGGGTGGTAACGCTGCATGGGAGAGTACTTCTATCAAAAACTGAAGGCCTGTCTCGTTTAGTTTACCCTTCACTTTCTCTTTTTGTTAAGGGTTCCACCGCCAATGATATTAATAAGTTATACCTTGATTTTATTTGGGAAAATAAAACTCAAACTTAAAAAAGCAGTACTATCTAACAGCAGAAAGGAAGGTGGTCTTGAAGCTTTAAAAATTGTATTAATACGGTTAATGCGTTACGGTTAGATGCCTGGCAAACCCTAATTCTATAGGACTCTTCATCCCTAACCACATTTTTGATAAAAGTGGTGGTCTCTCTTTTGGTTTGATATGTAATTCCTCACCAAACAGACTTCCTGTTGCTGTATCAAAAGTTTCATCAGCAGTCTTAACTAAAGCCATTCCTTCAGGTTTGATCCATCTGGTTAAGAGTCATGTTTGTTTTAATCAAGTAACTATATCATATTATTAACCTACATTGTCTTTGAATGGTATTGAATTACATAATTGTAAAGACAAAATTATTCCAAGAGCTAAGTCTTACTGGAATTCACATTTGGAAGATATAAACTGGAAACAAACACGGCTTTTACCTCCTACATTTTGTTTTTTTTAGCAAAGTAAAAGAAATTAATTTCAAAAATTGTACACAATCTATCCAGTACATTCTGTAATATCTAGATATATGGATGTGGAAAGCTCCTGTTCTTTTTGTAGACGCGCTGAAGAAACTTTTATCCATCTTTTCTTTCAATGTGAAGCTACATTGAAATTTTGGTCTGATTTAAATTGTTTCATTTTCCATCCCCCCAGGGTCCTTCATACTTTCACTTCAAAGGATGTAATACTCTGACAATAGTAAGGATACACCTCTAATTCATGTGGTTAACTTTATTTTACTAAAAGAATTTTTCATCCAGAAGAAAAAAATTCTTAGGTTCTCAACCCCCATTCCCTCTTTTAGTGGAATTTAAGTCACTTAAATAATAAAAAAGAAATACATTTATAAAGTGTTATAAGAATGTATTGATGAACTTCCTTAACACTATATATCGGTTATTTATCTTTTATTTAATATTGTTGTGAAATGAAGTTATACATCGATAGCGTGATTGTGTATCCTGTTGAAATTAATCAAATAATCGATACATCGAATCGTGGACAATGCTGCATCGATAATCGGCCGGGCCATAATCAATTATTTCTGTTTACAATTTAATGTATGCCTAACAACCTTTCTGTTTATATATTCTGTTATGTTGTGCACATTCAGGAAGTGCCATGGGCTCAGTGCTGTAGTTTTATGTATCCAGTTTATTTAGTATTAGAGCACTGCAGAATATTTTGTTTTTGAAGCTTGAAAAGCTATGAATTAAATATCCTATATGGCTTCAACAGAAAAAAGTATTTGATGCATCGAGATATCGAAGACATAATCGTAACATCAGTGAAGATTCACACCTCTAGTTCTAATTGTTTATTTTTACAATAAGAGTTTGTTTTCATCCCTAATGTACTTACTTTTCTATATTTATTTATCATCCGATTAGATATCAGAAACTTTTTTGTGTCTATAGATTCTTTAAGTGTATGTATATTTCATGTAATGCGTTTGTTTTTGCTCTCTCGGTCATTGTATTGTGTATTGTATGTAACCTATCGGGCTTTTATTGTAAGTGATTGTAATTGATAATTGAAATGAGAAATAAAATGTATTTAAAAAAAATAAATTAAAAAAAACTACCTGATACTCGTCTGTCCTCCCAGATCCCACACCTGGAACTTCAGATTTCTGTACGTGACTGTCTCGACGTTGAAGCCGATTGCTGTGCGGAGAGAAACCCAATTAGGTACAGTCAGGGCAGAGAATGGTTTAGAGATTACTACCACGGTCTTATCTGGAGGTGCAGTGTGAATGTTCTGCTGAAAACTGCGATTATGATATGCACTGCAGTAAACACTAACGTGAGGGAAGGGCAGGAGCAGGATAATAATGATGCTGTTTTGTACTTGGTAAGTCTTATGAAATCTTTTAGTGCGTTCCATTTGTAATTGGAAGTTGGAATTTCAGAGTTCGAAGTTGGACAACCTCACAGTACCCCAAGCTCAAAATCCAACATGGCTTATCTGAGCATCAACAGTAGTGAGAGCTGTTAGTAACATACAGTTATTAGCACTTCTGTCCTATTTGTGTCTCCATAATATAGTCATACACATGGTACGGTCAAACTTCTGTCTCCCTAATATAGCCGTACACACAGTACGGTCAAACTTCTATCTGTTAACATGCTGTTACGCTGTTCTGTATGCACAAAAATAGCGTAATGCGTTGCTATCGACTGGTATGCTAACAATGGCTAACCCCTCGGTGAATTCCCACTTGTTAAATGGAACGCAGTCAACTCTGGTGTGATGTCATACCCAGCTCCGGCTTCCGAGGTAAATGGAACGCACCATATCCTTCTGACATGAGATTATAGCATATTTGATTCAAATTAGTTAGACCACTACAACTAAATAGTCAGGGTTCCTTTAATTATAAAACCTACTATCTACATTATTCTGTCTTTATTCTAAATATGTGGTGCTCCACAAAGATCCTCAAATCAACAAACCACAGTGACACGACGTGTGTAAGCAGTTTGTGCTGTTATGGTAGAAGTACTAATCATAGTTACTCCACCCTGAGTTTTGTTTGCAAACCTGTCCATAGATGAACAGAATACCTTAAAGGGGAGGTGTGGGGATTTTTCAACCTACATTGGTCCAGTATTAAGCAAGATCGCAGCAGTCGGCAGTCAGGCTCAGATTAGTGTCTGACAGCATTATGGAAAAGATTTCTAAGGAGGTCAACTTTTCTGTTTAAGAGTAAGATCCTTTTTATAAACGTGAAATTCCTATTGCTAAAGCCACCAGACTCAACATTGTAAAAATACACTTCTTTCAAAGTTGACGGACACAAAAAAAACGCCAATAAAAAGCCATTTATGGTTATCTTTCTACTTTTCCAACACTCTAGTTTTGGTTTAAATAAACACCTAGTTTACCGATTCATGTGTGAAATATGTTGGCTCTATACACGCGGTTAGAAGAATTATGCTTAGAACGGTTTTGCTTCAGTTTCTTTGTTAAACCATTTGCATCCAAACTGCTGTTTTAGTATTTTTTCTGTCTTTCATGTGTTAATCATGAAAGCTGAGTGACCTTGCAAGCAGCACAGGCAGCATCCCTGAGGGCAGAGCGCATAATGTGGATAAGATGCCGGCCCTTTCAGAAGAAAAGTTACTGATTGCATGAACCGAATAACTAACTTGACTCCCAACTCCTTTAAAAAGACACTGTTGTTAACTGTTGTGTCATTTTTCTGTACTTGCGCGCTGAGGTGCTGTAAAACTGACTCTACTTGCAAGTAAAAACGAACTTTGAGAGAACTCCAGTGATTTTGTCCATTCTTTGATAAATAATTATCCTAACACACGCCGACAGTATTGTTGTTAAATGGAGTCCGGTGGGTTTAGCGATAGCGATTTCAGAGCCATTTCTGGTTAAACAAAGAGGATTTTACTCTTTTAAAAAAAAAAGGTCTCTCTCTGTAGGGATCCGTTCCATAATGTTGTCAGGCACTTAGACTAACAACCTGAGCCTGTCAATGGCAAAAACAGCCCTTTTAGTCGAAAAAATGGACGATGCACATTTGCCTTATAGGATTACATTGCAGCCTGGTTCATAGGGCTGGGTATCGTTCAAAAATGTTCAATACCAGTACCAATACTGTTATTTCAATACCGGTTCCGAAACAAGACTTTTTCGATACCAATTTTATAAAATAAAAATGAATTACAACATTACACATTACAGCACAAATCTTAGTATTTATTTCTCAGCTCCTACTACGTCTACACCCGTCTCTGTGCGTAATGTTGAGATTTTCCTGCGTATCTCTACCACATGTAACCTTAGACAGCCAATCACAGACATGATTAGATCTTGGTAGGAGCATGCTGCATGCTTACTGGCTCACTGACGCTGAGGTATTAAAGGAGAACTCCGGGCAATTTTTACGTTAATCTTGATCGCTATAAGTATGTGAGTACTGTCGAAAGCAAAAAAAAACGAGCCGAATCGGTGCTAGCATCATGGAGCTACTGCAGCTAATGCCCAGAGCCCCCAGTTAGCTAAAACGGCAGTTTGGGGGGCATATCATAAAGAGTGCCTTTGTGCCTCTTAACAGACACATGGAAACGGGCCAAATGATGCATGTTTCTTGTAAAGTAACAGCGTTACAGAAGACTAGCTGTAGTCTTGCGCTGAAGTCCCGCGGGAATTCAGTTGTAGCAGGAAAAGGTAAACAGCAGATCGTAGCGTAGAAGAGTGGAGGTGTTCACAAGGGAAGAAGCTTGGAGTCACGTAACTATAGAGCTAGAGCCAGCCTTCAGTAACGCTATTACTGTACAGGAAACAGGCATCATTTGGCCCGTTTCCATGTAGTTACATAGTCACTGATATGATCATAACCACTACAATGCTCAATTACCTATTTTTGAGGGGGAAATAAACTTTTTTTCGCCGCGAAAGCATGAACTGTCCTCTGGAGGACATCCACCAGACCAGCGGGCGCCCGTGGATTGTTGTCGGCCGCGGCAGGCGGGGAAGGCGGGGAGGAGGTATAAGGATATGCCGGTCGAACCTGCTAGCCTGGCTAAGGCAACTAACGCACAGTTCGCCACTGCAGAGACTACTATTCACCAACGCCAGATGGATTGCACACAAAACGGATATATATGCTACAAATACACACGGAACTGCTGCTTGATGATTATTACCGAAGCCTGGCTGGACACACTCACTCATCCCAGACGGCAGCTAGCAGCTAACAGGGTAGGTGAATTTAAACAATGTCTGAGTTGAAAACGCATCTTGTTTTCATGTAAGGGCCGTGTTCATGTTGCACAGGCATTTTAGTTGCATTTTGTGTCTGTTAAGAGGAACAAAGGCACTCTTTATGATATGCCCCCAAAACTGCCGTTTTAGCTAAGTGGGAGCTCTCGGCATTAGCTGCAGTAGCTCCATGATGCTAGCACCGATTCGGCTCGTTTTTTTTGCTATCGACAGTACTCACATACTTATAGCGATCAGGATTAACGTAAAAATTGCCCGGAGTTCTCCTTTAAAATGTAGGTATTGAACGTCGAGGCATTTTTCGATACTTTAGAGACAATTCGGTCGGTGCCTAAAAAAGTATTGAATTCTGTAACCATCCCTACTGGTTCGAGGGTGCTGCTCACAGCGTTTTCACTCAATACAGGACCAATTTCAAAGATCGTTGTTCTCATCAGGCACGTAGACAAAAACATAGGAAAATGGGGTCCAGGTTGAAAAAAACTAAACAAAGTCACCCTTTAAGAGGCCCTCATGATTTTGATCACGGTTAAATAAGATTGCTTTAAAGTAGCACATATGTGTGTGTATACCTCCATTCCAATGTGTATTGTACTTTTCCTATTCCCTTTGATTCTTGAACATTTTATGGAGGTTTTATTCTGATGGCCTTTTACTCAAACTCCTGGTATCACAGCTGTCTCCCCCCTCCCCCCACAAACATCAGTACATACTCTATCAGCTGTAATTAATAAAACTGAAACCAGTGAAACTTGTTTGTTTTTTTAATTTGCTCTCAAGTCAAAGCACTCGTGTGTCAAAGAAGAATGTTGACTAGACGGGTTGCCTTTGTTTACCAAGCCTCTGCATGTAGAAGCATTTGCCTGCAGGACTACTGGTCAATGCCATTCATAATCTTATTACTGTACATAAACAGGCTGTTCTCATACCGTTTTGCTAAAAAAATAATGAATCTGATGAACTGAGAGTTTAACTGATATGAATATCTTAGGATGGTGTTGTAAGGAGGACCAGACAATAAATATGTATGGAAATAGAGCAAACCAGTACATACTGGGGATTGTGGTGACCACCTCTCCAACCTGCAGCCGGTATAGAATAGTGGTTTTTCCTGCACCGTCCAAACCCAGGATGAGAATCCTCATCTCCCTGGTGCCGAACAGGCCCGAGAAGAGACTAGAGAAGAAACCACCTGAAGAATGGACACACACAAGGGGGAATATTAGTGCTGAATAAGTAGAAAAACAGAAAACATTTGCTTGCCTCATCCTCATTATGAATTCAATACTTTGGATTTGTTGGGTGTGAACACATCTCTGCTAAACAATGGGCATTTTTCATAGTTTTGACTTTGCATAAACTTACCACTACTAATATAAAATAGTTAATCAATAGTAAATCAACTGCCAAAGTTCTAAAAGTATTAGAGAAACTGAATGGAATGTAAAAGGCATGAAAGTTTAACATAAATGAGTTAGCTTTTCTACACGTGGAACCATTTCCCTAGCTCTTTCCCTGATGTGTATGACAGTGGCCTTTCTCTGTCACTCAGGTGGTTGAGCAAGTTAGCTTAGCTTCAGCTTGACTGAATTAATTGAAAACTGCAGGTTGTCGTGCTTTTTCTCTTATGTACTTGAAGCAAATATGTAGATATTATAAAACAGCTAGCCTAAATAGCTTGGAAACAAGACGTTTAGGAGCTTTCCACACCAAAACACCATGGGTGAGAACATACGTTATTCACAGTCAACAGCAAACTACCGTTAGCTAGCTAGCTAGCAACAGTCGCACTGCGCGTTAAATGAGGCAAGCAGATACATAACAGGGTATCTAATTATTCATACGCATATAGGTTAGGCACTCAGGACAAATACAGCTTTTATCGACCAATAGTTAAAATACTCACCCATTTCGATAAGACAACGGTGCTAATCAGCAATACAGCGGCAGCTGAGGCAGACACCTTCTTCCGTGTGGTTGACGTGTCGCTGAACTATCACCAACTCTCGCTTCGATTTTGATTCGCAACTTTCGATATATTCAAAATGCCATGTTTAACTGTAAAATTGACAAAAAGCAATTAATAGTACAAGTTTAAAAGTGTCAAAAATATAGTTGACACATAATAGTCATTTAGATTTTATATACAAGTAATAAACATAAATCTTTTCATTGAAAGTGCTGCTTGTGAACAGAACATTCATCCCGACGCTGTAGTACAGGGTGCATTCAAGAAGCCACAACGGTGTCGTGTTCCCAGATGTTCAATAGCTGTTCTTAGTCAAGGCAATGTGACACTTCTGGTGGATTGTTTTGAATGCAACTCACATTAGACGAAGGAGTTGCCCTCTCCCAACAGCATCACATTTATTATCACCTCAGACAAGAAAGATTATAACGATAGATGTGAAAGCTGTTACGCGTAACATTAATTTGATGCACAATGCGACTGTTCTGAACAGTTTAGAATAACTTTGCAATGCGGGAATTGCTCTGAGCTGTAATTATCAACGGATGGACCTTGGTGCTTGTCGGCTGAAACATCATTTACAATCCGCTGTGAGACTGACGAGGCGGGACCGCCGACAGGATGGTGGAGCGGTCGGACCGAGCACCTCTGCTGGACTGGGAGGAGGTTCCGTCCGCGGAGAAGCCTGGCGGAGATGCACCGGCTGCAGCACACTCCAAGGACCGAGTGGCGAGCCCCCGCAACAGCCGTGCCTCGTCAGGATGCTCCGCGCCGGGGCTTGGGTGGAGCAGCGGTCCAGGGGGTCCCACTCCCAGCAGGTCCGTCTCCAACGCAGACGGCTGCAGCGCCCCACCCGCGACCTCCAACACCCCGCCGGGCAAGAACGAAGCCCTGCATCCCGACAACGAGGAGCATCTCTCGGATTCAGGATCGGGGGAGGTGTCGCTAGAGGACAGGATGGTGAAATGGGAGGAAAAGGACCAGATTGTGTCGGTCTTTGTGGTTACATTTAATACCAGATCAGGTGGGACATCAACTATTCTAAATGGAATTATCATTGCTATATTAAACAGACCAAGTGAATGGAAAGCATCATGTTTATAGACAGGAAAATAGAAAATAGATGAAGCCTTCTTCGTCTGATGCAAGCCATTCCTGTGTCTGACGCCCTTCTCCTACAGGTGTGGCTTTTGTGACCTGGCCATAAGTTTAGAGACATGATTAAAAGCCATCTGTTAGCCTAACTACATAAAAGACATGTCAAGATGTCAGGATGAGTTCTGTGAGAAAAATCAATTAGCTGGTCCTTTCTGCAGAGCAGGCCTATACATTTTTAATGAGAGGCATGTTAAAGACAGGATGAGCCCCTGTGAAAAAGTAACCAATCAGGTTACTAACCTAGAGGGCTAATTCATCTAAGAATCATAAAATGTAACGTTTCAAAATGATGGAGACAACCTGCCTGGATTGCGACAGAGGAGAGTCCCCAGAAAGGGTGGAGCTGGGTGCTTTATGATGTTGCAGCATGTCAGGTTGACAGGACACCAGGAGAATAGGGTGAGGTTATAACAAGTAATAACAAAGCTTTTTTTATTATTTGCTCAGTGAAAGGGTCACTGATATTAGTAGGCTACTCCACCTTTACCGCCATCTGATAGTGGCTTTGCAGGAAAGGCCTCAATCTGATGCCAATAAAATGAGACTCCAGGTAGATTAGCTGGATCAATTCCTGGTCTTTCAGTCCACCAATGAGCTGATGCCACGTATTTCCTTTGATATCTGAGCCAGGATTCACATGGTAACACATAGGATAAGACACAACACATTGTTGTTTTGCAATACATCAGGATGTTAACAGAATGTACAGCAGGTAAATCTATGATATGAAATATTACAAGACGGTTGGCTGTGGTCCATCATTATACAGTATGCGTACCTATAGAAGAAAACATACCTTTTTATTCAGTATACTATTACATGTTTTCATATTTGCAGACTTTTACAACAAAGATCAAATGTCACTCTTATGTGAAAAGATACATTTGAAACTTGAGACAGTTGTGTCAATGTTTTGGCAAGACATCACTGAAACATTGCCCCTTTCCAACTTACAAGCTCCTCTTCTGCTTACTTAAAAATGAGCAATCCACCAGAAAACACAAACAAGGAGATGTAGCTTATGTTTTTACCTGTTACATGCTGTTTTTCGAGGGTGTTATTCTGGCAGAAAAAGAGTTTTTCTCCATTTTAAAAATGTTTTTGGTGGCATTTACATTAATGTACCTTTTTTTTATAAGAGAGTATAGCAGAGAAGTGACAGGAAATGAGGGAAGTGAAGGAGGGGTAAAGACATGCAACAATGTCATCAGGACACGCCACAGGTTCCTTTTTTTAAGCAAACAAATGAGAGAACACGAGTCTGAGTCTATACTGTACTAGAGCAAGTAGAGGATTGATTAGAGAAAATTCATTTTAGTATAAAATCATTTCCAATGATTTCTTACAGAATTTAGTCAAGCATCAAGAGCCATGTAATACATCAAAAATAAAAGCAAAGCATTTAGATTTTGTGCTTTTGTTCACAAATTGGTCGTAAAATATATAATGAAAACGTCTTGTGTCTCTAGTGGCCTTTTAATGCTGTACATATATAGCTTTGAAATAGCTTTGATAGGCACTTTGCACTGCATGATACCTAAAGTGAAATACTTAAAAAGTAGTAACAGCTGTCAGTGGTCATATACTGTAGAGCATCTTTTGTGTCCAGCCACAGGTTAATGATACGGACCTGCAGGCTTAATTTGACTGACTGAACTCATATTTCTGCAGAAACTCCACTGACTTATCTGTGGAGCTAATGATTAGATTGAAAACCACACTGGCTGAGTCACCTTCTCTGTCTCCCGGCTTCTATCAGACCGTATTTGCTCAGCTGGCGCTCGAACGTCAGCGCTCAGCCGACACAATGAATTCCAAAGAATCCAGTCGGTCTGTGTCACTGTTGTTTCGTGCACATGAAATGAAATGGTGATAATATATTTACCGTCTGGTGTTGTATCAGTGCTTGTCTGCTTGCATTTGTTTTTTTAATGTTATCTCTGTCTGTTATGTGGCTTTAATAGGAAACATGCTGGAGTGGTGTCTGCCCAAAGACATGGACCTGGAGGGAGTGGAGTTCAAAGCCATCGCCAGCGGCTCCCACCGAGTCACCACAGACTTCATGTAAGCATTTGCACAGTACAGGAAGTTGTTTACCTTCTCCACACCCTGAAGAACATAACCAAGTGGAGGGAGCTCATTTTCAGTATTAGGATGCAGCCCCATGTCTTCCTCCTGGCAGGACAGAATGACACAAAGTGTTGCCTGGCAGAAAAAGAAAAGAATAAAGAAGCCCAGCCATCTGGCATTGCCTTTGCTTTTCATGACTCATGGCTTGGTCTGTCTCCCTCTCTCCCTCTCCCCTCCATCCTGTCCATCCACAGCTACTTCCGGAAGGGCTGCTACTTTGGCCTGGCCTGCTTTGCCAACATGGCGGTGGAGAGCACAGTGGAGAGGGGCGCGAGGATGAAGTCGGTAGGGATCCTGTCTCCTTCCTACACCTTGCTCTACCGCTACATGAGCTTCCTGGAGCACCAGGTCAGGTAAGAGGAGCTAGTTTGTTCAACAGAGTGGTCTGCTTATGCACATGACAGGAGCTTTTACTTTCACTGAACAACAGGCTTAGAACTATAGCTGCAAAGATTAATCCATAAGTTGTCAACTATTTTGATAATCAATACATGACTCAAACCGATTAATCAAGAAAAATATTCTGTAATTCCAGCTTTCTAAATGCGAGTATTTTTTTACTTTATGACCGTAAACTGAATATCTTTGAGTTGTTGCCGAAAGAAGACATTTGAGGACGTCATCTTGGGCTTTGGGAAAGACGGATCCACATTTTTCAACATTTACTGATATTTTAGACAAAATCACACAATCTTCCTCAGGATATTATGGAATTGTAGAGGTTTCAATTTCCTTTTTTTCAGAGTACTTTAAGGATCTTAAATGTGAGATTGAAAGTCAAAGACTAAATATAGTGCTTGCTTGATAAATTACTTAAAAACGATTCATTTATTATCAAAATCTCTTTCAAATAATTCACTTTTTCACTCTTAAGAGTTTGTCCCGTGGTACTACAACCACTACTACTACTACTACTACCACTAGTAAGAGGCTTTTTGTATGGCAATATTAGTCCACAGGTAAGTTCACATATGGCCACCAGGGGCAGCTAGTGGGTCTTTATGATTCTCCCTAGCCTAGTTCCTCTTCTTCTCCTTTCCCTCATCTAAAATAGCCCACTCTCACACTTTCCTTGACTCCTGTTTTCTCTTCCCTCAACAGGGGTACACTTCCATTATCTTTAAACCCTATTCACAATTTTGTCACACTTTCGCTTTGAACACTGCTCTCTCTATATCCAGCCCCCCCCCCCTTTCTCTCTGCTTTCCCTGATCCTCCCTCTCTTCCCTCTCCACAGTTTCCACACTCTTGGCCTCTTCTGGCCTCCAGTCATGCAGCGGTCATGCTCCTTACTCATCATTCCCCACGTAGCTCGCTCCAGATTCCCCATCTGCTGACTGCCATGGAAGTTATAGAAAGAAAGGGCTCACTGTTAGTGAGGAGGTGGTTAAGACATTTAGGAATTTCTCTCTCTCCCGCCTTCCCTCTATTTCTGATTTTGCGTCTATAATGTGTCCTCTCTTGGCACTTGCAGCTAGCGGAACTCACACAGGGAAATGCTAATGATGCTAACAAGGCTAGGAATATTAAATGCAGAAGTGCCTAAAATGTGTATGTAACCCTTGGTACAGTAGGTGACACATAAAAAAACAGTGTGTTGTTAGTTGGTGGATTCACTCTTTAAGGCCAATGATCAGATTTTGTTGAAATAATCACTTAATTGATCAATTAGTTGACCGGCAGACATTTACTCAGCAGTATTTTTGATCATTATTATCAAGCAAACATGTCAAACGTTTGCTGGTTTCTCAAATGTGAGGATTAGTTGATTTTTTTCTGTTTTATATCATTGTTAATTGATTATCTCTGGGTTTTTGACTGTCAGACAAAACAAACTACTGAACAGTTTGTGATATGATTGAAAAATTATAAATCAAATATAATTAAAAAGTGATTTGGATGACCCCGTAGGCTCTTTGAATTTTTTGATGGGATTTAGGCTAAACAAATAATTCATTCTATAATAATGACAGATGAATCACAGATTGACATAATAGTTAGAGGCCTTCCTGATCAGATACCATTTACTATACTTTACTTTAAGGAGGACTTCTAACAGCAAGAGGACCAGCTTCAGGTGCCGAGAAACCCACTTACCCATGCAGTGTTGATTATTTATTTTAGAGAATGATTAACAAAGCCTAATAGAAAAAAATATTACATTCTACAGCCATACTCAGGGTCTAGCTATGCTGAGCAGCTGGTTTTCCTCTCTACTTTGGTAGCACATTTTTCCCAGACTGACACCCAGCCCACTGCACTTCAAAATAGTCCAGACTAGTGTTACTAAATGAGGGGTTCCAGGCCAAATGAATGTGTATTACATGGATCATTTGTTTCACAATACTGTATCACCATTTTTAAATCAAAATGACTCTCTGTGCTGAACAATTGTCCAAGTCATTTTGAAAATATATATATATATATATATATATATATATTTGGAGGAAAAATCAGGGTATGTGTGTATACCAAAAAGCAGTAAGTGGCCTCATGCACC
Source organism: Zingel zingel (assembly GCA_023566125.1). Lineage (NCBI taxonomy): Eukaryota > Metazoa > Chordata > Actinopteri > Perciformes > Percidae > Zingel > Zingel zingel. The sequence goes on along the minus strand of CM042331.1, from coordinate 14,601,906 downwards.
GCAGTGCTCCTCTAAGCTGTTGAAAATGGTAAGACATACATAGACATATCAATGTAACTGAAACTGTATTTTTTCCTGAAAGTAAAAAGTCAACCGAAGTTAGCAAAGAAAATGCCGCTCGTATAGGAATATAAGAATGTACATTTTAAGGTTTAGACTTTTCCCAAAACAAATGTCATTTCTTTTGTCCCCTGCTGCAGGCTCCAGCTTCAGTCCCCAGGCCACTACTCTCCCCTGGAGGCCTTCTATGAGGACAAGAGAGCACTTCTGCCCCCCGGTGGTGATGGTGTTGTTATTGCATGTCCAGCCAATGCATGGGGAGCTGCAATCAACCACAGCATGCACCCTGAAATGAAGGTAGGAAGGACATTTCCACGTCTACACCTATGTCAGCTGGTGTTGTTGTTGTTGTTGTTGTTTTACACTTTATGATGCAGTAACCTTGTGTGCCTTTGTGTTTGAATACCTCTGAACCAGATCACCCACCCTGCAGGCTGTATGTCCCAGTTCATCCGCTTCTTTGGGGAGCAGATCATGGTGCTGTGGAAACTGGCTCTCCTACGCAGACGCATCCTCATCTTCTCCCCTCCACCTGTGGGCGTGGTCTGCTACAGAGGTGAGACTTTTAAAAAGAAATTTAAGAGAAATTTAAAGGTTTGACTTTTTGGGGAGTTCTTGCCTAGAGTCAGATGAGAAGATTAACAAAGAGAAGATATCAAAGTAAGGTCAAAATATTCCTTTCATTTAGAAAAAAGTAATTATTTTCATGTTTTTACTTGGCTAAGAGTGTACACAATACTTTACAGCTCTGAACCCCATTACACTTACGCTACAGAAAACTGTCTTTTACCAATTTATTTATTGTATGAGTCTGGGGATTTCACACCAGAGTACATGCTGTTTCTCTCCTGTATCACTGTTGGCAACCCACATGTTAAGCACATATTCACATCTTGTGTCACACTCTTTCCCTCCCACACTCATGCATAATTTTTCTGATTTCACCCTCCACCCCCTCTTCCCTCTCAGTGTACTGCTGCTGTTGCCTGGCAAACATCTCCATCCCCGGGATCGGCGTGGCTGTGCCCGAGTTCCGCCCTTTCTTCTACGTTAACGTGGCCGATATCAGCGCCCTGGAGAATGAGCTCTCCTACGTGGCGTGTAAGTGGATGCTCGAAAACATGTTCACGTTTCACAAAAAGGACTAGATGGTCTAATATTCAATATGATTTGCATCTCCTGTAACTTAAATCCTAGAGATCCTGTTTGTGTTTGTATGCTTAGGTACTACTGAGAAGATCTTTGAGGAGAAGAAGGATCTGTATGATGCGTATGTAGACAATCAGAATGTAAAGACCTGCAGGGATGGCCTGAAGCCTCTGCTCCGCCTCAGCACCGCAGACAGGGAGAAATATCGCAAACTCACAGAACAGAGGTAGGAAAACACTGCTAATGACAGGACTACTGCTTACACTGCATGATAATTACCAGAGTGTGAATTAAAGGCTAAGGCTTGTGTTGTTCTATATTTTTAACAAATCCCACAAAAAGGCCAAAACTATCAAATCATGTAGTCTACTAAAACGTATTCCTATGCAGCCAAAGTTTGATAAACCTATTTCCTCTGGGCCATAGAGCTCCAGTGTTGTGAATAAACTATTGAAAACACATTAGTAGAGCCACACCGTTGCACTTAGTGACATGTTCTTTCATCACTATGAAAACATACTGTAGTTAAGTTTGAGTCAACCACACATACACCGTACTGCTGCCGTAAATACTTAAAAGGTGTATAATGCACCGCTGAAAAGTCCCCAACAAATTCACTTTTTCCTCCTGTTTGAGTAATATTTGACAAAAACTACAGTGCCCAGCTGTTTTAGGAGCTGAGTACACACTGTCCTGTAGGTTTTCAAAAAAAAACAGCTAGAAAAAGAGTTTATCTTTCTGTGTGTGTGTAGGCAGATGTTGCTATATTCTCAGGAGGAGAATGGAGACTGTGTGTCCAGCGAAGAGGATCTCTTTATTTTGTAAGTACAACATGATTCATTTAAGCAGCCAGTGGAGTGATAACTACTGATTGACCACTGTATGCAGAGCAGACACAAGTTGATCTTTTTATGAGAACAGTCAGCACAGTGGCAGCTTAGAAAAATGGAATCAAAGAAGTAATGAGCCTGACAGAATCGCCTGACCTTTCTTCTCCTCTCACAGCAACTGTAATTATTAAATCTCACACTCAAGGGCAGATTTGTGCTGATTTTCTTTGTGCTTTCCCCCCCATCTTGTTATCACTGCTACTGTTCAGCATAGTGACATGAAATGAAAACCATAGGGACGTTAAAGGAAAGCATACGGGACAAGGGGGATAAAACAAAAGGAAAAAGTCAACTGTGTAGATATATTTTTTTTAATTGTTTAAAAAAATAATAATACAATTGAGTACATTTTAGTTGTGGAGCTGGGTAAAGAACCGTGTAACAAAATCTCAAACTACCAACTTACTTCTAAACCTTTATTGATCCAGGTTTTTCCTGGAGCAGAACAACAGGATTTTCCAGACCCTCAGCGAGGTGGCAGGGAGCCCCGATCCCACGCTGACCCAGGAGAGTGTGAGGGCCATGGGTCTGGATCCCCACGGAGACAGGCTCTTCCTGCTCCACCTGCTGGAGATCTATGGCTATGACACCCTCTTGGTGTCAGAGCAGCTGTGCTGCAGTTGAGAGACGACAGATGTGGATTTCCGCCTTTCATCACTACTGATTTTAAAGGGGGGGGGGGGGTTGATTTGCCTCGAGCAGACTTTGAGTGTTGCACTACTGGCTTCTTGGAGTCTTTGGAACTTTTTTTTCTTTTGTATATCCCTCGTGTGCTTTTTTTGTTCGCCGTGGTTTTGCTCCCTAACAACCTGATGGCAAGAGCAACATCAGTCAACTCTCATGTATTATAGCCGAGAGTCATGTGGGCCGTTCTACTTGATATAGCCTCGTGGAGGCTTAAGATGGATTACTCACCCATGGCTGACTAAAAGTGATTTTCTGGATCGCATACAGCTGCAGTATTCCAACACTGAGACGTGTTTGAACGATATGGATGGCAGGTCCAAACCCCAAGATGATGATAAGATCAAATAAATACTAAGGTGGCTTGAACTGTACTTGGACATCAAGTTGAATGAGACTTTGGAGATTTTCATTGAACAAAATGTCTACTGAGGATTGATGTGTGAAAGAAAAAAAGAGATGTAGCTGTCCTGTAAATAATCCCGTTTTTTTTTCTTTCTAAATGTAAAGTGTGTCAGCGTATGTGTGGTATAGGGTGCGCCTCTGCCAGTGTTGCTTTCCTTGTATCAAGTGCTGGATTCAAATATGTCATTTCTAAGCATCAATGTCCAAATCAGGGCCTCCTTTCTTGAAATCTAACTTATGTCACTACAAGCAGGTCAAACCACTTTTGTCTTCAAGAGCCACGTCTGTAAGCACTGCTGTTTAACTCGCACTGAATGCGACAAAATGACCAAGTTGCCATTTAGTTACCAATTATTTTTGGCCTGAGCTAAGACCAAATCAGATTTTCTAATGATGTCATTGTCCAACAGGCAAGGGTGACATCCACGTGGACATTGAGGCTATTTCATATGGCTTATTTGCACCCGCGCAGTCAACTGGGCCTGCAGTTCAGAGGCATAAGCTGTTATACAAAGAACAATGTTTAGTCTTTATATGCTTTTCTCAAAATGTCCAGTTGTGTTTGCAGCTACAGTATGAAGACTTCAGGGGGCGAGTTCACAACTTCAGGTGATGCTCTCAATTCAGAGACACCAACTTGATTTAACAGCTACCATCTGCAGAATAGATAATAGAGAATTGCTTAAGACCCAATACTATAACGTTTAAGCTCTGTACATTTTGAAGCACACTATTGCCACGTATGCTTTCAACTTCGTTAACAGAGAGGTCGCACTTGTTGGTATCTTATGTTGTGTATTGCTGTTGGTGCGAGGTAGTGCAGCAGTGAGATTAAAAAAAACATGATTCTTGGTTGTTCGGAAAGGAGGTAAGAACCTTCTAGCTGCATTTCTCAAATGTTGGCCACTAGAGGACAGAAGAAATAAACAATAGCAATTACACAGCTACTAGGTTTTAATGGTTTTTAACATGTAAGCTAAACAATGGCTCATCCAGCAAACACGAAGAAACCGCATTCATGTGGAGTCGTGTTTTTTTTTTTTGTCTGTTTCTTTAGCTCTACTGTGGACTTGACCAACTCTGAGTAAAATAGCTTTTAGCTGCTAGCTTTTTGACTTTCTTCACGAGCTAGCAGCTAACATTGTGTCTGTTTAGCACTGGACAGGTAGCATACACTTGCTTTATTGGAACTTTTTGCCAAAAATAACAGTCTGTTGATGCTGGAAACACAGTTAATAAGAGTAGTGATATTGAACCATAGAGCAAATGTTTCATAAAACCATAACTAGTGTCCGTCACTAGCTAAGATACTTTAAAAAAAGCTCCAGAGATTAGCAATAATTCTCTGCAAAATTGTCAGCAACCTCTTTCACATTCCATTTGAGTCTCTGTTAATGTAAAACATGACTAATTAATACAGCTTTAAGCAATTTTCCCCTTTGATGGGACATTTACAATGTCAGCCTGTATACCTCAATAGATCAGGTATTGTTTAGTTTGTGGCACATACAGTAACTGCAATGTGAAAATACATGCATTCTGTTGAAATAACATCACTTAAAGTCAATCACATTGTTAATTTGCTTCTGAAAAGGATGTTATTTTTATTTTTTTCCCCCTTTCTGATTGAACCTTGACGCACACTAAGCTAACCTGGTGCTTTAGTGACTCCACACAAACTAAATCTAATGTCCTACTACAACAGACGAATGGTCATTTGATGTTTTACACTTTGACCACTTATTTTTTGTTTTATGTATTTTGTTTCTTTAGCTGGTATTAGTTTTGGGTGTAAATATTTCATTGTTACATTATCTGTGAAGAAATGGGATCAGTTGAATGTGTTTTATAAGGCAATTATGATCCCACAGAGCCTCTGTGTTTCACTGAAACCCTCATGCAAAAGTGTTCAACTGTCTGCTGTAAGAAAATAACCTCGGAGCACATTTTTACGCCACATTGCATGGCACCTTAGACCACGTGTACAGAGCTGAAGCAACCGTGTTTGTAGTTGAAGGAATAGTCCGACTCATGTTAAAACACCTTCACTTTATTTATTTTACTGTAAACCATTTTAGAAATAAAGTGCATCGCCACTTGTAAGGAAAACACAGTTCTCAGTCTGAATATTATTTACAACCTTTACATTCCTCAGTCATTTGATCAAATGTTTAGTTCAAAGTTACTGTCTAACATCAATGGACTTTCCTTTGTTGTTGTGCGAGTGTACATGCTTGTAAGAGTACTTTCCATAGTACCCAATCTCAAACATTCAGGAGTGGATTACCTCGTCACCATTGATGATACATTCCTCACCAGTATACACGCTTCCATCATTGACAGTGCCACATGTGGAGCTATTGGTGCTGATGTCGTAGCCATTAAGCGTGCACTGCCTGCCTATCACTGCAACTTTCAGAACCGTCAGCCAGCTCTGTTTGACGTCCAATCTATCACAGAAGAAAGTGTGGGTGGTTTTGGATTGGCTTAAACAGAAACCAGACTGACCCTGGAGCTCCTGAGGGGAATCCTCCACACTGCTGCCCAGTAGAGGTATACTGGATAGGGGCTTCACGTCCTGGAGATGTTGGAAAAGGAGGTTAAGGTTAGGCTGTGCATGGCAACATTTTGTATGAAACATTATGTTTTTGTAATCACAAATGCCATGAAGGGGTTGCAACAGAATAGCGTGCTGTTCATTCTAATAGAGAATATGCAGTGATCACTTTTTCTACATGATGGCAAACAAACCAGCCTTGGTATATTGATGTTCAAAAAGTAGCAAGAAGAGGATTTAGACATATAGGGAAATCCTGAATAAAGGAGTTAAGAAACCTAACAGAATGCAGAGCACAAGAAGTTACTGAATGGTTTAATGACAATGAAAATGATGGGACTTGTTTGTTACGGTCCTCAGTCACCAGATTTCACCCCAAGTGAATTATATCGTCAGTAGATTTTTGCTTGACGGTGCTTTCCAGCACCACCACAATCATCATCATTGGACACTTTATATTGGGTTGTTCTTACCTACAGTATCTGTGTATGTAGCATTGGAAAAATGACAAAGCCTAAGGGCATTTGCAGTAGGTTTTCGGAATTAATGCAGCATTTCTTGCTGGTGATGGATTAAAATCATGGGGACTTCAAAGAATATTGTGAGTTTCTGTGGATATGTAAAACGTTTTTGTTTTATTAGGTTTCATAAAATAAGGAGTGGCATTACTCTAACCTTTAGCTGTCTGAAAAAAAATCAGTTTGTGCAGTTGATTGCACAATAGCTCTAAACAATTTTACCAGTGTTTCCCTATTTTCCATGTGGGTGCATGATTGCAGATGTTGACCGTTGTGACTGTGTTGTGTGTTTGACGGAGAGTGACTGTGGTGACATCTGTGTATTGCAACATCCCACGCATATCCTATAGAGACTGAAATAACAGTGAAACACAAATGGAAACAAGTAAGTGGCACCTTTACTCAACGTTTGAAAATAAAATGTAATCGTCTCTTACATAATAAACTCAAGGATCAAACAGCATATCACACTGTTGCATTAACATTATTCTTTATTACAGAGATCCCTACCTGCGGAGCAGTATACAGGTGGAGGGCCGGAGGTTCAGTCCGGCTGATAACAGTCCACACCTGTTGCCAGGTCTTAGGGTTGTCACCATACAGCAGGAAGCCACTCATTACACAGTCACTGGACACTGGAGATGCCTCCGACTGGGAGAACACACATACAAGAAAACACAATGCTGGTAAAGACGTACATCCATGGTATGTAGTATTTAAAGCTCTTTTAAAAAAAAAAAAAAAAAAAAGGCCGCCTAGCTTTAACTTTTAGAAAACACTTAAGGCTCACCTCCAGTATCCTTCTCTTATTTTCCTCCACCCTCTCCTCCCTCTGACCGGTCAGGGTGGAGTAGCAGGTTTTACACACTTTGTTCAGCTTGTTGCCGTCATACTCTAAAGCCACTTTACTGTCTAAACACTTCCAGCACACCACCTGGGGAGCGAGAAACCATCACTGCTATCTTCTGAAAATCTATCTTGAAGAAAAAAAATAAAAATAAAAGAGCTTTTGTCTGTATTTAGTGTTCAGTACAAAGTGTCCCATCCTGTCACTCACACAGCCACAAGCTCTGCAGTGATGTCTTCTCCTGGTGAGTGCGTTGAAAGCGTCCTGGCATTTCATACACACGGTCACCTCGTTGTCCCTGATCCAGCGAGGGGCACGTCGGCCGAGTTCCTCAGTCTGACAGACAGACAGACAGACAGACAGACAGACAGACAGACAGACAGACAGAGAGAGAGAGAGATTACAGATTAGCGTAATTCTCTGTATTGATTTTAAGTACTTCCAACTCCATTTCTGAAATATTATTAAACTTACTTGTTCTGGTACATTTAGCTCCTTGGAAGCCAATTTGAAGGTTTCATTATTCTTCTGAAACATGTCAATGGCTTCCTGAATTACCTTGAAGAAAAAAAAAAAAGGGGTGTTTTAGAAAACTATTTAATATTCTACAAATCCATGTAACATTCACTAAATACCCCAGTACCTTTATCCATTGATCTCGGTCTTGTTTAGAGCTTGAAAAAAACAACACAAAAAACAATGAATTATACATTTAATGAACTTACTGAAGTTTGATAACACAAGATTATGTTCACAGACTTTAATATGTTGAGTTATTTAATATTAAATAAAATACATCTACTTTCTAACTAGAATATCTTTTAGCAAGGCCACACACACCAACACATCCCCCCCCCCCCCCCCCCCCCCCCACCCCCCACACACACACACACCAGGCCTGCAGCTCAAGGGTCCTCTCTTTTCCAGAGACCTGGAAGGTGTATGCGTGGTCTTCGTTGGTGGTCTGCTGCACCTGCATGCCATTCACTCCGATCCTGCAGCGGACAGTAAAACGCTGCCCGACTAGGCTGAACTTAGGAGTGCAGCACATCAGAAAGTTGTTGAACTGGGGAGAAAGTTATACACCATTTTCTACAAGGTTCCTTGGATTAACTGTGATACATATTCAATTTGCATTTTAGGGTGCTCCTAGCTAGTGACTTTTTAGTGCCGTTTAAAATAATCTTATAGAAAGGTCAAAGAAAATGAAATTGAATCATTGTCTGTACAAAAGGTGTAGTGTTTCTGCATGCGTTTCTAACCATGAAGAGGTGCCTCTCCATGGCAGACGTGTTCCTGGCAGCAAGCTTGAGCAGACGACCTTCCCTGAGGAACTCGTTTGTCGGGTTGACCACCTCCTTCTCTCCAACCATCTCATAGATCTCCACCAGCCGCTTTAGGCTCTCCTGCAGGGAAAGAGGAAGAGAGACATTAAAACACATCTGTATGGACACAGTCATGGCTGTTAATGTCAAGTTTTGTCTCCGCAATTGATAAAATCTGAAAAATATGTTATATATCTTTTGTCAAAATATCATTACAAAGACATACAACAGATGCATTTGCAAACATGTGTCAAAATCAACCAGTGTAATAAAAACTAAATGTAAGTCCCAGCTATACAGCTGTAGCATTCCAAATTATATAATCCATAGATAAAACTAAATAATAGAGGGATCAAAACCACAATATAAGGATCACTTTGGACAATATAATACAAATAATGTGTTGTGTGACCGTGATGATATCACAATGGTAAATGTTGGGGTGTGTAATGGTAACGTACAGCTTTGTGGATGGCGCTGTTTGAGTGGATGGCTGCCATGGAAATAGTCTGCAAGGATTCTGTAGGAGACAAAGCAAGAGGTTCATTCTGCTCATTACAGACAAAACGACCCATCAGAGATAAACGGGCACTTTATGGAGGGAAAAGAAGTACCATATAAATCTTACACAAGCTTACAAAAGCACACTCCAGAGCAAGGATATTGGTAAACTGACCAGCTACACTAGTAATACTGGTACAGCATACTTACTGTAAGCAATATCATAATCTGGGTGGTTTTTGGGCAGGTTCTTCAAGTAATCCCTGAGCAGCATCTCATAACGTGGAACCCGCTGGACTGGTTCCAACATGTGGTGCTGCAGGGTCAGGCTGCCACACACCTCCTGACTCTAAAAGAGGAAAACGTATACATAAAATCCTGCTCATACCTCCGGACCTTTAAGTGCATTGGGATATATACTGACACATACTCTACAGAGAATGTCCTACCTGTATGTCCTGGATGATGTTTCTGAAAGCAGAGGAGCGTTCAGTCCAGGTCCTCACCAGCTCCATGGCCTGGTCAAAGTTTGTGACGTAGTCAGCATACATCCTCAGGAAGGGTGCGTGTTGCAGCAGAACAGTACCCAGGCCTGGGCTCTCACACCTAGATTTGGGATTTTTTGGGGGATTTATTATTTACACCACTGTAATGAGCTGGACGGGTCCCAATGTTTCACTGTGTTTCTGATATGAACACCCACCAGTGGCTGATGCAGCTCTCCAGGTCAGGTAGCAGGAACTGGTTGTGGAAGGAGTAGAGAGAGGAAATGTTGGAGAAGATATTTCTTATCACGTCAGGAGGAAACGAGCCTCGACCTGCCTCTTCTGTTAGGCGTGAGCAGAACACCTGCGGTGGGAGTTATAGAGGCATGACATACTCAAAATGTAATTTTACACTTAACCCGACACCAGAAATGTAAATAAAGTAACAGGTTTGATGAGAATGTGGCAATAAAGGATAAACTATGCTAACCTAAAGGAGCATGGTGTTTCCAACAATTAAATTAGTCAGAGTTTTTTTTTTTTGTTGCATCAAGTGCATTGCATTCTCGTGGAGGAAGCCACAACTAGATTACCACACTGACCTGGTCTAGCAGGTGGAGACGAGCCACGTAGGCTCTCTCCGTCTGCAGGAGTTCATTGGCTATCTTGTACAATTTCTGCTCGATGTTCTCTTCATCTTTTGGCTCGCCTACTCCTCTCTCCTTCCTCATCTCCTCATCCTTTTGTTCACCTTTAGACTCCTTGTGAATCCTGCCATCTTCTATAGTTGCCTCGTTCCACTGGCAGGAAGCCTTAGAGCCATATACAACGGGTATCTTGCCTTCTTCCATTTTGTCATTTCCCCCCGTCACATTTACTACTGTGCAATCTCTCCCCTGCACTATGCCCTTCATTTGTCCTGGGGACTGCGCTTTACCACTGCTTAATAGATGGGCTTCACTTGTGGCATGATTGAGTCTATGGTTAACCGGTGATTTATTGATGGCTGGCCCACTGCAGTTGGGTGATTGCAGCGGTTTCAGTGGAGAGCGTTCAACTTTTTCGGTGGGAATCCTGCAGAAATAAAATACATCCATCATTGAAATTGTCAGTAATATTCAGAAATTATTAGATTTGACAGGAAGGTATTCAGCTAACCAAGTTTCAGAAATAATGGACCAAATTAAAAATCCAACCTGCTTGCATTCAAGAGAACAATCAAGTCAGGCACGCTCAAAGATTTCCGCATTCTCTTCTCTTGTCCTTCCACCTTACTGCTTGGGATTTTGTGCAGTCCTATCCAGGATTTAGAGTTATTGGTGGGACTGTAGCTCCCCATCCTCCCCTGCACAGGGCTGGGGGTCCGCAGTAATCGTGCAAGAGGGCTACGGTTCCTTGGGGACAGTTTAGCAGGGCTGTGGCCTCCTTCCCTCAATGGGCTATGTCTCTGAAAGCCTCTTTTGCCTGGACTTGGAGATCCTAAAAGTGGACTGCTTGTAAAATGTGGAATCCCCGGCGATTGTCTGGCAGGGCTGATACGTACTTCAGACACTACATTCAAAAAACTGTTCCCTCCTCCTCTGATAGGACTAGGGGAGTCTAGACAACTCTGTGCTGGGCTGACACAGGAAACAGAAACTGCACAACTTCTGTTCAGACTCCGGTCTTGCTCTGTGCCACTAACTTGCTGAGGTAGTAATTTCCCTATAGAGGGACTGAGGGCTTGAGCTGGTCCTGCCCTCACAGGACTCTGGAGGTCAGCTGGTTTAGGAGGCACTGCAAAGAGATAAAAAAACAGCACAGTTGGCTAATAGTCCACAAAAGATTGAGTTAAGACTAGGTCTGTAACAATTATTACATAATTCTTCTTTCTTTGTTTAACCGCAATTAATTGCTAACATTAGCTAAGGTCCTAAGGGGTATGACTGTTGATGGTAAATGTTGATTTTGGTCAGACTATTGAGCTAAAGCTATGCTAACGGCAGCTGTCACTTGTACTTGAACATGCTTGTGTTTCTGGCCTGAAATCTGCCTGACAAACCTGCTGATTAAAATAACTTTTTTTTTGGCCACCATCACCACCCCCTGCCTTTTTTTGCAGATTGTTTATGATAATAAAGAGGCGTGGTATACTTCATAGGCTGTGTACTTGTGTTACTACATTATCTGGGTCACATAACAGTGATATAACCAAAAGATTTGTTTGAAAACATAAATAAATAAATATTCAGAAATTTGACTGAAAGAGACAATTATATACAGTACTGTGCAAAAGTTTTAGACAGGTATGAAAAAATTCTTAGTTTACAGCACTTTTTCATACCTGCCTAAGACTTTTGCACAGTACTAATATATATATATATATATATATATATATATATATATATATATATATATATATATATATATATATATATATATATATATATATATATATATATAAATTATGGCACTTATACAAACATTTCATCAAAGATGAAACGGCTCATTCCTGGTATACACTGGTTTTGTATTTGATCCAACAAGGATCCTCACAAAAAAAGCAAGCAGTATGCATGTTAACCACATCATAGTATTCACTGGGGTTTCACAACTCTTTGAAATCTCACTGTTTGACTGACATCCTTACTTCACAACAACAATTTACAATTGTTGTATAACAAAGTAAAGCTGAGCTGTTCACCCCTGGCTCTGCTGAAGTGTAACAGATTTGATGGTCATGTGGAGACTACTTTCTCACCACTGTAGTACTTCCACTTTCCCACTTCTCTTTTTTTCTTGATAGCGTCTAGCCTTAACCAGATTTACAAGTTATTTTAGGGTATCAGAGGCAACATTCAGCCCTTTTCTAAATAAATAGAATATTATCACTCCACCAGAATTGTGTAGTTGTTTAGACAGCCACTGATATCTAAACTGAACACAAAACCTTGAGAGACAAGGCGAAAGAGGCATGTTAAAGGCTATACATAGCTGCTTTTCAAATCTTCAAAAGTGTCTACCATTTGAGTTTGTTATTTTTAAAATAACTAAGTCAGGTTGAAAGTTTAAATAGGTAGCCAGATGACTAAAATACATAATTCTTAATAGGGAGAAGTTCACTACATTACCTTTCGAGAGTGGTATCAATCTTCTCATTTGGCTCTCAGCTAAAACATAATAGCTAAAATATAATAAGTATCTTTCCCCGAATGTGAACTATTCCTTAAATGGTTTTAACTTTCTTACTTAACTGAATGCATAAGCATTACTGTGTGTATCAATTTCTAGCCAAAGGCAGAGTGAAATTTTGAGACGTCTTTGTCGTCACAAAAAAAAAAAAGGCAATGTTATTTTCATCTTAAAAATGTATCAATGGCCATACTTTGAAAGTGTTGTAAGGGTGCTTGTTTTAACCAGCCTCACGCCAAGCTAACAAATTATTTAGTTTAATAATAACTAAGAGATGGATGGCACTGTTGAATCCTGCATCTGACAGTACCATTGGAGCAAACATTCTTCTCTAATCTAAAACAGATAGCTCTGCCTCAATGGACACAGAACAGAATGGCTTTGTGTGATTGTGGATTGACAAACGCCGGTCTCAAGACATGCCGGCAAAGTCCATGCTGAATCAGGGGAAGAGATTTCATTGCAGTAATCCAATAAGTTAGGAGGCTAACAGGCCAAATGTGCTCAATAACATTAAAAAACCTGCATACACACCAAGTGCAGCATATACAGTAGCATCACATCCACAAACTGACAAGGGAACTTAACTAAAATAGCATATATATGAAGTAGAGTGGGTCAGCAGCTTCAAGCTCCTGGGAGTCCACATTTCACAAGACCTCTCCTGGTCACTCAATACCTCCACTCTGATCAAGAAAGCTCAACAACGCATCTTCTTCCTCAGAAAACTGAAAAAAGCTGGACTCTCCCCTCAGATCCTCCATAACTTCTACCGCTGTACAGCATCCTCACGACCTGCTTCACGGTGTGGTATGGGAACTGTACAATGGCTGACAGGAAAGCCATACTGCAAATGGTTAAAACTGCTAAAAAAAAAAAAAAATCATTGGCACATCACTCCCGGCCGTCACTGACCTTCATCACTCACGGTGTCTGCGACGTGCACACAATATCGAGGACCACACACTCAGTCATGGACTGCTCTCCATCCTCCCGTCTGGGAGACGTTACAGGAGCCGTACGAGTCGCACCAGCAGGCTGAGAAAAAGCTTTTTTTTTACAACAGCATAACGCTGCTCAACACCAAGACCCAACACTAGCCCCCTGCCCCTGCGCCGCCCCGCCCCTCTTCTTTTGCACATGGACTATGGACTGTCTGACTACCTCTGATGACTATGCACTTTATTAATGCACCTCAACAATGCACTTTATATGATCATACTGCATTCTGTCTCTACTATTATATGGACTGTCTGATTTCTCAGAACTATATGCACTTTATTTGCTAATGCGCTTTAATAACGGACTAACATGATCATACCGCATTCTGTGTTTTATGTCTTTTTTAAGCACTGCTATAAAGAAAAAGCACTTTTAATGATTGCACTACTGGTTAGATGTCAAACTGTATTTCGTTGTACTGGTTATCCTTACTTGTGCAATGTCAATAAAGTTGAATCTAATCTAATATAGGCCTACTGACGTAAACCAGGCACAACAACAAGAGTTACCCTCACCAGATGCTCTGCTAACCCTACAGGACAGTTTGAGCCTTGCTAATCTGGTTGTTGTGAACTTGTCTTATTATACATTCATGTTGTGAACACAGACCACTTAGGCTACTGACATATTGGAAAAGATATTCAGATTATATTTTGACAGTTTCCCAAAAATAACCACTCACATCCATTATTTGTTTTACATAAAACTACTAAAACTCAACAGCCTATCTATGGTGACTATACACCATACACAATAGCAATAGCGACTACTAGCTCACTGGCCACTTTTTATGCACTTTAACAAGTATAACAATTGCAGTTTTGCATTTGCTATGTAGCTTACATTGAATGTAAACCATTTTAGAGCAATTATAGGCCTACTGCTCGAGTGTTTTGGTATAGTAATTTTGATTTGAATTAACGCCTAAGTGAAATAGCTACTCTTAAATGAAAGGTGCGTCACCTGTGTGTGAGGCGAGGCAGTCCACAGCAGCACTGACTTTCCGTCTGACCGCCACTCGACTGAACTCCGTCTCACGGCTGTTCAAAGACAAACTATTACTCCTCTTTAAGTCAAACATGGTTTCAAAGTAGCCTCAGGTCCTAACTCAGCCCGCGGTTTCTCCAAAAGACGACAAATTGTAAAGAGCGCGTGAGAGCGATGCGCCAGAGTTTACGTGCTCAATCAGTTTGACAAGCCCCGCCTCTCACTTAAATCCCCACGCGCTCCCTGGAAAGCCCACTGGAGACACTGACCAATCAGATGGCACACAGTGGGTTTTCACACTATAACGGCAATCTGTAAAAAAAATGAGATGAGATCACTTTAAACCTGATTGAAAACAAATATTGTAATCTCCCCGCAAACCCCCCTAACAGAACGTCACACCCGGTCAGTTTAATGTTTTACCAGGCAGCCTATCTGAGACTAAACTGAATCAGTTTCTTACTTGAACTTGTTGATTTTTACCAGATATTTAAGAACTCAAAACTCAGTCAATATGTGGCCTATAATAGCCTATGAATAATTCTACTAATAAATATAATTAAAAATAAATAAAAAGCCTAAATAAATGCATACATGACCAAATGTAGCCTACAAACATAGGCTACCAAAATAAATAAGTGAATGACTTAAAATTATTTTAAATTTCTAGGCTACATCTCTACATTTAGCCTATTTATTTATTGGCAGATTAATCAGTAATGAAAACAATCGTTCGTTGCAGCCCTAATAAGTAGGCTATAAATAAATAGCCTACTAGCCGACTTTAAATATAAATGAGCAACTTTTACGTGTAAAAAATAATTTCAATAAAAAGGATATTTCAAAAACAGTGAAAAACAACGGACAAGAAAAAGTCAAGTCTAGGGCTGCACATAATTATTTTCATCAATTAATCTGCAGAAATATGTTTGATTAGTCAATCAAATGTACTCAAATTTACTCAAAGAATAGTAAAACATTCTTTTGAGACCCAAGGTGAGTTTTTTTTTAATTTTTGTATAATGGCCTAATGTTTTTGTCCGAGCAACCCCCCCAAATCTATTCGTGTTTATATAGCCTATAGCCAAACAGAGAAGAGCAGAACATTCACGCATTTGTGAAGCCGTAAACAGTCTAACTAGAAAAATCTCTTATCAACATATTTTACGTTTATCTTAATGTTGTTAATCCATAAATAGCCTACAATATAGCCTAGTATTATAAAGTAATGCTCACGGTTGTAAACATAAACATTCTAAATGGCCCCAAGTTAATTCCCTGTTGCAGTGGTGAAATGGACAGTTAACAAGGGACCAGGCTGGTCAGTGTAACGCTTATCAGTTCAATTTTCTAAGCATAAACGGACATTTGGAAAAACAGAAAAATGGGTTCCAATATCCAATTTTTCATTTTTTTTTTCCCGCCTTGACAAATAAAAAAATTGGATCTTTAAACTGTTTTTCCAATTTTCTGTTTTCATTCAGAGGATCAGAAATTGAGAAAATTACAAAATTGCGTCTGGGCTCCAATTATTCAATACTGCAATGGTATTCTCTCCCTCGTTCCTCCTAGCTACGCCCCCCACCCACCCCCCTCACTCGAAACCATCAGGTGCACCTCTGACCCCAAAGTCTATCAATTTTTTTTTTTTTTTGGTCCATATGCAGTTAATGACCTGCATATTCCACCAAGTAGAGGAAGAGAATACCATTGCAGTACTGAATAATTGGAGCCCAGACGCAATTATATTTGAACCCATTTTTCTGTTTTTCCAAATGTCCGTTTGTACTTAGAAAATTGAACTGATACGCGTTACACTGACCCCAGGCTGCTGCCTGAATTCCACTGAAAAGGTTTATACAGTATAAATGAGCAACTCGTAGCCGTAAATAAATAGATTTAAAAAATGTTTATTTTTAACTTTTTTAAATGTTTATATTAACGCATTAGTGGCAGTCATGGTAACGAGAAATGACGTCTTGAGCCGCAGAGGCCACAGTTCTAATTTCATTCTGCACCTGAGAACTCAACTGTATACGTGACTCTTCAACTGAGAACTCAAGTGCTGAATTGCCAAAAAAAAAACCTGAACTAATAAAACAGCCTCTGAACTGTGGAAATCTTCAGGAACAAGCAACAAGCGGTTCAAGTGTCCAAAAAATGGCATTCGCTGGTTTACACCGGGAGAAGCACCTGCTGTCCATCGGCATCGTCCGGCTGCAAGAACCATTTGGTAAAATACAGCCTATAGCCCACTTTTAAGTGTTATTCCTCTTTAAAGTTATTAAATAAATCATAATATAGTTACATAATTATATTATATTATATAGCTAGTATAATACACGAGAATATAATACAATTTAAAAATTAAATGAGTTATTTCATTTTGTTCCAAGGGTGAAAACCTTTCCCCAGGCCACCGTGAAACCATCACAGCTGAGTTACGCTGTTGTTTACTTTTTATAACTATACAGGTGACCGGTGGAAAATGTGATTATTAATGTAGCGATTATAAAACATTAAGTTGTGAGTTAATGCACCAGGGTCGTCGAGTTAACATAAAAAGTAGGCTAAAGAGATTAGGCGACTAGGCCATTTTTTTTGAAAAATGCTAAAAGTAGTGTATATTGCACGCGCTATGGAAACGACGTCAGAATATTCTTTTTTTCTGACGTCAGGGTGGTCAGCCTTCACCGAGTTGATCTCCCTTAACTGGACGGTTTAGTGACACAAGTGCTGAATGCCAATGCATAGGCTATACATCTGACTCATTGCAATACATGTGACTAAATGTGACCTTGTTGGTCACTAAATCAAGCACTTTTGGGCAACACCTAAGCCAATTGAATGTAAAAATGAATGTAAAACTAACTAAATGACTTGATTAACGTTAGATTGCTCAGATCTAATGATTGCAGTTGGTGCCCAGTGGAAGTTTTGTCTTTAATGATCTGCTCTAGCTTTTCAAATGTTTTAGACACAGATATTGTAGTAATAATAATTGTCCAAAATGATGTGAATTTGCACCATTTTTATTGTTTTAACATAACATATTGTTTTGTCCATTATTCAGAAAAAAATAAAAACAATATTATGATTTGAAATTATACATTACATAATACTGCAGTTTCTTTTTTTCTGGGCTTAAAACACATGAACAATAAGCCCTGCTGTGAAGTGAACTGTGTTTTAAAGCCATAGGCTTTAATTGGTCCGATCATGACATGACTAATGTTTTCCTTTTTGTCCTCTTTCAATTTAGGATGCCTGCCAATGCCAGGAAAAGTCCTTCAACTGATTGTGACAAACTTGAGGAACCGTCCACTGAGTAAAAGCGACATCCCCTCCATGTGCAACTTCATCCTCAGCCTGTACCACAGCCTCCTCGTAGGTTCCAAGGACTACCCTTTCATTCGTTTTAAGGGATTCTTTCGCTCGCTCCAGATGGCCACACCCTTTCCTACCAGCCAGAGTGAGAATGACCCACCATCTCCTCTGATGGAGGCCACAGCCGGTGTGATGGTGCCTACTGCGGGCTCGAGCTCCTCTCCTCCAAACGTGCTGACCCCAGTTCTTCCCGAGAGGACGGAGCTCAGAGCCCTGAGGGCCGACCGCAGAAACTATTTCTGCATCTTGGAGTTGGACGGCACGACTGTCACCAGAGTCATCTCCCCTGTGTACAGCTCTGAGTGCACTGAGCTGACCAACCGCTGGAGGGTGACCGACTATAGTGCAGATGGCCACCTTCTCATGTCGGTCTTCTGTCAGTTCACCAAAAAAGTTGCACAGTTTGCAAGGCCTCCGAGACCAGAGAAGAGAAAGGACACAGAGGAGAGCAGCAGTAGCAGCCAGCCTCCACCAAAGAAACGCTTGAGACTGTGATGGACATTAGCTCTGCTGCACCTTTTGTTCTTTTAAACATCTGGCAGATTAAGAAGTTGGATTCTTTTTTTTTACCCCCGAGGGCTTCCACGGTAGCGTCATGCACTGGGGCTGACTGAGGGGTTATTAATGTACATTTGTATAGTTTGTCTCACCATGGTTGTGGTACACAGGTCAGTGTTTTTTGGTGCGTCTTGCACCGGTGTGTATTGCACCTTTCTTTATTTCTTGGTGCTGGCCTGTGTGTCTGATCTGGTGGGAACAACGAGGGAGCTATGAGCATCACTTGAGATAGGAGCTCTCTCAAAAGACAATCCATTTTTTTTCCATCCAGGAGGAATTAAGAACTCTAAATTGTGGTTTACCCCATCATCTGCCCTAAGGGTGCTGGGACAGACACCGGTCCCCCTGCAGCCTTGCACAGCACTAGCACTTCAGATGGATTTCTTTAAATACCGTTGAATGTATTTTCTTGAGCTAGAAATGTATGCAACATTATTTAATGAATCTGACTCATCACTAGCATCACAAGCTAAAGACTTCAGTTTGCTAGCTAGGAATGAGAAGGCCTAGTGCAACAGCTGCAGGATCAGTGTCAGAGACAACCACGCTACTGGTCCACCAAAGACAGGCAGGTGGACGAGGAAGAACAGGCTGATAGAAGACGCAGGAAAAGATGGGACCAATCAAGATAGAGGCCAGTGAATACATTATTAAGCCCACCTGCGCTTCTCTCTCAGCTAACCAGACCTGCCAGTCTGCCTGCAGAGAAGAAAACACAGGAAGAGTTAACAAATGGCTAAGTAGTCCTTAACAGATCATCTTAATCTTTAATTGTGCTTACGGTGTAGTAGAACCCTATAAATACAACAGTATCTGCAGTAACTGTAATCACCCATATCTGCAGTTTGTCTTTCAGAGAAAGAAGAGACAAGTCCGGACGAGACAAGGAAAAGAGACAGCATACATTGTGAACCCTCTCCTAAAAAAATTTAAGTATACATTTTTATCTGTTTTATCAAACACAAATGGATAGTGTCTCTGGCTTTTGAAGTTTTTTTTTTAACTAATACCATCCTAGACTGCCATTTGTCTTTTAGAGAGAGGGAAGAAAACGACACGAGGAAGAAACAAAGAAAAGACCTGATGAGACGAGAGGAGGCAGGACAGCGTGCAATTGTGAACCCTCTACTTTGAAAAGATAAATACACAATTACCCTATGTTTGTATTCAAATCTCTGTACTGAACATGAGTTATTCTGTTTACCTCGTTGATGAAGTTATTACCTGCTTTTTTTCTTGTATCTGCCATTTGTCTTTAACAGGGAGAGGAGAAACCATGCACTGGGACCCTTCTTCTTTAAAAAGATAAGTATTCATATTATACACATTATCAGAATTTCTATTGTGATCAGTAGTTCTTATGTTATCCCTATATCTGTTGTTTGCTTTGCTTTGACAGAGAGAAGAAACAGCATTAACTAGAAACTCTCTCACTTAGATTTTTTAGTATTCATATTTCAAACAAGACAAGAAGCCAACATGCAACTATCGATTAATTGTCGATAAGAATTTACTTGATTAAATTAATTGTCGGCTAATTGAACATTGCAATCTAAGACCGTTTCCCTAATTGAACGTGACACGAGATTCTTGCGGGCGGCGAGAGACCCGACACAAACTTGAGGCGGCAAAAAAGAAACCAAGCATGAGGCGGTCAAAACGGAGTGGAGTGTGGGAGCATTTCAAATTAATTAATGATGACAAAGACGCCCAATGTAAACTCTGCAGTACTACGTTTAAGTTCAGCAGCTCTACGAGTTTGCTAAGATACCACCTTCATAACTTGCATGCAGCCATGTTGCAGGGAGGAAGTCTGTCGCCTTCACAACCTACAATCGCTGCTGTGGTGGGAAGGCGAGTATGTGACCACAGGAAAGCGGAGGGCATTACTCAGAGGATTTGCGGCATGATCGAAAAAGATATGATGCCAATTAGCACCACTGACGGTGATTTCGGGAGTTATTACACTACATGGAGCCAGGATATATATTATATCCCTTCTCGAGCGACCATTACTACCCACTTGGAAGCACGCTACAAAAACAAGAAGGCTGAGCTAAAAACACAGTTAGCCGTGGCTAATATGGCTCTGACGACGGATTGTTGGACGCCACTGACTACAAAGAGCTACATAGCAATCACTTGCCACTACATTGGAAACGACTGGCAGGTAAAGTCAGCAGTGCTTCTCACGGAGAGCCTGTCAGAGAGACATACAGCTGATAATTTAGCTGATAAACTCAACCAGGCTGTGGAGTCATGGGGACTCACCGGGCGTGTAATAGCCTGTGTGCACGACAACGCTCAGAACATTGTCTCAGCAAACAACCCCGCACGAGTCGATTGGAAATCAGTTTCTTGCTTTGCACATATGTTAAATCTGTGTTAAAGTTGAAGTTGTGTTCAGTTCTATATTTGAAGTTTTCAGGGCTAGTAATCTTACTGTTACCTTTCTCAGACCAAGGGGGATTATAAGTGTTGCTGCTAATGTTTCCAGATAGTTTACCAGATTATTATATGTAGGCTTAATATAGTGTAGGCTAAGCCTACCCATATTGTTTAGATTTCTATTTAAAATGTATTTTATGTTGCTTAATGTTTCACATGCAACAGGTGAGCCAGTGCACAATTATATTTTATGTATTTTAATTTTCTGTGCATAATTTATTTTGTTAAACTACATAAATGCCATTATCTGTACTGTCTCCCAACTGGTACAATAAAACATCAACTGAGCAATATAACATGCATTTTTATTCAGTATATAAGCAATATTTTGCTTTTTATGTTAAAGACACTATTGATACCGTAAGAAATTTACATTCTCAGGAAAAAAGCGGCTTATCAGTTAATCGATCGATAAAGTCAATCAACTAATGATTAATGAATGAATCGATAATTTGCATCCCTACATGTTAATATTATATGATTATTAATGCATCCTTTGAATGTCAAGTTTTATGTTACACCCACTTTTTTGTCTCTAATAAACTAGTATTCACAGGTTACAGTGTGTTTTGCATTGATAGTCAGAGGTGTTCAAAAAAAAATGGTTACATACTGTACATTTCAACCTGGGTATTTGTTAGCATCTGTTATGTAAAACCAGTAGTCAGGATATCCATAGTAACTGCGTATTACAAATAAAAATGTTAATGACACAAAGCCCTTTCTGATTCTGATTCTGACATTTCTTTTTTACCTAATCTGAATACATACCAAATAATTCTAGTGATAGCATTCAAACATGTTGGTTATTCTTTAATTGACAATGTAATAATAACTTAAAATGTGGACTACCTGCAAAATGATATGTGATTCCTCAAAACGATGGGGCTGTGTGGTCTGTTTGGTATGTCATTAAGTAAGCAATAATCACAGTAGACTTTACACATTAACTGGTCTTTCCTGCCCTCTAGTGGATTTTCATGGACAGAGGCAAACCAAGCCAGACTTACTGAAAAATTATATTTAAATAAAAATGTATTAAATACAGGTTTTTTTTTTTTACATGGTACTATGATCATGTACAGTATATGTAGTTTCATTGTGGGTTTACATGAAGAAAACAAAAAAAGTCATGTCAGAAGTGGGATTCGAACCCACGCCTCCAGAGGAGACTGCGACCTGAACGCAGCGCCTTAGACCGCTCGGCAATCCTGACTGCTTACGTAAAAGTAAACAATATACCCATTTTGTGATTTGACAATATACCGACTTGTGATTTGATAAAATGTAGCTTGTAGACCATTTCGTACTTGACACAAATGAATTTAATGTGGTGTTTCCACTAAGTACATGATAGTAAGTATAATAACAAAAAGACAAACAGAAAAGCTCAAATAAAACGTATGGGGAGATTTACAAAATACACAAAATTGATATCACAAAATTATGAAACTTTGGAGTTTGTCTGTGCCATTTTGTTGTCTAGTCTTTTAAAACCTCACCATATATCACTAAAATCAATATATTTTGTAAGGATACAATCTTAGGCCCTTTCTGAATAAAAAGAGTTTCGATGATAACATTTCAAATCAAATTTGCATCATTTAGTGCTTAGAATTATAGTGCTGGAGACAGTCGGAAGTTGGTCAGCAACGATTTTTCGGGGAATGTTTTCAGTCCTGCTTCCCACCTTTGGCAGACCAAAGGCATGATCTGAGTTCTTAAAGGGCAGTTTAATTTGATCAAGGAAGTTTGATGAAGTGAAACACTTTATCTGTAAGAAACACGGCCGCTGTGATGAAACAGCAAGAGAAAACGCTGCAAACAATCACGGACTGACTGAATGTGTAAGTAGCCTAAAAATAGACATTGACTCTGAACTGAAACTGTCTGAACTGAAACTGTATATATATATATATATATATATATATATATATATATAAAACATTAAAGGAGTTAGGCTATTAATCGTTTGCACACATTAACAGTTGTATATTTTGGATTAAAAGTGAGCAGAATGGTTTAAGTTAAGAGAAGTGTTCGTAAATGTATATTTCATTCAGTCCGTTCGCTGTTGTCTGCCACACAATTTCTCGCTGTTTTATAACAACTTTGCCTCTTCCCAAATATGCTTTGCTTCCTCGTATATATGAACATAGAAAAGAAAGACGCTGAAAAATTGGACTCCAAAATGTAGAAACTATGAAGTTAATTAAGTGATAAACTCAATGCACACTGTAAAGATGACTGTAACAGAGTATTCAACAGTTATTTCCCCCCCCCAGAAAAATATTAGGTCAAAAACCATTGAGGTGTCCTCTCCCTGTTGTTACATGAATGTACAGTAGCCTACATCACTAGATAGTTACTGGTCCAGTGAACTAAGACTATAATTTGGGAGGACTGTACAGTAAGGATAGGTTTTTATAATTGTACAATCCTCTCAAATAACAGTCCCAGTTCACTGGAGAGAACACAAATTGTGTGCTAAGAATGGCAAATAAAAAGCACATGGAAGAGTAACATACATGATCCTTAATTGTTAAAGAATAAAAAATAAAAAAATCATCTAAAAAGATGTATTGGTCTATGACCAGTCAGTCATTGTTAGAACCACTATAGAAACACACATATAGCACTTAATATACTGCCCTTCATTACTGACTTCATTAAAACACATTTGAAACTTTATCAGCCTTTTCTAATTATCAGAATATATATATATATATATATATATATATATATATATATATATATATTTATATATTAGCCAGAATATATTCATCAAACTTTTAACAATAAAACAGCAGTCCTTATACAGCACCAACGACTGTCAGAAAAATAATTTTTTAAATATTGGTCACAATGTTAAAATAATAACAGTATTTAACTGAACAGCAATATCTACCTGTTGTATTTTAATGCAGGCTGATAATTAGTGCTGCAGCTATCGATTATTTTAGTAATCGAGTATTCTACCGAGTATTCCATCGATTAATCAAGTAATCGGATAAGAAATACTTTTGTTTTATTGAAGAGCAATAATAGACAATAGTTTGGTTTAATTTTTGGAAAAAGCTACATTTGTATTGCCTACATTGCTTACAATATCATGTCCTCAAACTAAGGCATACATTTAACATACATAAACATTACCTTAAGTTGTGCAACTTAACTTTCAGAACTACAAGTTTCAACCTGAGACTGATCTGTATATATGCCTGTATGTAAATATTAGTTATACTCAAGGTATTTTAATTTAAATATTTGATTACAATGTCACACAGCTCTGTTACACTTATGCTAGTAGATCGTTGATCAGCTGTTTCTCTATGAAAATGGTGCTCAACAATCAGCTTTTTTCCGAAGGGATAGTCAACAAGTCGGCTCTTTGATCAAATTGTGGTCACTACTACGTATTTTCTTGTCTTTGATTTTGGTAGTTGTTGTGTTTGGTGTAGTTTCATCGTCCATACGATTCTGTGATTTACTTTTGTCGGGTCCGCTTCGTGGAATGTATGATTAGACTCAATGTTTTCTGTTGAGATGCTGAAGCATTGACGCTGTGCTATTATTGTGGTAAGCTAGTTCGATTTTGCAGTAAACACACTGTACAGAGTTTTCGTTTTGAACTGATTCCAAACTTTGGACACTTTCTTTCGTTTTCTCAAGCCTGTCTCTTCTCTTAGCCCCTCACTATTTACACTATTTTTCTTCATGGCATGTGTCGACAGCAGTGTCAGCCCAGTGTGCGACAGTAATAATCATCCGTGCGGAAACACCGTGAGCAATACAACGTTGGTAACATTGATTAAACGAAGCTTCGAGGCAAATCATTTTGCATCGAGGATTTTTAGTAATCGAATTATTTGAGTTTCTTAAGGAATCGTTTCAGCCCTACTGATAATAATAAGGTAAAACCACTGCTGAGTGAACAGAAAAAGGCTCCAGGTATAATAAATCCTGGCTGTTAGCCTGGCCAGGAGCAGGCTACGTAGGCACCACGACTGGCCTATAACAAAGGATACAGTAAGTGAGATGGCATCTGACACGGACAGAAATAATTTTTTGATTCACATTTGTGGCATTCCGCATGGCTTCCTGATGGTGTCATGTTATAAAGAACAGTTCCAGTGAAAAACACAGCCTGTCAGAAGTGGGATTCGAACCCACGCCTCCAGAGGAGACTGCGACCTGAACGCAGCGCCTTAGACCGCTCGGCCATCCTGACTGGTGATGACAGCTAAATGTAGCTGAAATACCAAAACACCGTCTTGAGTGGATAACGTCAGCTAATTCATCCAGGCTTCAGGGCTGGCTGGTAAATTGGCTAGCTTGCCATGACTTTACCAGCTAAGATTACAAAGCAACCAACAACTGATCCATGAAGCGTAAGCTACAGAAAGCTGGCTAACGTTAGCTTGCTTGGTCGCTTACAATATTGCTAGCAAAATACTATCTGAATGGATATGTTAGTTGGCTAGCTTGCCAAATTACTTCACCAGCTAACAAATTTAAGAAAAGGGAAGAGACTAGGTTGTTTATGACCAAATTATGAAGTGGCTATGATACAGTACATTGTGTCATGTCCTGTCTCATGCAGCTCTATGCAGGCACCACCACTGGTCTAAAACAGAGAATACAGTAACTGACATGGGATCTGACAGGGACAGAAATAATTGTTTGATTTACATCATAGACTGTATATTAATGGACAGCGCATGTGTGACGTCACCCATTGGTTTGTGGAGATCTGCTATCCGTCGTGAAGTTTGCCATTACGGTCGCAGCCATCCTGGTTGCGGATGTGACGATTTTAGACGAGAGGGAGGAGTCCTTACATTCTACGTTACGTTACACACTTTCACTGGCAATCACACCATAGCCACGCCCTAAAACACACCCTGCTTTATCGCCAATTTTAAAATCAACGAGACCATAATTAAAAAAATTAACATCATTCTGTGTTGCAGAAGACTTAAAACTAGCGATTGAGACCATAAAGTCATTATGAAAATGTTTATTGAGGTAATAAATCAAGTGAGAAGTGGGTCACTTTCTCATAGACTTCTACAGTAACCGACCTCCTTTTGCAACCGCACGTGTCGCCCCCTGCTGGAATTCAGATAGAATGCAGGTTTAAGGTACTTCCGCATTTGCAGCACTTCGCCGAACCGGATGCATTGCTCATGCCCATCCTGACTGTTGATGACAAATAAATGTAGCTGATGTACCAAAACACCGTCTTGAGTGGATTACGACAGCTAATTCATCCAGACTTCAGGGCTGGCTGGTAAGTTGGCTAGCTTGCCATTTACAAAATACTTTACCAGCTAAGATTACGAAGCATCCAACACCTGAGGTCTGTACTACGAAGCAAGATTTGGCGTTAACGAGTTAACTTCAGGTTCAACCCAGGGTTTTCTGTACCACGACGGTGGATCACTTGTTACCAAATTCAATCACCGTGGTAACTTATGCTGAACACCTAACCTGGTCGGGAGCAGGTTATGTTGGAGATTAGAGATCAACTGGTGTAAAAGCACCGTCTACTGACCAGTCAACACTCGATTGATAACGGCGTCACCGCAACCGGTGGAAATTTGGACGGTAAGATCAGGCGGAGCTCGGTGCGTGGAGAGGGGGAGAGAGAGTGGGAGAGAGAGGGAGAGAGGGACGCGCTCATAAAAGTTGAAACATTTAGGGACCGACAAGAATTGGAATCGAGAATCGATAAGACCAAAATATGACCAAATTATGAAGTGGCTATGATACAGTACATTGTGATATGTCCCGCCTCATGCAGCTCTATGCAGGCGCCACCACTGGCCTAAAACAGAGTATACAGTTACTTTATAATTTGGTCATATTTTGGTCTTATCGATTCTCGATTCCGATTCTTGTCGGTCCCTAAATGTTTTAACTTTTATGAGCGCATCCCTCTCTCCCTCTCTCTCCCTCTCTCTCTCCCTCTCTCTCCCTCTCTCTCCCTCTCTCTCTCCCTCTCTCTCTCCCTCTCTCTCCCTCTCTCTCTCCCTCTCCGCGCACTGAGCTCCGCCTTTTTATAAGCGCATCCCTCTCTCTCCCTCTCTCTCTGTCTCTCTCTCTCCCGCTCTCTCCCTCTCTCTCTCTCCCTCTCTCTCCCTCTCTCTCTCTCCCTCTCCCTCTCTCTCCCTCTCTCTCTCCCTCTCTCTCTCCGCGCACCGAGCTCTGCCTGATCTTACCGTCCAAATTTACACTGGTTGCGGTGACGCCGTTATCAATCGAGTGTTGATTGGTCAGATAGCCCTAGTCTTATGTGATTCAACAGGAGTTAGGAGGAAATAGTGTTGAGATTAATAATAACATGTCACTTTCTGTGAAGCTTGCAGATTTGTATTCTCAGAAGTTTAATAAATGCTGCTAAGTGCACTAAACTTTATTTTTTCATTGAAAAGTTTATTTGACAAAGTTTATTTTCTTCTTACCCGTTTCGTTTATTTAACATATTTTTCATACATTATTTATACAAAATACAGTATGTTTTTACATTATACATTTTTAATTGAAGTATAGCCTACAAGTGTAGATTGGTGAAGTGTAATAAATGTTTTTGTTGAGAAATTCTGTGTATATTAGTGTTACATTTTATCTTTCAAATAGAGGTTTAAAAACAAGCACGTATTAGCCAAAATAAATCGGCAGCATTTATCGGCCATCGGCTGACCTGGATTTCTAAAGATCGGCATCGGCCAGAGAAAACCCATATCGGTCGACCTGTAGTAACAAGTGATCCACCGTCGTGTTACAGAAAACCCTGGGTTGAACCTGAAGTTACCTCGTTAACGCCAAATCTTGCTTCGTAGTACAGACCTCAGGTGTCGGAAGTCAGGATGGCCGAACGGTCTAAGGCGCTGTGTTCAGGTCGCAGCCTCCTCTGGAGGTGTGGGTTTGATTTTTCGAACTCCTGACAACCTATGTTTTTCGCTGGAACTGTTCCTTGTAACATGAGACCATCAGGGAGCCATGGCATTTGGAAGAAACGTATAGGTGGTGATCTGCCTAAGTCCTTTCCAGACAGTTGCAGAGTCGTTACAGATCTTGATTCGTAGTACAGGCCTCTGATCCATGAAGCGTAAGCTACAGAAAGCTGGCTAACATTAGCTTGCTTGGTCGCTTACAATATTGCTAGCAAAATACTATCTGAATGTTAGTTGGCTAGCTTGCCAAATTACTTCACCAGCTAACAAATTTAAGAAAAGGGAAGAGACTAGGTTGTTTATGACCAAATTATGAAGTGGCTATGATACAGTACATTGTCACATGTCCTGCCTCATGCAGCTCTATGCAGGCGCCACCACTAGCCTAAAACAGAGTATATACAGTAAGTGAGATGGAATCTGACAGGGACAGGAATAATTATTTCATTTACATTTGCAAGGAGGCTAAACGACGGTACTCTGAGAAGCTCCAACGCCGGTTCTCAGCTAACGACTCTGCAACTGTCTGGAAAGGACAGATCACCACCTATAAGCCTAAAACCCCCCACTCCTTCAATGACCGACACCTAGCCAACGACCTGAACGAGTTCTGCTGTCGATTTGAAAGACAAAAGGACAGTCCTCACACCATCCCCCACGACACCTCCCTACAGCTACAGCCACTGTGCATCACCTCCACCTCCCCCACTTCAACATCACTGACTTCCTGTCTGACAGGAAGCAGCATGTGAAGCTGGGGAAACACGTCTCCGACTCACAGACCATCAGTACCGGATCCCCCCAGGGCTGTGTTCTTTCTCCTCTGCTCTTCTCCCTGTACACCAACAGCTGCACCTCCAGTCACCAGTCCGTCAAGCTTCTGAAGTTTGCGGACGACACCTCCCTCATCGGACTCATCTCTGATGGGGATGAGTCCGCCTACAGGTGGGAGGCTGACCACCTGGTGACCTGGTGCAACCAAAACAAACTGGAGCTCAACGCTCTAAAGACAGTGGAGATGGTTGTGGACTTCAGGAAGAACCCAGCCCCACCTGCCCCCATCACCCTCTGTGGCTCCACAATTGACACTGTGGAGTCTTTCCTGGGAACTACCATCTCCCAAGATCTCAAGTGGGAGCTGAACATCAGCTCCCTCGTCAAGAAAGCACAACAAAGGATGTACTTCCTGTGGCAGCTGAAGAAATTCAACCTGCCAAAGACAATGATGGTGCACTTCTACACAGCCATCATTGAGTCCATCCTCACATCCTCCATCACTATCTGGTATGCTGCTGCCACTGCCAAGGAAAACGGCAGACTACAGCGTGTCATTCGGTCTGTAGAGAAGGTGATTGGCTGCAATCTGCCGCCGCTCCAGGACCTATACGCCACCAGGACTCTGAAGCGTGCTGGAAAGATTGTGGCCGACCCCTCCCACCCCGGACACAAACTCTTTGAGACACTCCCCTCTGGCAGGAGGCTGAGGTCCATCAGGACCAAAACCTCAAGTCACATGAACAGCTTTTTCCCCTCCGCCACTAGCCTTATTAACAAGGCCCGGAAACCACCCTGACTCTCCACCCCTGGCTCTTCATGCCACTGTTCTCTCTCTGCTGTAATGCTCTTTGCTCTTTATTTATTTTTTTTATTTCTATCTTTATTTTTAATTTAATTTAATGCTGTGTTCAATATTCCATCTAGAGAATGTGTGACGTGCACCAACAACACCAAAACAAATTCCTTGTATGTTTTAAGGGACTTGCGCATTTGCAGCACTTTGCCGAATCGGATGCGTTGCTCATTAATATTAACAGTCTATTTAATTAATATTAAGTCTATGATTTGTATATCTGTGGCATTTTTCCAAATGCCATGGCTCCCTGATGGTCTCATGTTACAAGAAACAGTTCCAGCGAAAAACATAGGTTGTCAGAAGTGGGATTCGAACCCACGCCTCCAGAGGAGACTGCGACCTGAACGCAGCGCCTTAGACCGCTCGGCCATCCTGACTGTTGACAACAGTTAAACTTCAGGGCTGGCTGGTAAGTTGACTAGCTTGCCATTTACGAATTACTTTACCAGCTAAGATTACAAAGCAACCAACATCTGATCCATGAAGCGTAAGCTACAGAAAGCTGGCTAACATTAGCTTGCTTGGTCGCTTACAATATTGCTAGCAAAATACTATCTGAATGGATATGTTAGTTGGCTAGCTTGCCAAATTAATTCACCAGCTAACAAATTTAAGAAAAGGGAAGAGACTAGGTTGTTTATGACCAAATTATGAAGTGGCTATGATACAGTACATTGTCACATGTCCTGCCTCATGCAGCTCTATGCAGGCCACCACTGGTCCACCACTGGTCTAAAACAGAGCATACGGTAAGTGACATGGAATCTGACAGGGAGAGAAATGATTATTTCATTTACATTTGCAGCGTTCTTCTGCATGCCATGGCTCCCTGATGATCTTGTGTTATAAAGAACGGTAGCAGCGAAAAACCAGACTGTCAGAAGTGGGATTCGAACCCACGCCTCCAGAGGAGACTGCGACCTGAACGCAGCGCCTTAGACCGCTCGGCCATCCTGACTGCTGATACCCATTAGACATAGCTGACACATGAAAACACTGTCATGAAATATATTAGGCCCGATGATATTTGAGACACTAACAAAACTTTAATGTTTGTATTTCAACATACTTAATACAGTATATGTTCTAACCTTTAGCCTGGCAAGTCTTTCAGGTGGATTGGACAACATCATGACCGAGTGACCACAGGTGAGCACCTCGTGAGGACACTGCCACAGCTAATGCTGCGTTCACAGCCAATAAGGGATGTGGGAGAAATAATGTTTTTATATTTTTTTTTTTATTGGAAAGAAAAATATATATATATATATATATATATATATATATATATATATATATATATATGTATTTTTTTTTTTTTTTTTACAGTTTATCCTGCGCAGGTACTATTCTTTGTGTAAACTAACACATTGCCTCATGCAGCTCTATGCAGGCCACCACTGGTCCACCACTGGTCTAAAACAGAGCATATGGTAAGTGACATGGAATCTGACAGGGAGAGAAATGATTATTTCATTTACATTTGCAGCGTTCTTCTGCATGCCATGGCTCCCTGATGATCTTGTGTTATAAAGAACGGTAGCAGCGAAAAACCAGACTGTCAGAAGTGGGATTCGAACCCACGCCTCCAGAGGAGACTGCGACCTGAACGCAGCGCCTTAGACCGCTCGGCCATCCTGACTGCTGACACGCATTAGACATAGCTGTCACATGAAAACACTGTCTTGAGTGGCTAAAATGTAATAGTAATAGTAGTAGTAGTAGTAATGTCTCCCGTTTTAGTGGTTTATGTGGGTTATGGACATAAGTGTGTTATGGACATAATGCGCAAAAATAGATGTTCTCTGTGGTTTTTGAAAATGAATATTCGACACCTTTTTGGCCAATTCTGACAGCCCTATCAAGCATAAAGTATGGAACCGCTCAATAGACAATGGCCCAATCCCAAAGTGAGCCCTGAGGACTAAGGACTAAAGACTCACAGACTTAATTGATCTCAGGTGCTAAGTGAGTGAGTGTGTGAGGCCACATAGGCTCAGATAGGTAGAAATGGGATTGGGACAGCACTTCATGAGATCACATGTTACCTTGGCGATGTTTAATAACAAAGATGTTGCTGACACTTGCCAGTTTGGGAATTTTCATTTTAAGTTTGTTGCTTTCCACACCGCCAAGGCCCAGGAGACGGCTGCCTGATTCCACGTTTTTTCAAACTCGTTTTACAAGCTGGACAACAGGTTAGTCTGTGCTCCGTGGTCGTGGTCGTGCTGTTGTTTACCTTTGTAATTTCCGGATTTCCCTATGGTCTCCGCGGTAAAAGTCACAACGCATTGAACTGTGGGTAATTCCCTTTGGTGAAGTCTGCAGCGATGCAGACTCACGGAAAGGGCTCGGTAAGTGTGTCCTCAAACCCTCACGCCCTTTGAAATTCGACACTGGGACAACCCTAAGCCCTTACGAATTTTGCGAGGACGCGCACCAAAGTCCGTGAGTCCGGACTTTGGGATTGGGCCAATGAATTGGTAGATGTTATGTTATAGATGACACTAAGAGCACCCAGGGGAATGTTTTGAGTATATGGGTACATTTTCTGTTTTACAACTGAAAACACTACAGCAGAATGAAGCTAATTGGGGTATAAAAAAGTGGGTCCACAAAATCAGTCTCCTATTGACTGTCTATGGAGCAGTTTCATACTTTATACTTAGTAACATCAAAGTTGAGACTTACTTCTCTGGTTTCTGGCTTGGAGAGAGAGTAGCGCTTGTGTTCACAAATATTTACTGACTTTCCAAGGCCATAGAAATAACGTACTGGAATTCTTAATTTAGGTGGTATTCACCTTTAAAATCATGCATATAAGGTTGCTTAAAAGAGAAGAACAATGTACTGTATGTGATTTTTTTAAATTATAACTGATAATATCATTTAATTAAATCAGAAAGAGCAGACGTTAAAACCACTTACGACAAAGGCTTCAGCTATTTACAAGTCATATGACGTTAATGTATGTAACGTTATACACTGACTGCTGGCCGTTCTGAAACAAGCACTTTTCCCCGTCATTTCAAGACAGTTGTGGAACAATGCCTTACAAAAGTACTTTATATTGTAACACTATTTAACACAGCACACCACAATGATAGCAAACGACAGTAATGCTATATGTGTTAGAAAAAAGCGAGATTTAACGATAGCTGGCTAAAAAAGCGAGACTTAACGATAGCTGACTAATGTAACGTTAGCTAGCTAGCGTTAACTAGCTAGCTAGCCTCGCTAACTTAAGCTAGCAATTGTTTATCACTTGATGATTTAGCCCAAGTTACCGATATATTAGGCCCGATGATATTTGAGACACTAACAAAACTTTAATGTTTGTATTTCAACATACTTAATACAGTATATGTTCTAACCTTTAGCCTGGCAAGTCTTTCAGGTGGATTGGACAACATCATGACCGAGTGACCACAGGTGAGCACCTCGTGAGGACACTGCCACAGCTAATGCTGCGTTCACAGCCAATAAGGGATGTGGGAGAAATAATGTTTTTATATTTTTTTTTTATTGGAAAGAAATATATATATATATATATATATATATATATATATATATATATATATATATATATATATATATATATATATATATATATATATATATATATATATATTTTTTTTTTTTTTTTACAAACAGTTTATCCTGCGCAGGTACTATTCTTTGTGTAAACTAACACATTGCACTGTGACTGAAGAGACAAACAAACGTTTTGCTCGTCACACAGTTTCCCCAACACACGCCTCCAGGTGGGACTGCGACCTGACTGCGCAGCGCCTATGCTATAACTGGTACTGCTTTTGACACCTCTCGCACTAGCAGATGTTAACCACCAGATGACAGTAATGGATTTACATTATTATCACAATTTGTAATACTTAGTTTTGTATCCATCGTTTGTTCTTCAGTTCCTAACATAACGTGTTTATTATGTTGTTCTGATTTTCTGTCTTTTTGTGTATTTTGTATTGTTGTTATTTTCAAAATAGTAGGCCTAGGCTATTTCATCAACTTTTCAATCTTATATAGCCTATTACATGACAATGTAGCCTGTGACATTAAGCTTTAATGGTTAAGATTCAGAGTATGTCTAGCCCACATGTTAGGCTATCTGCACATATAGGCTATTGCACGTTATCGCTGTTATGATACTTTAGACTACTTTTTTTGACGTAGCCACAGGGAGGGGTGGGGGATATAGGAGAGAGAGAGAGAGAGAGAGAGAGAGAGAGAGAGAGAGAGAGAGAGAGAGAGAGAGAGAGACTGTCACTGGTCGGTGCTGTGTGTGCAACAGCAGCTCGGCTGAGGCAGCAGACGGCGGCCCGCGCCTCCCTTCCCATTTACCCTTTTTTCATTTCACTTATTTCTTTTCTCTAGCCGGCTTAGAGAAATGTCCGCCAGACCAGGATTTTACCGGCAGGAGCTGAACAAGACTGTGTGGGAGGTGCCGGAGCGGTACCAGAACCTGACGCCGGTGGGCTCCGGAGCCTACGGCTCGGTGTGGTGAGTGTTTGTGTAGATGTGTAGGGCGGGTGGAGGGGCGAGGCTGCACAGCCACAACATTTACCGTATGTTGGTCATGATGCATCAGCATAGCGATGCGTGTCGGCTGTGTCGGGATGAAGCAGCTTGTGGAAACTGACTGGGTTTTATTGTTATTACCGGCGTATTATTATCATCCCATTGCCTTCGCCGCTTCTGGATCAATAGGCTACTATAGGAGAAAAAAAACATTAAATAATAATAATATTTTTGTGTTTAAATATGCAGATGAATATGCTTTCTTTATGTGTACCCTACTGCTGTCAGCCATATAGAAGGATACAGCAGGTCTGCAAGACTTGTTTTTATCCCACCGCTCACTGTCTGCTTTTCCTATAGCCTATGTGTGAGACAGCATCAGCACAGGAATTTCCCAAATACCCCCCCCCCCCCCCCCCCCTTACACACACACACACACACACACACACACACACAGTCTCTATGCATGCATGCCACATCTGGAAAGGGAAAACCTGGGCCCAGCTGCTCTCAGTGCTAACACAATGCCAGTCTGACACCTTGAAGCCTACAGCAGGTGCGTGCATCATCAACATTCTATATGATACGCCCACCCTGTGTGGATGTAGACATTTCCAATCTTGCAAAATGCAATTGCTTTAATTTTGAATCAATTTTGTATCAGCTGGTGGGATCACGTTGCCATGGCGATGTGTCATGGTGATAACCACCTCCAACAGCCAATATTAATTAAGCTGTAATAGCAGGCTGGCAGTAAGGTACCTAAGGAAATGTGAAGAGAAGGTTTTGTGTGACTGATCCAAGTGGGATAATCCCATTTTAAAGACATGAATAAGACGTTAAAGCTTTTCTACACAACACTGCCTGTTGGCAGCTCTCTGATGGCCGTAGGAAGTAACTAAAGTGGTCTGAAAATCTTCCACAGAGAATTGATTGATCCTGGCAGCTGGGCTATTGAGAGACACAATCAAACAATTTCTAAGAAGATTTTGTAGATAAAATGAAGAATCTTACTGGAATTAAATGATCTTCCAGTTGGAATGGCATCTGGTTAAAAGTGTATCTTATCACCTGCACAGTAAATTCATTCCTTGCCCACTGATGACACCACTGAATCAAGCATATGCCCATTGAGTCTGTCCAGACTAGGATGAGAAAAATCTAAATTTGTGGGCCAGCTTTGCTTCACTGTATGTTCCCAAATCCTGCAACCCCAAATCCTGTGATGTGTTGTACCAGCGGGATGAGAGAGGCAGCAGATTTAACGTCGGTGAGTCCAAATTTCCCCGGATGAAGCCCTTACTCTGTGCTGTTTAGGAGACAATGTGGAATTGGCTGTTTTGATTCATCGCTTTGTGTTTGGGCTTGCTCTTTGTAGGCAAAGACGTATCCCTGACACTTAATTTACTACATCTTTTTCCCACTTGGAGAGAATCTTTGTGTCTCAGAAATGTAAGAGAGTGGCTTTTGTTAAAGGATAGGATCCCATCTTCCTGGGATATCATCATTTATTTGTGCACTGTATTGTGTCAGATCACAAACACATGATATGGAGCTCATATGCTGGCTTGTGTAGCCACATCTCTCATTGCTGTTTCCTGCTTAATCAGAAAGGAGGTTTTATCCTCACACAATAAGACACTGTCAATTAAGACACTGTCTTGTCTGAATGTGCTTGTCTGTTGGAGCTCCACTTTATGACTCAGGGGTAGTGTTTTGTGCACGAACACCTTGCCGATATTGCAGCTTTAAAGCTCGGAATAGTACAGCAAAAATGTCGAGAGCTGGACGATGACTTTACTTTCAGCTGTTTCATTCCCCCTCAGGAAGATTATATGCACATAGACATTTCTTTTGGACAAGGAAACTGCTAAGTTAAAGGTTTGATTCTCATTTTGGACTCTCATGCTACAAATGCATGGGCAGTGTTATCAAAGCATCCATTCAAAAGTACATGAAGCTTGTCTTTGTGTTGACAAAAAAACATGTTGCCTGAAGCAATGTGACGGTAATATTTGCTACTCGTGACCCTGAAAGGTTTAGTCAATTTGCATAAACATGGAAACCAGAATGGCTGATCTTTGTAATAAAGTCCTCATACCTATGTATTGCTCTGAATAGCGCTTTCTAGAACTTCTCTGATGTCATTATAGGATTATGAATAGAACTATTTTCCTAAGCATGAGATCAGGGAAAGATAAAGATAAGGGCAGTCTCTTTGTTCCCCCTTGATCACAAATTATATATATGCTACCCAACAGTGATCAATATGAGCTTTCCATTTGTGCCACAGTGTCCCTTCATCAACAACTCTTCATGTCCCAAATATGGTCATCTGAATAGATTTTAAATTGGACGTGTTTTTAACACAATATTTTGTCAACTGCCAACATTGTTCGTTTGTAATTTTTCTAAGATACAAGTAGCCCTGGTTGGGAATCACTGCTCTAATTCTTTGGCACCTGGAAGCAGTTTTCTTTCACACGCGAAGTGTGTTTTATGTATCTGGTTTGTTTGGAATTTGTCAAGAGAACTTGAAGTGAAGGTTATGGCATTAGCAAGTGTTTTTCTCCTCCTGTCTTATGCTCTGAGCTGTTATTTTACTTAAGGCTTTATATAGACAGCACATAAGTGTGAATGATGGCACTGATAAAAGGCACTTTACCAAAACTCTTAATTTATACACACACACACACACACACACACACACACACACACACACACACACACACACACACACACACACACACACACACACACACACACAAAGGACATGCCTCCACACACCACTCAGCATTGCCCTGCATTGTTAATGTTGATCTCCAGCCATTGTCATGACTTTCTCATGGCAAGACTTGATTGGAAACCGGCTGGGGGATGGGGTTTCAGAATACGACATATATGTATGTAAGTATGTATCAGTATGCAAGTGTGCCGTGATGGGGGGTTAGGATACTCTCACAGACTACCTCTTGAGATGCACAGTAAAACATAGCTCTCATCATTTATCTCTCGGTGAACCCTCTTGAGATGGAAGGCGTGAGGTCAAGGATCCGACAAGCTAATATAATCCATTATAGCTAGAGATGAAGAATGTATACCTTCATTACCCATGGGAGAGGGGGAAACGAAAGACATAGAGTTTAGAAAGAGGAGGTATATTAGATAGTAAGAGGGATTTTAGAGCTGCAAAGCACAGCTTCAAGAGAGTGAAGCACCAGAAATGCAACGCTCATTTAAAGATTTAACGTGCAGTGCCTCTTGAATTTTTATAAATGATGAGACAAAAAGTTTGGAGGGTCTGGAGGACTGATCCCATTGAATATTCTCTTTTTTGCTTCTTGAGACAAAAACTGGGCCCATTTTGGACTTGAGACTGAACATCAAGTGAGAATATGCACAAAGCTGATCAAGGCTGCTTTCATCTCGTGTCACCATATGTAACATCTGTTAATTAAACCAGAAGTTTGGCATAAAGCCTGTCTTTCGGATAGCTATGTATAAAACATGACTGCTTAATTTCTCCTGTTAAAAATTGTGATGTCTGTGCTGGTCGGCGTGTCGATTGGAAATGTGATAAATCGCGCAGAAAAACAAGATTGAGGTTCTGATTCGGTTTGAACTGGTTTTAATGAATGCTATTTTTGGTATGAATAAAATATTATCACGTATAATTAAAAATCACATACAGTACAATGTTGTTCTGCTCTGTTAGACAACAGTAATAAGCAAGAGTCATTGTCTTGAGCATCGTTCTGTGGTGTAATGGTTTGCACTCTGGACTTTGAATCCAGCGATCTGAGTTCAAAACTCACTGGGACCTGATTTTAAAGGGGAACAACTGCCTAAATTAGGATAAATCAATATTTCCATGGCTTTGGTAATTTCAATCAATATGTGAACTTGATCTACTCTCTCTCAAAGCCAGAAACCAGTAAGTCCTTAGACAATAAATGGGAGATTTTGTGAACCCACAGAACATTTATTTTCTTTTTTATACTTAAATAGCTTGATTCTATTGTAGTGTTTTTCAGTTGGGAAACAGAACATGTACCCATATACTCAGAACATTCCTCTGGGTGCTGTCAGTGTCATCTGTGCCTTTCCTAATTCATTATCTATGGAGCGCTTCCATACTTTGTACTTGATGACATCACAAATTTGAGTTTTGGCACACTAGTTTTGGGATTTTGAGAGAAAATTGTCCATGTTTACTAATATTTTGGACTTAGACCTCAGGAATAACATTTGTCAATTTTGAAAATGGGCATAATTACCCTTTAATACAGCGTACAGATATATGAGCTGTTATCTTCTCATCTAACTCTTGGCTCCTGGATAAATGGTTGCAATGAAATGCATAACATTGGATGCAGTGTGATGCAAGAAACAAACCCTGTGTACAATAATCTGTAGAACAAATTATACTCTGCATTTGAGTCAGTACCCTCCCCCCATTTCAAACATATGCAAATCATACATGTTTTCCTCTTGATTTAATCAGAATGAATCACATTAACTGAAAAGATTAAAATATATAGTTTTCCTCATAAACAGTGTACTTCAATCATCTCACATTTGATATTAGCTGCCCCCTCCCCCTCTTCCTTTATGAAAGCGGCGGTGCATTAAGAGCTCAGATATAAAACAGAATACTGAGACAAAAGAAGAGGAGAGAAATCGATGCCTTGTGGCTGGGCTGTGTGTGCTGACAGCAGTGCAGTCAGAGCCATGTATGGAAAATGGCAGGGAGGAAGGTATGTATGAGGAAGTGAGGCCTGGCTCATGTCAGAGAGAGGAGACTAGCTGCTGTCCTGGCTTCAGCCCGGCGGGGACATCCGGACTGGCAGCAGGAGATTACAAGGCACACACATGGATGCTCATCCAAGATTGTAGTTTACTCATGCAAGTAAGCATTACAGGTCACCGTGAAATGATACAGTAATATTTACAGTGAGTTTCAGACTGTGGAAAAAACAGGAGACACACATCACTTGGTGGGCACTTCTACTGTCTAAAGGTGACCATATGCCCCATCCTGTACCTGCTGTGAACTGGATTTTTTGCGGGTTTTCAGGAAAAAATAAAGAAGGGCAGGTTGGATTCTTTCTAGAACTGTGTACAGTAGCTGAAGATCATCGCACCCACAATAGAATAAAACAACGCAGAGGGCTTTGCAGCAACACAAGTTGGGTTTTGAGTAAGCAGGGATGGCTTACATTCTTTCTTCTTTCAGTATTTTCTTGCATTTAATATACAGTGTCACGGTCTCCATCCTCATCTAAAATGGACAGCTGAATGTCAGTTATTCTGCCGCAGATTTAGCTGCAAAAAAACTGTCAGACAAGTTTGATACGCAAAGTTAAGATTGGAAACTGGAGTAAAAGATTATAAGGTTGGTTGTGGTTTCTCCAAAAGTACACCTTATTACTGAGCAATTGCTGAAATGAGCATCACACATTCAGATGATCTTCAAGTGTAAAAGAGAGGGGATTTTTTCCCATTAAGTGATCAGACATCACTCAGTATATTCAGCAGAATAACAAGTTTTATACTGTTAAGTCAGTTCTACATGTAAATGTACAGGATCATTCTCCAGTCAGTCAGTTTCACTTCTTGTTCTGTTTCTGCATTGCTGCGCAGTATTTCACAATTCTCACCCATGTTTCCTTCCTGTTTGTCTCTTCCACTCCCTGTTGGCTGTATTATTACTACTTTGAGTGTTGAAAATCCAGCAGGACTGAAAAGACACTGGCACCACAAAGGCAGCGGCAATAGAAGCGGCAGGGCTCAGTATTCAATAATGTTGAATGACATTTACATTTCAAAAGAGGCAGATCGAATAAACCACCGCACTTTTCCAATATCTGACATCAGTGCCTCTCTTGTTCCACCACATCCTCTTTCACCATCTGCTATTCTCTCTCTGCATTAGTCAGCCTGTCTCTCTCTTTTCCTCAATCATTTATCACTAATATATCATGTCATACTCTCAGTATCATCAACTGATACCAGGTTCAAAAAATAGTTTGGCAATTTTGGCAACAATAGACTGGAGACAGGGGGTAACAGCTTGCCTGGCTCTGCTCAATGGTAACAAAATCTACCACCACTTCTAAAGCTCACACACGTTATATCGCATTTGTTTAGTTTCTTTAAAAAATGAAGTGTGAGAATAACAATTTTACTTTTTTTTGTTGGCCGGGAGACTATGTGCTGAATGTGCTTAGTATAGCCTAATGACAAAAAACAGGGGGAAACTGTTAGCCTAGTTACTTTCTGAAAATAACCAAACCAGAGGATGTAACTGGCAAGAAATTGTCCCGCACATTACGACCCCAAAAACCACAAATAATTGTTCTTTATATGTTGAATTTTAAAGCTACAGATATAACATGCTGTTAAGTAAGCTTTAAGGGTGCTGGCAGGTGAATTTTGTTACCTATGGACACAGCCATAGCTTTCCCCCTCTGTTTCCAGTCTTAATGCTAAGCTAAGCTAATTGTGTCCTGGCTGTACAGTAGCTTTATCTTTACCATACAGGCAGGAGCGTGGTATCAGTCTTGTTATCTAGCTCTTGGCAAGAATTTTTTTATATTTATTTTTTTTGCTGATTGTGGAATTCACATTTTTAGGGCCACTTACAACAAAAGGAATATGGTTTTAATAAAGAAATGTAAAAAAAAAAAAAAAATCAAGTTTGGGAAGATGTGTCAATATATTAATGACACTGGATACAGTAAACAATTTTCTATCTGTTTTCTCTCTCCAGTTCGGCGTATGATGTCATTTTGCGGCAGAAGGTTGCGGTGAAGAAACTGTCCAGGCCTTTCCAGTCTCTGATCCACAGCCGCCGCTCGTACCGGGAACTCAGGCTGCTCAAGCACATGAAACACGAGAATGTTAGTGCTTCTCATGAAAACACCCACAGACAGACAGACAGACAGACATGTTTCCACTCTGTTATTGATCATCTCTGCTTCTCTCTGTCTCTGTCTCTGCAGGTAATAGGGCTGCTGGACGTCTTCACACCTGCTGCAACATTAGAGGACTTCAATGAACTGTAAATCTTTTATTCCCTCCAAGCTTGACCACCTTTCACCACAAATGCAATGATTCTGTTATTAGAGGGTAGTTTGGTGTTGGTGGAGGCCATCCTAGGGGGGGTTATAGGCTTGTAGAAATGTCTTACAGTTGCCATGGCAGCATCACTATGTTCTCCTCTAACTGAGACGTCCCTAGGCCCCCCCCACTCACACGCTCTTCCCTTTTCCAGCTACCTGGTGACCAACCTGATGGGTGCAGACCTCAATAACATCGTCAAATTTCAGAGGCTGTCAGACGAGCACGTGCAGTTCTTAATTTACCAGCTCCTCCGCGGCCTCAAGGTAATTTACAGCTTTGTGATACACCTGCTGCATGCCATACATACATAATATATCAGTTAGCATGCATATACTGTAGTACACCAGTGATTCCCAACTGCTTTTGTCTGATGTACACCCACAGCCCTAACAGATAAAGTAGCCCTTCATTGTCTCTGTTTCAAATGTATTCATTTCAATTTTGTTTGATTGTTCATTGATTTTAAACTAAATGATAGTAACTATTGATTATAGAAAGTGGATATTGTTACAGTATTTTTTTTTCAAACATTTGAACTGTCAATGTCTATTAGGTTGCTGTAGTCAAGTTTCCCTTCATACTACTAACTCCATTACTTTCAGCTGTTTAATTGAAGTATCCATTACCTTTATACACAGAAATATCTTTGTATTAACAGTTGGATGACTGTATATTTTAAAAGAAATTGTCCATTGAACATTGTGATTCACAGTTGTATTTCTGTTTATTTACATTTCAAAGTGCATTATGGGAACTTTGTCCGTGCTCCGACAACTAACGTAGAGAGCTATTCACAGCACCATTATCGCAAATTATTAACCAGATAATCGAGATTCAAAAGCGGCAAAAACATTTTTTAAAGCGTTCATCGTAGGGTTAAAAGTTAAAAAAAAGTATCAAAAGTATCAAAAACTGCTTTAAATGAATTAAAGGACAGATTTCATTTCAGAAGTTTACTACCTGAGCAGTTTTGTATGAGTGAATTTTGAATAACAGAAAATGTTCTGTATTTTAACATTTTTTAATTACGGGACAAAGTCCGGGTAATGAGCTGCCAGTACAGATTTGTTTCTTTAAATGCAGTACCTAACTATTTGAACAATTTATTTATTAGTTTTATCTAAGTCTTTAGAGTTCTCTGCTCGCTTGCTTACTAGTTGTTACACGCTCTCAATCGCAACAATGTCCAGGTGTTACAGCACACTCTATGTGTGGATGTACATTTTTGAAATCAAATCATAATTTTTATTATTTCACAAATGAGTTGAGCTAAAAAAAAATTCAGCAATCTACGTTGCACAAACATTCCCTATATTTATATTGAGTTTGACATTCTGTTATGTATTTATTCTGTCCAAAGCTTGCGCGCTGAATCAGTCCAGCAGCCTGCACGGCCGGCTGTTCGGCCTTCATGGTTACCATGGGACAGACAAAAGCAGTCTCCCTTTAGGCTAATGTGGTGAACTGCACTGTTGACCCCTGTCTCCCTTTATGTCCTCTCTCTCTCCTCTATCCTCCCCCATTGCTCCAACCCTCTGCCTGTCCAACAGTACATCCATTCAGCTGGATTGATCCACAGAGTGAGTGCCTTCTCTTTGCCCTTCTTGTCATTTTTGACCATCGTGTTTTAAAAGAACATAACAGCACTTGCCTGGTTAAAAAAAAGAATAATAAATGAACTCTTAACAATCAGCTTTCCCCTTGTATTCCAACTAAAGTAGCTTTAAGGTTGGAAAAATCTTGTTCCGACTCTTTTATTGAGGATATGTGATGTTCACACTGATCTCAATACCGAATGTCTTATATGGCTGCACCATTTTTTTAAATGGAAACATTCTAGATGCCTAATGAATCATTTGATACACATTTCTACTCAGTTCAGCCTGACATTTTGGTATTATTCTTTTGGGAAACTGCACTAGATTTTAAGATAAAGCTTCATAGGTGTGAACAATGTTTGGCAGCACAGCATGCTTGTGAAGAAGTTAAATAATGCATTTCAGTATTTAAAAATGATTGGAGCCTTTTTAAGAGATTTTAAACAACTGTGTTTGGATTATAATGTATAAGTGAGGTTGTAGAAGCGCATCTGAGCATGTAACTGTACATAGACACTTTAAAAAGTGTGTGTTTTTTTTTTTGGTTCACCACGGTTGTTAAAGTTGGGGGGGATTCTAGATGCCTGGAAAGAGGGAGTTTAATATTTGGCTACAAATAGAAAAGTCAATCAGATACCTGGCTTAAAATACATTGTGCAGCAACATAAAAAAGAAGGCCTACATTAATGGCTATTTTGAAAATCCCAATATCAGTGTTTTTGTTTATCTCTGAGTGTGCTCTGTATAAATGCAGTGAAAGCTGTGTGGTTTATGCTGTTTTTATATTCATATCCATCCCTCTCTCTACACAGATACATCCTCATTCTAATAATGTTTCTCTCCTCCTTTGTCTGCTTTACTACATTTTCTAGGACCTTAAGCCAAGTAATGTGGCAGTAAATGAGGACTGCGAGCTGAGGGTAAGACTGACCTTCCGTTTAAAACTATAAATCCTCCACTCCAACCTATGAACTCCATCAATTAAAAAACTCTCTTCCTGTCCTACAGATCCTCGACTTTGGATTGGCCAGACAGACAGACGACGAGATGACAGGGTATGTGGCGACTCGCTGGTATCGAGCGCCGGAGATCATGCTGAACTGGATGCACTACAATCAGAACGGTAAGATGCCATCAAACTATAGACATTTAATAAGCTTTTTTTTCAGAAGAAAACTCATTAAATGACTTAACCTCTGGTGTTTCTGTTCCAGTTGATATGTGGTCAGTGGGATGCATTATGGGAGAGCTGCTGAAGGGAAAAGTCCTGTTTCCTGGCACTGACTGTATCCTTTATCAACATGGCAAGAGTCCACTGCAATTTGCTGCTTTTTTCCCCCTCTTAGCATCAACCTTCCATTACCTCTTTAATGTGCCCTGTGGATGCAGACCTCTTGCTGATTTGCATTACAATCCCGGGCCTTTCTAAAGAGGAGGTGTGTCAACAGAGAGAAGTGGGGAATGAATAGAAGCGATCACAAAAGGCTTTATTATCTAGGTTGTTTTATTGGATGTCCGAGAGAGTAGAGCTAAAACAAATTTGATTTACTGATCTTTGTGTGTTGTGGGACTAGAAAAGAACTTTCAGCAGTACTCAGC
This sequence comes from Zingel zingel, assembly GCA_023566125.1. Taxonomy (NCBI): domain Eukaryota; kingdom Metazoa; phylum Chordata; class Actinopteri; order Perciformes; family Percidae; genus Zingel; species Zingel zingel. Next base: position 14,557,482 of record CM042331.1, on the reverse strand, counting down.
AAGTAAAGTTTCTGTCTTAAGCGTGATTTATGCTTATGTGTTAAATCTACGCCGTGGCTATGTACAGTACGTAGGTACGTGGAGGCATGGACCTACGCCGTAGCGTGACGTGCCCCTCTCGAAAAATTTAACTACACGTCGCTCGGCCCGTGGCTTGGTAGCGTTGCATTACCCCCGACTCATTTCCTGGTTCTGCTTCTCCGTAAACAACATGAAATCAAGCAGAGGGTTAACTTTTCCTGCCACAGATTTCCAACCGTGGTCAGAAGGCACAGGATAGACACTTTGTTTCTCGCACAGTGACTCTACAGTCGGCACTCTCTCCGAAGCTAATCCCTGTAACTCTCACTCGCTCTTCCACACCCGCCCCACACACACACGGCGGCCTTGCTATTTTCTTAAAGAGATCGACGCACACAACAACGCCCAAGTATAAACTTCATGCCACTTACGTAGGCTATGGCAAAAGCTCTGCGTGGAAGTTGCCGTTTCACACTGTGTCAGACGCGTTCTCAATTACTGTGAATGCTCTGTTTGGTTTAGGTAAGGGGTGGAGCCTGGGTAGAGCGTGCAGGAGGCAGGACATGACATGCATCCGGTTCCGGAATCACGCAAGCCGCATAATAGAAATGTCATCAACATGCCCACTCGCTTACTGTGAATTCTCCGGAAACTTACCTGCACTATTCACACATGGACTCTGTCTGACTTTACACGGACTCTGTACTAGGAAGCTGGCAGGGTAAAGTCTGTTTAATGTCCAGTCCAACTGATTCGGACATTTGAGTTCTCACATACAACTCCTCCCGGCAATGTCTACATCATTTCAGGGTTACAGTGCATGTGTGAAAGAGGCTTTAGTTGATTCCCTAGGTGACAAGATGACTAATATGATTAGTCAATTCTGAACAGCCCTTAACTCCTTCTGCACTAAGATATCGACCAGCTGAAGAGAATCATGGAGGTGGTTGGGACTCCAACACACGACCTGTTAAAGAAGATCTGCTCTGAGCATGTGAGAGAGGGACAAAGAAGTGGAGTGATTGGGAAAAAGAAACTGCTATGCTCACACTGTAATGCTGCTTCCCCTGACGCAGCAACCTGTTCTAACTGATTAGCCATTCCACTGACAAGGCTGTTGAAGGAATAGTCAATATGTGTGAATGTTGGGGTGATTGATCACTAACAAATCATCCACATTGCCACATGCCAAGAGTTGAACGCTGGTCTTTATTTGCAGGCGCAGAAGTACATCCAGTCTCTGCCCTTCATGCCCCAGCAGGACCTGGAAAAGATCTTTAAAGGAGCAAATCCACTAGGTGGGTGATGCACCGCAAATTGGATTACCAACTTTTTAAATTCAATTGGAAGGCTTCGAGAGGCTGCTAAAGCTCAAGTTGTTCTCTCCACATTGCAAATGAGTGATTCAGTTATACAGGTTTGGCCCTTAGGGGTTTAAACTGGTTTCCAAGCTACTAGCATTTACCTCTTTCACCTCTCTGTCTATTAGCTGTCGATCTACTGAAGCGTATGCTAGTTCTGGATTGTGACGGGAGGATCTCGGCCAGCGAGGCTCTGTCCCACCCTTACTTCTCACAGTACCACGATCCAGACGATGAGCCAGAGGCCCTGCCTTACGACCAAACGCTGGAGAGTAAAGACCGAAATCTAGAAGAATGGAAAGGTAAAGTTTTCACTTCAAAGTAGAACAAGATTGATACATGATTTAACACAGTGGACAAGACAATAAAATAACGATTCCCTCCTCCCCTATTGTCCTAGATGGAAGACAACAACAAAAACATGATTGCAGCTTATGCATGGCAATTTAAAATGTACAGATATTGTCTGCTTCTCAATTTTTTTTTAAATAATACTCAACTACTTCCTTTTATAAACTATTATATTAGACAAGTTTTTACTTTGCAGAGGAGGAAGTTGCACAAATAGACGCCACAGATCCATCAAGATGCAGAACTTTTAACACTGGAGATTATACAGTGAAGGTTTTAAGTTTACATGGTTGTGGCAGGAATGACAACTACACCACCAAAGTAATATTTGAGATATAAGACAGTCTATTTATAACATCATGAATATGATTACGTTTCACTTCAACAGGGAGTTTTATGGTTTGTGAAATGCCTTAGAGCTGATGCCAGGCCTGAGTCATGGTGGATTTGTTTTGCTGCATGGTTTGCGCCCTAATTTTAAATTGCCTTGATTTACCAGTATACCAAGCTGAACAAGCACAATTATAATAGCACCGAATAAATGCTTGCACCAGAGGGCTCTTGGTTTTTAATATGAAAGTACCCTGTGTTGTGACAATTACACTTCAAGAAAGTGTTTTTTCCCATTTTGATTCCTTTTTTCACCTTAAGTGGGATTAAAATATTCCTCAGCTCCTCTTTCCATGGCTCAAATTTTATTCAGCACAACTGACTGATGTTTTCCCTTATTCCTCTCGTGTGTGTGCATAGAGTTGGTATTCGAAGAGGTGAACAGCGTCAAAGCATCAGGCAACAAGACTGATAGCCTTCAGGCGGAGCAGTAGGCCTCTTTCTGCTCTGCCTCAATCTTACCCTGAAGAAGGACCACAAACTCAATGATTAGGAGAAGGACTGAAGAAAACTCTGCATTCTCTCTGCTCAGCGTGACTGTGTTTGATTGCCTGTCATGAGTGTATTTAATAAGCAGCAGGGCAGGGCAGTTTCCACAGGATCAGATGCACACATTGCAAATACAGGGAGCATTTTTAGAATCCGATAGAACGAGCTTTCTAGTCCAGAAAGTTACTTCCTCTCATGTTTCCGCCCAGTGAGGGTAAAATGAGGAACCATTCAACGTGGCTGCGTCAGGGATCGCAGAGGACATGGGGATTCATACGAGGGAGCAACTTGAACTGTGTTTACAGACTGACAGAAAGGTATCGAAAGAAGAAAAAAACACACACACTAGGATTTCCAAAGCAACGACAGAGTGCCGTCTGGTCCCTCGTCATGGCAAATGCCATAAGCAGTCAGTGCTATCACATATGGAATTCATGTTTAAAGGCTTACAGCAATGCCACGTTATGTCACAGAGCAGCTTAGCATTTAGCCTACATACTACTGCATGGTTTTTGTGCATTTTATTATTGCAGATTATTACTGGTATTGTATTATATAACCATTAAGACTGCTTATTGCATCTGCCACACTGCTATAAAAGCAGCCCAAGGGTCAGAGAGAGGCATTACGAGGAAATGTGACCAACTTTCAATCTGTTTTATCTTTATAATGTCCATGCAGTAAAAAATAATAATACAAAAGCAAACAAAATGTACTGTTCTTCCTCGAATGAGAGTCAACCCTATCCTGCTTACAGAGTAGTAAACACCAACTGTGCTATTAATTAGCAAGGTAATTAATATATGCCAAAGCTGGAGCAGAATGACTGTGTTGCAGGTCTGTGTTTACAGTGCGTCCTAGCTTCACGTATACAGTTTCTGCTGATTTCTGATTTCTGATCACCTTTTGGCTTTGGCAGCGCTCCATCAGGTTTCCATAGTTCTTTGCTGTGTCTTTTACAGCCCCGGTTTGTGTTTACAATAATTAAGATTAGAGGCATTTTGTAAACTGTTAGAAACCGAGCTGGATAATAATATATTACCCAGCTCCATGGAAGTGATGACTGGTCAAACACTCCAGGCTGATGATTCCCATGAAGCATCCATATTTGGTTGCTTGTAAAGCCAGGGAGCTCATTAGTTTCCTCATCTTTTTAGAATTCATGATGCTTGAGTGTTATAATGAAAACAATGCAGAATGTACACATTCATTAGTTACCATAGTATGAAAGCACTGGGGATGTTCTTTACCTCGATTGTGGGTATTCCAGTAACACTGCAGTTCATAGTTTATTGCAACATTAGACACCCTCACTGATAACATTTGTATTAAGCAGCATGAGCTCAATGCGTATGAAGATTGGCTGACTTCCTCACTGACATTGTGCCATTCATCTTGCAGCAGACTGGAGTTTTAGTTCTACAAATGTTTTGCTGAGGTATAGAAATAATCTGCTTGTGTTAAACCACAGTGTGCAGAGCCCAACAAACCACAGATTTTCTAGCTTAACACTAAAGGTCAGTGAAAATGTCAAGAGGTAAAAGAGAACAACACTGATATTATGAAATCTAGTATGAAAAAAATACACTAATGCATTTCCGGTAATCAGATAACTATCTGATCATTTTAATGAGACCTCAACATAAATAGATGTATCATCACACATAAGATGCATTTATAACATTTTGCTAGTTGACATTTTGGGAGATAAAAGGCTTATAAATCAGGAGCACACATAAATCTAGTTTATATCTGACTGCTGCAGATGCATTCTTACACCTAATGTGTATACTATCTGGATACAAGTCGGATAGTAATGGCAGGTGTAAAGCAGAGTTTTTGCTATCCTTGTAAACCCTTGTTTAAACTCGCTAAGCTATGTGAAGTAGCAACACTAGTAGCTCTTTAGGTTAGATAAAGAGCTACAAGCTATTTTTGATTTTTAGCTAGCTAGGTTTTAATAATATACTATGGGAACTACAGTATGGTTTCCACTCAAGCTCATCTGAGATTTCATTTGCAGATGTGAGATGAACAACGGAATAAGACGAAAACCTAGCTAGCTAGGTTAGCTTACTAACTAACTAGGTTAAAATCAATTGTTTTTTAATGTATAGTTTGGTGTGTTCCTTTATGCAAGTTAAACTGTGGTTATTTGGCTTGTCCCACTCAAGTCTAACCAAACCAATGAGATTTCTGCCTCAAAGAAACATGAGTACAACTACAGCAAATTACTATTTATGAATAATTTTTGATTCTGACCCTACAATGGTTCACACTGGAGTGCTACATGTAGCCTTTTGCGCAAGTCATCTATTAACACTGTATGCAAAATGTTGAATTTACAGTCCAAATGAATCAAAACTGTCTGTCTCAGTCAAAGAGTGTTAGAGCTTTGAATGTTAAAGTGTTATGTGCTTATGTCGATGTTGTATATGTGGTGGAGTTGAATAGCAAACTGCAAAAATGAATGTATACATATAGGCCTACTGTATGTATGTTACAAGTTAGAAGTGTCTTTTGAATACATGGTGGCATGTAATTCAACTGTACTAAACTGAATGTCAACTGTCAGTTTTCAAATGATGCAGATTATTTTTTCTTTCATCATCAACGGGTAACATGACTTGGCAAGTCTTGGCATTGAACAGAATAAATACTATTGGTTCTGTTAACTGTGTTTGTTAGTATGTTTCTTTTCTTATCTGTGTGCCTTTGTGTCTATAGGTAATTACACATCTGAGCGGACAAATATGACATGTGGAGTTCCCCAAGGCGCTGTTCGGGGGCCTCTTTTAACATTTTAGCATCTACATGCTTCCGCTGGCTCAGGTTAGGGAAAACAACCAAATTAGTAACCAAAATTATGCAGATGACATACAAATTTAAACAATCATAAATTGAGTATGCTCCAATAAAAGCAGAGATCTTTACACTGGCTTCCTGTCTCGCAAATAAATTATTTCAAAATACTACTGTTTGTCTAAAAAGCACAGAATGATTTAAGGCCAAAATACATTTCTGATCTTCTGCTACATTATGAACCATCCAGACCTCTCAGGTCGTCTGGTACCGGTCTGCTTTCAGTCCCCAAAGTCAGAACCAAACATCAGTTTTTATGCACCACATATCTGGAACAAACACCCAGAAAACTGCAGGTCTGCTGCAACTCTCAGTTCTTTTAAATCAAGGCTGAAGACTTTTCTGTTTTATGCTGCCTAGTCAAGTTATTGTACATTTCTTACACTGTAGTGTAACTTTTATACATCATACGCCATATTCCATTATAGCTTGTTTTTATTTTCTATTATCTTTAATGTTTTTAATAGTTTTTTAATTGCTCTTTAATGTTTAATGTAAAGCACTTTGAATTGCCTTGATGCTGAAATGTGCTATATAAATAAATTTGTCTTGTCTTGCCTTATATATTCTCTGCAACATTCAGTCTATTTGATATACAACATGGAAATTGCAATGTGAAGGACAATGCAAATGTTTTTTAGTCCAGGCTCCCTTGTTCCAATTAAGTGGAATTGTGTGTTGTATGAATTGTGTGCCACCTTTGTGGCAACAATTGGGGAAAGGGCCCTTTCCTTTAACCCCATTCAACACCTATGGGAGGAATTGAAACACCACTGTGAACCAGGCCTAGTTATGTTCCAAGAAACTTGTAGATTAGCCTTCCTAGAAGGGTGGAGGCTGTTGTAGCAGCACATTGGTTCTGGGGTGAGATGTTTAACAATTACATATGGCCACATAAACTCAGTTCTCCACATATATAGTGCAGACTAGTTAGCAGTACAGTATCATGTAGAAGCCTATGATATAGTTTACAATAACAGAATAGGACAGTATAGCAGAGTGTAAAATAGAATAGTAAAGTATAGTAGCCTATAATGTAGTATAGATTATAATGGAATAGAATTGTATAGTCTGTTGTGATCTATAGTACAGTATAGATTAGAAAAGTATAGTGTAGCATACAGAATATTATAGTATATAACATTGTGATGACACCAAAGGACAGTAAAAAGAACATAACATGATTATAATTAAGACCAACATAAATAGATTATTAATGAAAAATACACCAAACTAAACTAAAACATTTTCAACATACTCACTTTAACTGTAACACAGAACGCATTCTCAAAATTATATAAGACCCCTTTAATCAAAATGATAAGCCCTCTTTATATTTTATCTATTTGTTTTTGTTCTATTTACTTAACTTTTGTTGTATTTATTCAATTTCTATGCACACCGCTGAAGAGCTGGGAAACTGATTTCCATTGTACTCTGAGCACAATGACAATAAAGATATATCTATCTAAGTATAGAGAGATTCTTTTCTGACTTGAATGTCATGAATGAATGTATGAAGTTACAGGCTAGTTTGCCTACTCTGCAGGGATATTACATAAACATTATAGGGATTTTACAGGAGAATTATATGGGTATAATAACCTTTAAATTGGCAGATGTTTTGTGGTCCCCCCCACATTGTCGACACACCCATAGACTGCCCTGGGCGACCAGGAGAGCCATGATTAACAATGTGTGTGTGTGTGTGTGTGTGTGTGTGTGTGTGTGTGTGTGTGTGTGTGTGTGTGTGTGTGTGTGTGTGTGTGTGTGTCTGTATGTGTGTGTGTGTGTGTGTGTGTGTGTGTGTGTGTGTGTTGGGGGTGTAACTGGCGACTCTGCAAGTCGCTCAAGTTTATCTGGAGGAATTTGTGCCCAACCAAACTCTTGTGTGCGGGACGGACTGCGCGTCTTGGGCGTTTGAAAATAAAATAATCTCGGTTTGTTCTCATGAGAGGACGGAGCGAACCCACGCACATCCTGACCTCAGCCTTGTCCAGTCGCTAGGGAATGGCTGTGCGGTCCAGGACGGGCTTCTACCGGCAGGAGGTCAACAAAACCGTGTGGGAGGTTCCGGAGAGGTACCGGGACCTGAAGCAGGTCGGAACAGGAGCCTATGGGACTGTGTGGTAAGTTAAACACAAACTTTACAGCTCAGAGAAGCAGTGATTGCATTTTGGTGTCAGCTGATTTGGAGTCAGTGTTTGTTGTTGCCATGTCGGACAATCGGATTTACCAAATGCATTCTCATCCAAAACCACCTCTTCTTTTGTATTTTAAGTATTTTACTTTGCGTTAAATAGGCTACAGGGGTAATACAGAAGTAGTTATGTTTAAGTATTTAGTATAGTAGTATTTTAAGTATTATACATAAAAAATAAAAAAAATAAAAATGGACTTTGACCCTTTTGTCAATGCACGAGAAAGAAACAATAAACCGAAAGTAAAAAGTAGCCTACCCTGTCTAGATAATTGAATGAGACACTTTTACATTATTTTACTCAAGTATATTTTTAGCTCAGTACTTTTACTTGTACTTGAGTATTCTATAATATTCCTGCAGCAGCAGTACACTGATTGTGTGGGATATTTTGGTCAGCAGTATCTCCACAGCTGGCTCTGCAGGGCCTTTCTTTGCATTGTGTTGTATGGATGAGGGTCAACAAAGAAACCCCCTCCCCCCCATTCTCATTGTTGGAAGAAGTCAAAGAGCCTGAGTTAAGTGTATAGAATGCACCACTACATTGTCTTCAATCACAAACAGAGCCTCTCCCCCCCACCACACACACACACACACACAGAGCAGACATTGTGACTTCTGATAGCAAGAAAGGCACAGGTGTAATTGATATTATTAAAGAGGCACTGTTCAATTTAGATGTTATTAATTACACCTGTAGATATCCTTATAGACTTGTTGAATGCCTGCTGTGAAAAACACCTAAAGTGATGGAATTTGGACCCAACTAATGAGTTTTTAGGGGTGAAATATAACCTGTTCAAGCTATCTTTTGAATTGTATCGGTCTTTTTCAGTTCAGCATGGGACCGCCGGATGGGGACGCAGGTTGCCATCAAGAAACTTCATCGGCCCTTCCAGTCCAAACTTTTTGCCAAAAGGGCGTACAGAGAGTTACGACTCCTCAAACACATGAAGCATGAGAATGTAAGAACACACTCCAAGTATTTTAAAGCTGTACAATGCATCTTGTGTAAGTTTTCAAACAAAGGGAACGGGACTGCAGCATGATGTGGAAGCAGAACGGACAGGCTGAAGGGATATTAAGAAGGAAATTTACAACATAACTGTCTCGAGGTCTTTTGCATAAGTAAATGTTTGAATCAGATTTCATTTGTGTTTTTATTTCTCCTGTTCAGGTCATTGGGCTGATGGATGTTTTCACTGCTGAGATTGTATTGGACCGCTTGCGTGACTTGTAAGTTCCCGTGCACTCCTGCTCACTGCTGACTATAAAAGGCTTGTTACTACACTGGAGTGATTTGACTCGTCTTCTGTTACCATAGTTACCTGGTGATGCCGTTCATGGGCACTGACCTCGGCAAGCTGATGAAGCTGGAGAGATTATCAGAAGACAGGGTGCAGTTCCTCGTCTATCAGATGCTGAGAGGACTCAAGGTGAACACCACAACCAACACAGATACACGCATGTTACTCATTACCGCCACCAGCATACATACAGTTTCTGTCAGAGCGTGTAAATACGTGTAAATGATGTATTATTACTCAAAAAGGAATGTGATTAACATGTAAGTTACCCAAGTGAGAGTCATATACACTTGTTTCAGCGAGTTGAGCCCAAGTTGCTGATGTTGTCTGTGTGTGTCTCCTCTCTCCTCAGTATATCCACTCTGCAGGGATCATCCACAGGGTACGTGAACTTTGACCTTTCAGGCTATGAGCCTTAGGGTGGGGCTCTTGCCCTTTTTCACACTCAATCCCATTCATCCTGAGATTCCCACACAGGGAGCTTTGCTCTGTTTGTGTGTGTGTATTTGAATGTGTTCCTCAACTCAAGACAGAATGATACACTGTCTATTTCATTTTATACTGAAATGTCACAGATGTCTGAACATCCTTGACTTCACCCACCCAGTTAACGGCTTGTTTTTGAGATTTTAGTATAACTTGCATGAATTGATTTTAAAAATCTGGGATTGTCACATTCATATTGAATGGCTGGATTCAGCCCTGGAAGTAAAAGGCATTAAAATATAACCGACTCTTTCCTTGAAAACGAGAAACAATTGCAAACGAATGTCTTCTGATAACTCCTATCACTTACTTGATCTCCTTTGTCTTACATTTCTGATTCCCACAGGACCTCAAACCTGGAAATTTAGCCATTAACCCGGACTGTGAGCTAAAGGTACTCTAACTTCACATCAAGCCGTCATAATGTGAACATCCCATACACCTACACATTTCCATGTTACACTTATTTTTGTTTCCCCTCTTTCAGATTCTTGATTTTGGCTTGGCGAGGCAGGCCGACGCAGAAATGACCGGCTACGTCGTGACACGCTGGTACCGAGCACCCGAGGTTATCCTCAACTGGATGCACTACACACAAACCGGTAAACTCTCCTATCATTTTGTGTGAACAGGAGGGCAGAAAAAAAGCAAAGAGACCTATATCATAACAACAAAGCTGATTTTTGCTCTCTGTTGCAGTGGATATTTGGTCGGCGGGTTGTATTATGGCAGAGATGCTGCTGGGAAAGCCGCTGTTCAAAGGAAGCGATCGTATCCTTAACTGTCATCAACGCTGGCTTGGCTTGGTTTTGTCTTGCACCGATTGTGTCAAACCTCATCATTTAATTGCTGTTTTCATTGTCTGTACATGTTGATTACACTAGCATTATAAGCTGAATAGAAAGCTCATATTTGAAAGGGACAACAAAATCCATCCATGCAACAGTTGATACTTGACCATAGCTACTGCCAGACCTGGACCAGCTCAGAGAAATCATGAAGATTACAGGAACCCCAGCTGCTGACTTTGTTGTGAAGCTACAGAGCCAAGATGTAAGTCGTACCAGGCATATTAAAGATGCACTCGATGCACACACTGGATGTAACAATTTGAAAGGTGGTTGTAAATAGTTTGCAATCTGCTCCCTCAAATTTCAGAGAGAACAGCGGCTGTCGTCATTTTTCTTTCGTAGTTGTCAGTGCATTCCTATAGTGAGTTTCACAGCATTTTAATCATACAAAGAAGAATTTAGAATGTCTATAGAAACTTCTCAAACCACTTCTGCTCCATAACCCTCCATTCCTGTTTGCTCAGTATGTTTGAAACACTCATTTTTCACTGAATACTAATTATTTTCACAGCACATAACTAAATACTTTAGTTTTAATAAAAAAATCATTTAATCATTTGTGTGTCAGTGAAGAGTGTATATTTTGCCATAAAATGGTCAATATAAAGATAAAAGGTATAAAAGAATAAAATCTATCCATACCTGACTTCTCTATGACTTATGGAAATGCCTTAGTTTACCAACCTTTGTCATCCTTCTCTCCACTTCCTCTCTCGACAGGCCAAAAACTACATCAGAAGTCTACCAAAAGTGCCAAAAAAAGATTTGCTCTCTCTTTTCTCCAAAGCTAGCTCAAATGGTACGTAACGATCTATCTATTCCCCAGTTTGCCCTGGTGTTGGTGCACTAGACTCTGTCGTGCTGACCTTGACATGTATATCTGCAACACACAGCAGTGTGTGTCTTGGAAAAGATGCTGCTCCTGGACCCTGAGCAGAGAGTGAGTGCCTCGGAGGCGCTCGAGCTGCCTTTCTTCAGCGAGTTCAGAGATGCCGAGGAGGAGACTGAGGCGCTGCCCTATGATCAGACCATGGACAACACAGACCTGCCGCTGGACCAGTGGAAACGTAAGAGAGAGGGGCGAGGCCGGTTTACATTTACAGCTGAATTAATCAATGTTTTATGCCAACAATGGGTCAAGAGACCCATTTGGAATTTGGTGGAATTTGAAAGGTGCTGTTTGTAGTGACAAACCTGCAGAAAATGATCACTCTATCCTGCAGTTCCTCTCAGCTCTATGTAGTATTTTAGCCTAAGAACACTAAAGTGAAACAAAGTTAGCATCTAGCTGGTAAACACAGTGGAGCATTTAGCTGCTAAAGAGTCAGATATTTCCCTCAGGAAGTTGAAAACTAAAAGGAGAGTGAATATTGGACTGACATTAATCAGGGCACCTGAAACACACAGATTTAAAGCTTTATTCTCATTTAAGGAACATTTAGTTTTGCCAATATTCAGCCTAAATTCAGATTGCCAGTGTTCTGTGTTGTCACAGTACCTGCTGTTTGCCAGAAGAGGTCAGTGAAGATCTTAACATGTACTAATACACAGCAGGTGACGTTTATTATATGTACAACTGGAGAGGTAGCAGAAGAGAAATGCAGTTTGGTGGTGAAGGCGAAGGTGTTGAACTTGGATGTGAAAGTAGGACACAGACATGATTTAGACTGGATGATGCATACTCCTGTCTTTTGTGTTTGTACAGGTCACACTTTCACAGAGATACTGACCTTCAGGCCACCCAGGGACTCCAGAGAGACATCACTTTAAGACACACATGCACACAATATTGCACACGTCATACATACACACACACACCCAAAAATATTATTTTCTTGTTGACTTTGTTGTGTTTGTGTAGGAGTAATGGATAGTATTAGTCTGAATGAATAAATGCGATTTTCTCAGTTGTTAAGAGGCTCAGTTATGTTTTAGTGTGTGTCAGATTATGTATCCATCATCCATAGATAACATGGTCAAATTCACACTAACTGTGACTGCTTCCTTAAAGTCAGTCTATCCATTATGTAGCTGTTTTCTTTTGTCTGTTTGCTCTTTGATTTATTCTGATAATGGAGGCATTTCTGGAACTGAGGGCGAAGTCACCCATTGTACAGTACCAAGGTTGAAGCTGGGAATGAAGAAGTGAATAATGATGTCACACACATCATATTATCCACTGCATGTCCCACAAACAATGTATCTTCATGTAACGATAAAAAAAAATTGTGAATGAAAATGGGGTCAACAGAAATGACTTATATTCTCACAGTTTATTTTAGGTGGAGCTGAGTTATGACAATGCCATGTTAGATTTTGTTGTATATAGAGTATGTGTTTTTTCATTATGAATTCCATATTTGTTCAGGACACATTTCCTTTTACAGTGATCAGACTTGTGACATTTCCACATTTGGGTTCGTCTCTAAACCATTACACCATCCTACAAACTCCAAAACACTCCCCTTAAACTGGCTCTGAGCCTGGAACCCTAAGACGGGAGCACTGCTGCTCTGAAGTTTTTCCTTTTTTGCATCTGAGCTTTCTCCATGGACTCTCATCTCATCTGGAAAACTGACCCTGGATATACCAGTAAAGATATGTAAATTAGTTTTTTTTTACTGAGGAAAATCTGAGTCACTCAGAGTGAAACCTCCTTCTAAACACATTCTACGGACTTTGATCTGCCATCAATTAACAGCAATGCACTTCTCATTAGAGTGACTGAGAAGGCATATATGTTTCTCCTCAGATCTCTCTGATAAGAGCTGTTTGCCTGCTGATATTGAGTGACTATGCAGCGCCAGTTCTCTATTTCCTGGTGGCTTTACACTTCAGATTCTTACGGGAAAATGGAGAATGCCTACAAATCTAATCAATACGGAGGACATTCAATCCTCAGCAGGCTTTTGTTGCTGCTGTTTCTGGCAGGTAATACATGATTTTCCTATTGAAAAAAAATACCAGTGGCAGAGTAAAAGTTCTAGTTGGGATAATTTAGTCCTTTGGCACAGTGTGTGAGTGCTGCCGTACTGATTTTAAAGGCTGTTGGGAAAACCTTGGAAAAATCCTTACTGTGTCTATTACCTGCTATAAATGTGATGAGATAAATGTATAAATGTGATGCAGTGAAATCATGAACTACAGTAAATGTTTGCGGTACTTGTACTTCACTTGAGTTTTTCCATTTCAAGATATTTCTTCTGGTCCTTTATGTTTCAGATGAAAATATTGTACTTTTTACTCCACTACATGTCATTGAAAGCTCTAGTTACTTTAAAGATGAAGATTTTACATTAAAAAATATCAGCTTTTAAATTATGAAACATTGTTTGATGATTTAAATACACAACACTATATGAAGTAGTTACAATCAGCTCCACCTCAACCACCTACAACAGTAAAATGATACTTCCAATCCAATAATATAATACATACTAAACACACATTTTCTTTCCTGTGAAATGAGTGCTCTTAGTTATGATAGTTTAGGTATATTTTGCTCATAATATGTCTGTACTTTCACGTTACCGAATGCTGTATTTCTACATATAATGTGGTATATTTTACATGGTGGCATTGTGTATTGCAAGCCCATTTTTTGTTTTATTGCTTATGAATTTCACTTCTCATTGTAACAGAAATGTTATTTCTTCTTTGATAAGTTACATAGCCTAGCTTTAAGTAAAGGATGTGATACCTCTTCCACCACAGCTGGACTGTTAAATTCCCCAAGATGTCCGACAAGAAATTCCAAATGAAGGTCCATTTATTACCTTTTGCCTAAGCTTTTGACCATATCACACCATCTGCTGATGAAGACTGTGTGATATGGTCACTCAGTTTTATCGGGATGAAACTATTGACTTGTTCAGTTGCTAATAATTTTATAAAATCAAGCATCAAAGTTCATTATTGACCTTGGAAATAGTAGTTTGACCAAACAATCCAAACAGTCCACTTAGTAGCTTTCAACAATCTTCATGAAAACTGAGCAAACTCCTTTCGCTGATGAAGACTATTTGATATGGTTGAAAGCGCTGGAAAAAAGAAGTAAGTGGACTTGAGTTGGGATTGTTAAATCAAAATAGTATTCCAGAGGAGAGGAATGGACTTTGATGCTTAATGCTGATGTTTAAGATAAAAAATGAAATATGTTTTCATTGACTGTGTAGGCCTTCAGCCAGTACTGTCTTCAGATGGAGAGACCCCTGGACTAGATGACAAGGACAACAACGAGGGTAAGCGGTTTTCTATTCAAATAAACAATAAAACCTAAATTAAAGATGCTATCTTTATCAATTTTAATGTCCAGATGCTAAATAAATTATTTAATTTCATTCAATTCGGTAATATCTTGGTATGATTTATGACTATAAAGAAATGTGAACACTAGATTATAGTGGTAATTGTGACATTTCCAGAAGCAGTGAGCATCAAGTGTACAATTATTGGTCCGGACTACGTCACTGTGGGTGTGCCAAGCAGCGTTGAGTGTTTTTCCAACTGCTTGACGATGAAAACTGCATGTAGCTATTCTATGTCTTTGGATGGACAGATTGCCCATGGTCAGGGCAATGTGCTAGCCTTCACTGTTAACAGTTGGATGGAGGCCTTAACAGTGACATGTACAGCCACAGTTGAAGATACAGGGATAACTGCGACGACAACAAAGCAACTGCAAGTGTTAGGTAAGTGACAGCCCTTTTCTTGATTTTTAAACGATACAGTTAGGGTTTTCTTATGAAGGATTGGCCTGTATTTATAACTTCTGTGCTTTGTGAATGTCTTTCCCTTCTAATGGCTCTATTTGTCTTTCTCACCTTAGCTGGACCCGCCAATGTTTCCATCACAGGCCCCGATCTAATGAATCCATCAGTGAGCCACACCTACAGTTGCCATGCCTACTGTCGGCCATCTTGTATCTACACCTGGAAGGCAGATAAAGGCCCATGGATAGGTGGTCAAGGGAATGTTATTTCAATCACTCCTCGGGAGATGGACAACTCCAAAATGCTCATCTGCAAAGTTACCAATAGTGTGTCTGGGCTGTTTGACACTGCTACTCGAAACATAGCTGTGGCCTGTAAGTCAAGAGCTTCACTTAATTTACTAATGGGGTGAAAGGTCCTAAACCTGGAGAGAACACCTTTCCAGTCAAATTATTTTATTAATAAAAGAGGGGCCCAGATTCATAGCTAGTTTTAAGCATTATATAAATAGTTTGACATTTTGTGAAATACACTTACCTGCTTTCTTGCCAAAAGTTAGATGAGAAGACTAATACCATTCTCATATTTGTTTGGTAAATATGAAGCTCCTGCCGGTAGCCGTTTAGCTTAACTTAGCCTAGCATAGCATAAGGACTAGAAACATCAGACTTTACCAGAACTTCTAAAGCTTATTTATTGTTTAAACTGTACAAAAAACCCAAGTGGAACGACAAGTTGTGAATTTATGGGGGGTTATGTCCCGGACTATTTCTTTCGCCAAACCAGACTAGCTGTTTCCCTGTTTCCAGTTGTTATGCTAAGCTTAGCTAACCTGCTGCTCATTTGCAGAATAAATAGAAAAGTAGTCATTAATACCACTGTCATGTTTATACAGTTTATCTAACTTTCTCCAAAAAAGCAAATACGCTTTTCCCAAAATGTCAAACAATACCTTAGTGAACGAACTACAAGTTAGCTAACACGCTACCACCTACACACAAAATCAATCAGATTAATCAATGAAGAAATTATTACTTTTAGTCACCAATTGATAGAAACTAGAAATGTCTGTTTAAGTTTGCTAGGGACAGACAACTGAATGAGCATTAGATCATCTGAAAGCCTTTTGCACAAAATTGATTGTACAATTTCTTTCTCAACAATGATCTATCCTCACTATCTTTCTTTCAGCTGGTCCATCTGAGGTTCAGATCAAAGGCCCCGACGTAATAGACATTGCAAAAAAGTACAAGTTTGTGTGCACTGCTGAATGTCTGCCTTCTTGTCGCTACGTGTTGTCTGTGGACAGCCAGACTGTGAGGGGCAACATGATCGAGATAGCAGTGGATTATCTGCTTCAATCTGTCACTCTCAGGTGTGAGGCACAAAACACAGCTTCAAGGAGGACAGCTACAGCCGTCAAGACTGTACAATTAGCAGGTGGATGAGCCATAAAATGGTTTATAAAAGTACATCATATTAACACTTATGTATACTGTTAAGGCTGTTTTATGCTTCTGCGGAAACTCCTCGGCGTAGCTACGGCGTCGTAGCTACGGCGTCGTTCCTACGGCGTCGTGACCCTTTCGGAGTTCTGCTTTGGGGTTGAACGCGTTTCTTTGCATCGCAGTGCATTTCTGCGGGGGTACACCATCGACTCGACACAGAAGCATAAAACAGCCTTTACTTTACCTGCTTTTTTTTTCTTGTGTTCAGGGTCAGATGGAAACCTGTCCACTCGTCCTGAAGGGACCTTAGCTGTGCTGCTGCTGGCCTTCATCATTTCTGGTGCCTTCACACTGATGTGATCCAGCTGCAGACTGGTTAAGGTTAATATTGTAGAGTTGTGTGATCCCAGCAACATTTTTATTTTTGGTTGCTTTTTAAAAATGTAATTGCATGGGTCTTAATACATTACTTCTATTATTATTTTTCATATTTATTTGTAGTTGTTTGTTTTATTTCATTTCTTATTATTATGGGTAATTATTGCAGCTGTAATTGCAGGTACAGACTTATTGTTCTTACCATTTGAAAACTAATTTCTCTCTGTCTATGTCTCTGTCTGCCAGATCTTTCTTTCTCAGATTGAATGTGTGATGAAGAAAGGTCGATGAATTGTGGAGAATTAATGACTCATGTACCGTAACCTCACGCTGCATACTATCCTTTTCCATTCGTGTTGACAGTGGGCTGAACCCTGTTTGCACTTTCTAGTAAGAGGTGTGGAAAAGCACTTGGGCATCGACGTGTGCACATGGGATGTCGGAACTGAGGAGTTTTTGAAGATATTTGGACGATTCTTCCACATTGATACATTTGAAATGTTGTCTATACATAAATAAAATGATGACTTTTATCACAAGACTCAGACACTTTTTCTTAAGTAACAAAAGATCTACAAACACAACATCTCATACTTGCAACAATGATGGAATGTAGCTAAGTAAATTTACACACGTACTGTACTTAAGTACAAATTTGAGGTATTTGTACTCAAGTCTTTTAATTTCAGGCCCCTTTCTTCTTTGACTCCACTACATTTCAGAGATAAATATTGTACTTTTTACTCCACCACATTCATCTGACAACTTTAGATACTAGTTACTTTACAAATTAAGATTGTTGATTGTTTTTAACACTAGTTTATAAAATATGATGTTTTATTATAAATTAAACTACCCAACAATATACATACATACAAGTCCAGCTGAAAACATTTAACTCTCAAACACTTAGTTGATTGACAGAACAGTTTTGATCGTTTCCAGTTTCTAAAATGTGAGGGTTTCTCTGCATTGAGTACTTTTATATTTAATACTTTAAGTACAGTTTCCTGATTATACTTACATACTTTTACTTAAGAAACATTTTCAATGCATTACTTTTACTTGTAATAGAGTATGTTTACAGTGTGGTATTAGTACTTTTACTTTAAGAACAGAATCTGAATACTTCTTCCACCACTGACTTGCAACAGTGGTTTCCATACTTGAGGACCAGACACAGGTGTTTTCAGTTAGACCTCTGCGCACGTTGTTTGGGTGGACCTATGCTGGGAATTGAACTATAGTCACTAAGCCTAATGAACTGATGCAAATCATTAAGCCGGGATTAGTTCCACTCTAACGAGTGCGATCAAACTGACAGGAGATCGAGGGAGATGTCAATCAAGCATAGTTTGTACACGACCACACAGTCCTGAGATAAGGTCTAATCAGGCTAAACAAGTGACAACAACTGTGTGGGTGTGTGTGAAATGGCTTTAAACTTGCACTCTAGTGAGGATGTTTGATGATTTGATAAATTTATGTGATGCCCTTGATTCAGTCCTGGCTCCACCTGCAGGTTGGATGGTGATGGTATTATAGAGTGTGGTCTAGACCTACTCTATCTGTAAAGTGTCTCGAGATAACTCTTGTTATGATTTGATACTATAAATAAAATTGAATTGAATTGAATTGATGATACACCACTGAGATCTGTAATTAACTTTTTTTTATTTTTTTTTATTTAGATTTTAATTAGTTTTTCTTTTCTGACAAGACAATCACAAGCCACATACACATACGACACAAGACCACAAACTCATCAGACATTACAATACAGAGTACGGTCCAGTTTTAACAAGTATAGTCTTATAAAGATCAAGAGTCCTTCATCTCCTCTGTCAAATTCATAGAGGGCTGATGCAGCCCGTTCCATTGACAGCAAATCCATGAAGCCCTTTAACCAATTGTCTGTATTAAAGCAATTGGGTTTATGAATTTTCCAATTCATCATGACAATTCACATAACCGAATGGCAAAAGCGATGATGCGTTGAATAAGTGTTGACTTTACAGATCTGTGATCAATAAATGAGAACAGTGTGATCACTCTTAACGAGAAGGCTCATTTCCAACCAGCCAAAGAGCATTTCATTAAAAAGAACTAACAATGGGGTGCCTGTAGAGCTCACCTGGTAGAGCATGCGCCTCATGTACAAAGGCTCAGTCCTTGTCGCAGCGGCCGCAGGGTCAACTCCAACCTGCAGGCCCTTTGCTGCATGTCATTTCATCTCTCTCCCCACTTTCACATCTTCAGCTATTCTATATAATAAAGGCCCTAAAATGCCCAAAAAATAATCTTAACATTTCAGGGGAAATTCTTACGTGTTAAAATGCAATCTAAATGTAGGTCAGTTCAATACTCCACACACTTCAGGTTTCGTGTTTGCAGTAATCTTATGCTGGCAAATCGCAGTGACAGTTTAAGGACACACCCAGGGTTCATATCAGTCCACTGACAAACACTTTCTGAGAAGTGCTTCAATGTGGTTTGTACTGCTATTTTCTTTGATTAAACAAAGATGCCGTGCAAACCACTTCTAGACCACTACTGAAGGGACTCTGACAGTAACTGAATTATTGATCAAATGGCAAAGAAAAAAAATCTTCTGGGCAAAAGCTTCTACTAATATACGAGAGACCCAGTTTGGGAGTCACAAGTCAAAGTTTAGTCTCTATTAGAAAATAAAAACATATAGCCTATAATATAACCAGCGGTGGAAGAAGTATTCCGATCCATTAAAAGTCCTGCATTTAAAATGTTATTTAAGTGAAAGTATGTAGGTATATTTAGGAAAATGTACTTAAAGTATGAAAAGTAAAAGTACTCAATGCGACAACAAAAAAACAAATTTTAGAAACTGGAAATGATCCAAACAGTTTCTGTGTTTAATGATCTTATCATTTCAGCTGGACTTGTAGGCCGTTATATTATATTGGTAATTTATAATAAAACATCGTATTTTATAAACTACATGTGTTTTGTGTGCAAAAATCTTAATTTGTAAAGTAACTAGTAACTAAAGCTGTCATATAAATGTAGTGGAGTAAAAAGTACAATATTTCTCTCTGAAATGTATGAAGTATAAAGTGGCATGAAAAGACTCAAATAAAGTACAAGTACCTCAAATTTATACTTAAGTACAGTACTTGAGTAAATGAACTCAGATACATTCCACCACTGAGTATAACTATTATGTATTGTATATCTTAGTCACTGGATCAACGTATTTCGCCTCCTGAGTTAAACAGTGTCAATTCAAAATAGAAGGGCATTTGGAAAATGCAGACCTCCACCAAGGCATGCCCTATCTCACAATGTTAATGCAGTGTGAATTTTACTAGTTAGGGACTCATTTTCTCTGATAATTCTGACAACACATTCAATTCAATTCAATTCAATTTTATTTATAGTGTCAAACCATAACAGGAATTATCTCAGGACACTTTACAGATAGAGTGTAGGTCTAGACCACACTCTGTAATTTTCAAGGACCCAACAATTCCAGTGATTCCCCCAAGAGCATGCATGAATGTGTAAGTGCGACAGTGGCGAGGAAAAACTCCCTTTTAGGATGAAACCTCGGACAGACCCAGGCTCTTGGTAGGCGGTGTCTGACGATGCCGGTTGGGGGTTTGATGAACAATGGCAGTAACAAAGTCACAATTAAGATAATGACTAGAGTAGTTGTAATAGTTCATGGAGTCGGAGAGCACAACAGGGCGTAACAGGGCGTGGCAGGGCGTTGGCCGGACATAGCAAGTCGACGCCGGGCATTGCAGGGTGTAATGGGGCACAGCAGGTCGTAGGGCAGGACCACGGCGACAGCTGCCACCATGATGTAGGTGCCTTCATGATCCAAGATGATGGTGCTGGGGGGACAAAGAACATACGGACTCCGGGGAAGCTCCCCGGAGCTAGGTTAATAACAAGGATTTCTGGAACATGAATACACACAGATGGAAAGAGAGAGTAGAGAGGAGCTCAGTGTGTCAAAGGAGGTACCCCGGTAGTCTAGAACTATAACCGCATAGGGAGGCTGTGTTGTGGCACCCCGCTGGTCTAGGCTAACGCTGCGACACCTTACTCCCTAAGTATGCGTAAGCTTTCTATGGGGAGAAGCAGTGATAGGGTGGGGGTGCACACATGAATGCAGCACAAATCCCCTATATCACAATGTTAACAAAAGTAAAAAATAGTTTGTGTATCTGCCCCGTGATTCGGATCCACTCCAGAATTGAATGGATTCTTCCTTGGTCAATGCTACACCATCCCACCAAGTTTCATGAATAGTAATTTTTCCGTAATCCTGCTGAAAGACAAACAAACCAAACAAACCAAACCGAAAACATCACCTCCTAGGTGGAGGAAAATAACATTTTCCACCTTATTAGCAGATTCTATTGCACCACGTTTGACAACTTATGGCCAAAAAAAATCCTTTATTTCAAAACTGTTATTACTTGACTCACTAGGAAACAAAATGTCAAATATTTGGTCTTCCTCATCCTGTTGCTGAAGGCAACAACAACAAAAACTAATGAATAAAGCTATTTTTTTTTTTTTTTTTTTAATGGCTCATAGTGTTATTTTTGGCCACAGCAGGCTGTTTTCAGTGAAACGTCACTAATAACCCACTGCACACTACCTGCTCAGCACCAGACAGCAGACAGTTAGAGACTAGCTTGTGACTTAGTGAGGCATTTAGCAGCTAAAGAGCCAGGTATCCCCCACTCCCCATATACAAG
This sequence comes from Zingel zingel, assembly GCA_023566125.1. Taxonomy (NCBI): domain Eukaryota; kingdom Metazoa; phylum Chordata; class Actinopteri; order Perciformes; family Percidae; genus Zingel; species Zingel zingel. The sequence continues at coordinate 14,535,875 of CM042331.1, read as the reverse complement.
GTTGTGTTTATATGAAGGTAAATATGTTTACTCTGCTTCTGTTGCCACCAAATGGCAAAAAAGAAATCCCAATCAGTCAAATCATCATAAAATTAGTAGACAAAATGCTTAAGTTCATATGATGGGGGCAAATTGCAATTGGAGGTAGTTGAATACAACATGAACATCATGAGCAGCGCAGCTTTGACCTGCCACAGCGACAGCATACAGTAGAGACACGATGTAAAGGAACAGAGCCACAAAGAAAACAGTAAAGCATATCAGATCTGGCGGGCAGCTGGAGTTGTATTCTATCAAGATTTTGTGACAAATTGAGTCTATCTATACATCTGCAACCACAGGCCGATATGAAAAACAGAGAGAGCCACGTTGTCTGACTCGGATCAGGTGTGCAGGCACAAAAGAAACCACACAATACTGTATGTCGGCTGCTTGCATGCACACCCTGTGCAGAGAATAAAGCCAGCTGATAACCTACATGCTGCACTCCTTTGACTTTGCCAGTAACATTAGGTCATTTGTTGTCTGTGTTTTGTATGAGCAAGTGATAACAGTGGGCGAGGCCTTTTCAACCATGAGTTATAAGAGTGTGGATGGTTATGAGACAGTGGACAGTTGTTGACAGTCTGCAGAACCATGGATCCTCACTCCGCCTGTCTGCTGCTGTTTCTCACCTACCTGGCAGGTAAGAAGCCGCCCCGCTGGATCCGCATCTGATGGCATTAGTCAACAGCTTAGCAGAATGAGTTGAATGCTAATCATTTTAGACATTTTTCATGAAGATTTAATTACATGCTTGTTGATTTGTTTTCATGTTGTAAGCTGCCAGAAAATTAATGATAATGCATTCTCTTTTCTCATATCCAAGGATTTTCTGCCAGTGAAACTGAGAACAGTGGAACTAAGGAGGAAATTTCATGTAAGATCCTTTTGATTCTGATTTTGACCCATAACTACTATGTTAAAATGTTTAAGAACAAACTTTCTTTGTTCTTTTCTGATTTTCCTCCTGTGTTATGCGTCATAGTCTTTATTCAAAAGCTTCACTTTCCTTGAATGTTCTTTAATTGAAAAAAAAAAAAAAGAAGTCTTGTCTGTACCTGTACCTGCCCCTGCAGACGGGCCATCCTCCCTGGAGATTAACGGGGTGGATATAGTGTCAGTGGGAATCCCATATGGTTTCCAGTGCACAGCGAAATGCTACCCGGACTGCAGGTACAGCTGGACCAGAGGTAATGAGACCACTCAGGGGCCTGAGCTGAGCCTGCAGGTGCTGCAGAGAGTGCCAACTCAGACCCTGATCTGCACAGTGGTCAACCCTGCAACAGGGAGGTCTGCCTCTGTCCAAAAGACGCTGCAAGTGACAGGTATGAATGACCATAGTGAATTCAAAGTCATGACTTCCCCCTCAGCAGCACACTCTTCAACCAAATCTATTTTTCTCAGCTGGACCATCAAACATACAGATCAGCGGTCCAGCCTTTCTGACTGCAGGTGCTGCATCCATCTTTACCTGCTCAGCTGACTGCTACCCGTCCTGCAGCTACTCATGGACCATTGTCTGGGAACGGGAGCCGATCAGTACTGCACAGGGCAACACCATTCCTGTCACTCCAGCTGCCAGTACTGTCCTTAGTGAAAGTCTGATCTGTGAGGCTCAGGACACCATCTCACATCTGTACATCTCCACAACTGTGTCACTACCTGTGGCAAGTATGTGGAAGAAGCCACCTCGATTGAGAAATAACAATCAATAAGTAGCTTACATTAGAAGTCGACCCCCACGGGTAATATTGCATGAGATAAAATATGTGTGCTTACTGTTAAAGCAGTTTGGAAGCCAGTGAAATTGTTTGATTTAAAATGTTGGTTCAACATAGTTTACTTGCATGTTACTGCTGCTGTCACATTACATTTAAGCATGTGACAAATACACTTTCTGTGTTTTATCCCAAAAATAAAACTAGTTGCTGATGAAGGCTGTGAGATTCAGTCACAAGAACTTTAAAAAGTAGTACATGGACCTTGTGTTGAGAACATTTTTAACACTTTTGATTGAATTCATGTTCTGATGTATGTGTGAAATGAGCACAATACATTCAAAACCTATTTCCCCACAAACTCCTTCTTTAGGCACATCTGACATTAGCATTTTTGGTGACAGTACAGTGACGATGGGAGAGCAGCACACGTTCATATGCCAAGCCACGTGCGTCCCGTCCTGCACTTTTGTGTGGCAGTACATGGGGAAGACTCTCTATGGGGACCAGATCCAGATACCCATCCTGCATCAGGGGGAGAAGACAAAGTTTGCCAGTCACCTGCAGATCACTTTCAGTGACTACTCTAAAATTGAGTCTCTGACCTGCGAGGCAACAAACGTTTTGACAGACACCACCATCACCTCCACTATAGACCTCACAGTCATCGGTGAGTCTGATATTGCTCGCACCTTGATTTTGTCATTTAAAAAAAATAATTATATGAGTTCATCGCATCAAGTCTTTAATGTTCATCTCATCTATTTTTATATTTCATTTCTGCCTGTATATAATACAGGTGTTTATAGTTTCAATTCAATTCAATTTTATTTATAGTATGACAAGTATTTATAGACACTTTACAGATAGAGTAGACCACACTATAATTTACGAAGACCCAACAGTTCCATTAATTATAGTAAACATATTACTAGTATTATTATTATTACTATTATTATTTTTTCTATTTCTTATAATACTTTTTGTATGTATTTCCTATGCCCATTTAATGTGTATTTGTCAAAATTCAAGATTCAAGATTTCACACTGTTGCAGCAGCAAGGGATAGGGGGAAAGTACAATACACAGATAAACCAACAATACATAAATATAAGTAAAGAGAATAACTATTAGATAATAAATGTCTTTACAGTATTGCACAGTCACATTTGTTATTGCACGGTTTATCAGTTGTTCTGATGTGTGTGAATTTTTTTTGAGCTGCTGTAACAAAGAAATGTCTCCGGTGTGGGATCAATAAAGTCTATCGTATCTTATCTTATCTTATGTTAATGCTCACTCTGTGTTTTGAATATTCTCCCTGTACAGACCCCATCTCAGTGAGCCCCAGCTCCCAGACCCCTCTGCCAGTGGCAGGCAAGTCTTTCTCTCTGCAGTGTGTTGGCTCTCAGAACCCAGGCTCCATCAAATGGCTGAAGAACAAACAGCCAATGGCAGCATCTGAACGAGTGCTTTTCTCCCCTGACAACACCGCAGTCACCTTCAGTCCTCTCCTGCAGGCAGATGAAGGTTTATACCAATGCGTGGTGGCAGAGGGGGGGGAGCCCATCCAGTCTGTTGGCTACAAGATACAAGTTGACTGTGAGTATTCAAGGGCCATCAGTCAAATGCATACTTTAGGGAGACATTAGAAATATTTAGTTTTGGACTTTTCACACTAGTGGGGAAAAAAGCCCATACATATTATAGGTGTTTATTTCACAACACTTTGTCTATTTGTGCCTGTACATTTTTCCTAAATTCAACACAAGTTAGCAATAGTTAATGCATCATTTGAATATTACCATGTACATGTACAAAAAAACAAAAGATGATTGTCTTAATGTAAGTAATCAACTGGGGAAGCTTCATGTTGATAGTTGCTGGTCAAAATAATTTCCCTATTTCCCTGCAGTGTCTCCCCTTAAATTAAATTAAATTCATGGAACAAATGAATTATCTACAAGTAATGAATCACAATGTAAATTTATGTGCAAGCCACATATGAGTAATAGCTTTCACGCACGCCTATTTAAGTATTTTGCATCTATTTCTTTATTGGCAAATGACTTTTCCTTGTTAAACAAGAAAAAGTGAATTAATGCCACTTTTAAAGAGGCCTATCTGTTTATCCATCTGTTCCCCCTCTAACCGCAGACGGGCCGTCTTCAGTGGTGATCAGTGGGCTCGACGTAATGACTGTAGGAATAGTGTATGATTTCCAGTGCTCAGCCAGCTGTCACCCGACATGCCAGTTCACCTGGACCAGGGGTAGTGTGACCTATCAGGGCTCCAATCTCAGCTTGCATTTTAAGGAACTACTGCCAACACAAAACCTGACCTGCACTGCACTCAATCCAGCTACAGGAATATCAGTCACTGCACAAAAGACGCTGCTAGTGATAGGTAATAATTGGAAAAAAAAAATGTATTCAAGCTCACACGTTTTTTTAAGGAGAAATGCCTTTAACCAATTTCCAACTTTTCAGCTGGACCATCAAATGTACAGATCAGCGGTCCAGCCTTTCTGATTGCAGGAGTTGCTTCCAACTTTACCTGCTCAGCTGACTGCTACCCGTCCTGCAGGTACTCCTGGACCGCTGGCTGGGAATGGGAGACGTTCAGTACTGCACAGGGCAACACCATTTCCGTCACTCCACCTGCTAGTTTTTTTGGCACTGAAACTCTGATCTGTAAGGCACAGGACACCGCCTCAAATCTCTACATCTATAGGGCTCGGCAGCTGCAGGTGGCAAGTACGTGAAAGAAAATAACCTCTAATGAGAATCAACAATCAATAGAGTTGTGAAATGGGAGCAGCTATTTCAGACGCCATTGATTCTGGAAGTGAAAGTACCATTCATTTTCCCTTCCCATAGATAATGTTACGTGATACTCAGTTAGAGCACTTCTACAGCTATTGTATTAAAAAGTCAAAGATACAACAAGCATTTTGAATTTGCTACCGCTGTGATTCACACCTCTGAATGGCCTTTTCTTCATGGCAACAGCAGGCAAAATGAAGGGGTATTGAAGTTGTTAGATCCGTCCGCCATGCAAAATTATGGACAAAACATGATTTCTCAGAAACTGCTTCAAACTGGTGGCCATTACACAAACCTATAGGATTGTTACATCATTATCCGGGAGAGTCCCGTGCTGCTGTGTTAACTAACATTGAGAATACAGTTTCAAGAATGGGTACAAACGCTTCACCCCTTCCACTTTTTCCAGTTTTATAGCCCTCATGACAAGTTATATTAAACCCTAATTGCAATTTACTACACTCGTGTGATAGAAATAATCTATGAATGACACTGATGCATTATCTGAATTTGATGACATTTTGATTGTCCACATTTTGCTGTAACCTTGTAAAACGAGCACATCCAAGGGTCCTCTGTCATCTCCTTCTGTAGGTTTATTCAACATTAACATCACTGGTGACAGTGCCGTGGCAATTGGAAAAACTTACACATACACATGCTACGTCACATGTACTCCGTCCTGTGTGTTCACTTGGACGTTCATGGGGAAGACTTACGAAGGCGATCAGCTGCAGATCACTGTTAGTGACTACCCTAAAACTGGGCCTCTGACCTGTGAGGCAACCAACAATGTGTCTCACGCCACTATCAGCGCCACCAAGAACCTCACTGTCATTGGTGAGTCTGTGATATTGCGCCCAGCTGATGTTTTACCAGATTTTGCATTGGTTTGAGTTATATTTTATGATGTAGTTAACATAGTAAACTAGCAATAGTGCTCACTTTTGCTGTCACTTATGTTCTATTTTAATTTTCTTTCTGCACAGACCCATTCTCAGTGCGTCCCAGCTCCCAGGCCCTGCCGGTTGCAGGCAAGCCTTTCTCTCTGCAGTGTGTTGGCCCCCAGGATCCAGCCTCAATCACATGGCTCAAGAACGGCCGGCAAATGCCAGCCTTTGACATAGTGCATTTCTCCCCTGACAACACCACAATCACCTTCAGCTCTCTCTTGCGAGAGGATGAAGGGGTATACACATGTTTGGTAGTGGAGACAGGGAACCTCACTACCAACCCATTGGTAGCAGTTGAGGATGGAACCCCCATCTTGTCTTTTGGCTACCTGATGCAAGTAATATGTGAGTATAGCAGGGTCAGGAAACTCAATGCACTTGTCACCCCGTTCACTGTTATTTCTTGGCCGGAAGCAGGGACTTACCAGGCTCTTTTCAACCGTGAAGTTGCCAGGTACTCAGTCTGGACTGCAGGAAGTCGATGCTCCAGGCCGAGAATTAGTCCAGCAATTAACCCTCCGCAAAATCAGATTCTACAGATTGAACAAACAACATTTTTGCCTTCGGATGACAGAACTAAGCTAGCCGTTCTCCCTCTGCTTCCAGTCTTTATGCTAAGCTAAACTATTCCATTCGGCTGCTAGCCATAGCTTCATAGTTAGCATATATATATATATATATATATATATATATATATATATATATATATATATTTTTTTTTTTTACCAATGATTCACCTAAATATTTTTTGTTTATATGGTACCGCTCACAGTGACTACATCACATCCGTTTCCAGCAAAACAGACCAAAAGCAGAAAAAGCAGAAAATCCATGTTATGTACTTCTTTACAAATTAAATAAATGTCAGACTGACGGACTGACATGTGATGTGCATTCTTTTTAGAAAACTAGCAGTTTTTAGAAATGTCTCTTGATGTATTGTCTCTAGAAGTGTTTTATTCAACTTTTGGAAAAGAAAATCCCAATACTCAATACTATCGATTCGTAATACTTCTAGGATCACAATAAATGAAAATCGCAATACAAATCAAATTGGCACCCATGTATGGTGAAAGAATCGAATCGGGACAAAAGCATATCGTCCCAGTCCTAATATATAGCGTCCAAACATGAGAGTGGTATTAATCTTCTCATTTCAATCTTCCTAAAATGCCAAAGTATTTCTTTAAGGTACTGGTTAATTGAATGTGTTGACTACCCGATCAGTACCAATATTCAGTATGTTGTGTTATTACCCAGATGGGCCAGATGAGGTGCTGATTGTGAAACTAGACAAAGAGCCGGTGGGTGGGATGATGTTCACTCAGCCTGGATCCACAACAGAGCTGGAGTGTTTAACTGACTGCTTCCCCGCCTGCTCCATCAACTGGTTTTACCGAGGCTCGCTCCTGGCTACAAATGCCTCCATACTCTTCACACCTGTAACGCCTCCATACGAGGACGCCCTCACCTGTACGGCATTTAACCCGGCGACAAAGAAAAACAGAACAGCTGAGACCACAGTGGTGGTGCCTGGTAAGCAGATAGCAGCGGTTGAAGGAAGAAATGATTCCACTTAAAAAGACTGATTGACTTTTCTGCATGTCTGCTAATGCTTTGGCTTGTATTTGTGGCTCTTGTCTTGCAGATGGGCCTAGGAATGTGATCATTAAAGGACCAGATACTCTTGAAATCGGGGTCACAGCGAGCTTTACGTGCTCCGCCGAGTGCACTCCTTCCTGCAGCTTTAAGTGGACCTTGTACGGGAAGACTGTGACCGGTAGTGGGGTTGATATCACCGTCAACCGCCAAGTTTCCGAAGAGTCCATCAGCTGCCAGGCTGAGAACACATTCACCGGGAAGACGGCGGCTGTCAACCAGACGCTCAGAGTCTCAGGTAGGCTGTTTTTGGAGGTTTGAGTGTGTTTAGACATAGTTTTATAGATGTTATATGACTTGTATTTATGTTTTTTTTCACTGCAGATCCTCACTGGTGTGGATGTTAAGACACTGGAAGAACATTCTTCAACTACATTCTCCCAAATTGCAAATGCTCTGAGCACAGCTCTAGTTTGGTAATCTTTAAATTACAGTTATAGTTTGGTAATCTTTTTATTAATGACACTAAGACTGTATTTGCTCAAGCATCATTTACTATGACTGGGATGGACCAGCGTGTTTCCCTGACTTCCATGCTGGGACAGGTTCCAACCTCTTTGTGACCCTGAACAAGATTAAGACGGCTATAGAGAAAGGATATATGGATTGTGCGCGTGAGTGATACGTTTTTCAGGTTTTAATTACACAAGGCTAATCTCGTTTTCTTTCATGATGTTATTTCCATTTGTCTTGCCAAACACTATGCACTATTATGCTTAATAAACAAGGAACTACTTTACTTTTTCTGAATGCCTAGTGCTAATTCATCACCCATGTTACACATCTGAGATGATGAAATACTGCACTTCAAAACAGTTTTTTCACTTCAACAACAGCCCACACGGCAAATTATAAAATACACCTTTATTTGTTCAGTTTCTGAAAAGAGACCTGTATTTGCAAAATACTTCTGACTCATCTCTCACACAGTTCTCTCCAGTCAAACTGAAGCGGTATAGTCAATACATTTTGTTTTGTAAGAATGGGAGGAACATTCAAACGGAGCAGAGTACTCACAGAGACCAATCCATACTTGTGCTGCATTCAAAAGATACTGGAAAAGTTAGAAATTCACACTTCCTTAAAGGGTAACTTTGTTTTTTTTCCTAACCTGGACCCCATCTTCCATTGTCTGTGACTGATGGGAGCAACAATCTGAAATTGGTCCAGTTTTAAGCAAGGTGAAACAAGGTGCAACGTAACGTAAACAGACAATTGTACACCTTCAATTTCCGTCCACAAAACGTGCTTGTTTTGCCACAGACAGGCTGGCTGACATTATGGAAAGGATCCCTACAGAGTTAGAATAATCTGAGCCCACCTGTCAGTGGCAAAAACAGCACTTTTAGTGGACGGAAATTGTCGGTGGACAAACGCATTACATGGCAGCCTGTATTGCAGCTCCTGGCTGCAGCAGTGGTCACTAATGGACTCATTTCATTAAAATGTTGTTCCCATCAGTCACTTAGACACAAAATCATGGGAAAATAGGGTCCAGGTTGAAAAATACCAAAGCTATCCTTAAACTTTGGCTTCTGGTTAATCCCCTATATTATATTACTATATCTTATAGGGCCTATAAGATATAGTTATCTGACAAAAACTATTTTTTGACATTGCATGCTCATACATTTATGGAAAGAGTTGTGCAGTGAATAGTAAATAGTTAAACATATACATTTACACGGTAAAGTTGCTGATTTTTTTCAAGTATGATGAATAATGACATCAGCTTTTGCATAAGGAACATGACTCTACGCTGGAGGTCTCTGTTTTTTTTTTTATACTAAAATGCAACACGTTCCGAATAAAAATCTAAACTGTGAATTTCCATAAATTAAAAAAATGCAATGAAGACAGAAAGATGACATCATATTTCCACGGGGCCATAGCACAAGTGTAGTGAATGAACATTTATTATGTATTAGATTATGGGTTTTGAAAATAACGTAGCACTGTGTTGAAACTAAAGGTCTATAGAATTAGCAGCGTCACACACCGTACTTCTTCTGTAAAGCTGTGACAGATGATCCCTCCAGCTCCGCTTGGTGGAGGAAGTCAAACAGTTCTTTAAGCACTAGGGGAAAGAAAAGTAGAACAACAATTATCAATGTGATGGAAGGTGTGGGCGAAAAGTATGAGTTGTCTGCGACAGCACATCAAAAGAGAGACTCAACCTTTCTTCTCCGGGGACGACAGGAACATGACGGCCATGTCGAAGCGCCTCACACTCGATAGGCTCCTGAGGATCTCCAGCGTGACGGCCGGGGCTTCATTCCTGCAAAAGACTGGTGTTAACGTACGGTATACTACATGTGTAAACGTGGCTATGCTGAACCAGTTTCAGGTTTAGATTTGTTTTCCTCAGAGAATCTTTTAAAACTCACTTGATATAGAAACCATGCAGCGTCCTCAGGATCTGATTGAGAATGTCAGGCTCCAGGGAGCTGTGGAAAATGGTTGCGTACGCCTCGGGCTTGATTTGCTGCAAGACGAGAACAGAAAGAAGCCTGAGAACTTCAGTTAAAACAATACCATGGATGGATCTCGACTTTTTGGGGTTGTGTAATCAGCGACCAAGTCTGATTTCGTCATTCAATTCATCGTAGATTTTGTATTTTGTAAATTATTTCAGAAACAAAAGTAATTCAAATTTAGCTTTTCCATCAAATTTAAGATCTCACATTCAAGCCATGTTTGCTGGTGCTAGAATTTGCATTAAATGTCCCATTTCATTGCTGACAAGAAACTTGGCATCATCTGTATAAGTCAATACCAAGGCTGTGCTGACAGCATATCATTATACTGTCTGAACACACAAACACGACCACCGGTACATGATAGTGTGAACAATGACATTTTTTGTTAATCTCCAAAAACACAGCTCACCCTCAGATATCTGTAAATCACTTCAGGCTGGTTTCCGATGGTGCGGAAGTCGGCCTCCAGCTTGAAGCTGTTGGTGGGTGGAGAAGGCAGCTCGGCTACTGTGGAGGAGGGGCTGACTGATACTTCAGCAGCAGGAGGAACCATTTCCCCCTGCTCGGGTTGTTCCGTCTTTCTGCTAGCAGGGACTCTGGGGAACCGAAACAGGTTGCGGTTACTTTATTTGTACCCGTAGGTAAGTTTGTTGCACAGTTTGCAGGGCGTCCATGACACACAGTCTCAGACACCACAGACAACATGCAATGGGACAATAAATAAAACAGTTAAATTGCGCCAGTGCTAATCAGGATGCTAGAATATCTAATAAATACTTGACCACCGTCAAATCTAAAAACCAATGAATGAATACATAAATAACATACAGGCCTACACAAATACAGGCTGTGCAAATTGTGAAATGTTTCTCACAGCTTGTTAATCAGTGTGACTGCCGCTGGAACAAAGTTTTTTTATATGGTTTGGTTTTACACCTTGGAACCTAAAACCTCTTTTCCAGAAGGGAGACGCTGAAACTCCTCGTGCAAAGGCCGAACATCTGTTTACTGGGTGGGAATTACCAATGTGTCATTCCGCAAAATAATGCAACATTTAGTGCTTCACAGACAAGTTAAGTAATAAAGTAACCCATAGTTTGACATAGAGGAGGTGGGGGGTGGGTGCCACTAACTGCTCAGACGAGTGTGAGGGGACTTCTGCTTGCTCCTCCATCTTGATCATCTTGGCACTGGGCGAAGTAGACAGTGGAGAGGATTGGTCCCCGGCCTCCCTCGTCACTTCCTGGATGAGGGACTTGGACCCGCCTGACTCCGTCTCGGACACGGTCACCTTTCCACTCACTTCCTCAATATCGATCCTCCTCAGAGGTTTCTGAAGAGCGTTAGATGCTCAGCATCAGTCAAAAACCAAAAGCTTCAGATCACTGATTGGTCTGAATTCTAGTAACGAGACCACAAAATCAATGTGACAGAATCAAAGATGTTCAATCTATATTGTTGTCTATTCTGCCACCTGCTGGACCCATCATGCTGTAAACATGGGGAGTGAGCTACTCTAAACTTTAACTTTTAGTTTAAAGTTAATCTATCAAAGTACAAACTGTGTAAAGACAACATTCACTGTCACATTACTTTCAATAACAAAGAGTCTACTACTTTCCATGGTTTATTTTAGCATATACAATGTCAAATATAAAGACAAGTGCTAATCACAACTTCCTAGAGCCCTAAGTAGTGTATTAAAAAGTCAATAAATTAACTAATAAGAGTCAATATTGTCATAGATTTATTTTCTGTCAATCAACAAATTGATTCATCTATTAAAGGATCTTTTCAGAAATTTAAACACAGCACATTATCCTGCTTCTACGTGTTATTATAGTGGGGCAGATAAGGGCAAAAATCGTTCACAAGTGGATACAAGCACCAAATTTGGTGTGGTTATCCCTCTGGGGCCAATAATTTGAAAAATAACGTTAGCCACCTGAGTTTTCAAAATGGCCGCCATTTTCCAAGATGGCCGCCATTTCTGGCATTGGAAAACACGTATCTTGCCACATAATTTTACTCATGGGACATATTTCAAGGTTTTTTTGTACTATGAGGATGTCACATACATAGCTATTTTGTGTTTTGAGAGTCTTTTTTGGTATTTAAACTAAATAATGTGGAAAAAAAAGCATAAAACGTGACATAATTCCAAGAAAAAAAATTATTAGGAAGTATGCCAAAGTAACAGGAGGTTTTATGTTATTTACTTTTTTATACGCTTTTTTCTTCAAAGAATTGACAGAGGCTCGTTCCTGATGGAAGAAGTTCATGCAGTTCTTCTTGATTGGCTCATAAAGTTTGGGTTCTTCTTCTTCAAATCCTTTCATGAACTGTTGGAAACGGGTTTTGCCTCTCTCATAGTGCGTATGAATCAATGCAGCTGCACTTGGGTTTGCAATATCCTTTGGGTCTAGTGAAAACAGATCCTGGCTCTCTTCCTTGAAAGGATTACCCATATCTTTCATGACACTGGTTAGCTTGTTGACTTTGTCAAGAAACAACACTTGAGCTCGTTTGGTCTGCTCATGATGGCTGGTTTGTTCTGTACCTTCTTTGACTCCAGATGCTGCATCGTACTGCAAAACCAAGCAGCTGACTTCAGGACCAGCTACCATCCACCTTCTTAGGGCTGATGGATCTTCAGTCAAACCTATTGCACCCCCACTTCCCTTGATGACAGCATTGGCCTGTTCATGAGCTTGGTCTTGCAGAGAACTCTCTGCTTGATTTGTGCACAACAAATTTTCCACTCTGAAACTCCTGGGCTAGCTGAGGGTGTTTATGTTTCAGGGTCATCATGTCTCTGAGGTGGATTGGAAGCCAGCGTGCATAATTAACATTGTTGTTGGAAAAAAAGTATGGTATTAACTCAACCAGTGACTGACAGTACAGGCTGAAGTTGGCTTCCCTGAATGATCGGATCAGCAGGAGGATCACAAGTTCCATTGAAAACAATTGTAAACTGCTTGACCAAGGATTATGGCATCACTGTATTCACAGGCTTGTGATAAAGCCAACCCAACATCATTTTGGAAAGTGAGGAGTACATCTCTTCCCTGCTTATGAGCTTCCAACTCAGGTATGCCAGTAGTCTATCTTTAAGTCTGGTGGCGTTTACATCAGGTTTCTCCATACCCAGCTGTTCTAGCCGTTGTTGGTACAGATGAACCAGATCTGCAAGGCGGAAGACTAAAGGACCCTCAGAGCTAGATTTGGTCTCCACTATATATATGACCAGTTCAGAAAATGCCTGTGGGTATGTATGCTGTTCATGTGTCTGGTCACGGTCCTGTTTCTTGATTGTTCTGAGGTAGGTTCTCTTTCGGTTGTATAGGTCAGCCAAACATGCAACATGGTACTTCAGCTCCTGTGCAATGGCGTCTCCACCACTCAGCTGTGACAGAAGTTGTCCATCATTTAGTATGTGAGCACATTCATTTAAGCTTTTATCAAGGTGCATCGTCATGACTTGTCTCAGCTCACATACTGGAGCTTCTTTTTTACATAGAAAGCAATGAGACTTCTGACCTTCACGGCTAGCTCTGCGCATCTTACTGTGACCTTCTACTTGGTTATTACTCTGTGCATCAGCTCTCCTTTTCCTTGCCCAATCAAGTTTGGTGTTGTTGAATAGAAGGCGGCAGTTCTGATGGTACTTGGCCTGACTTCATCTAAGAGTCTCTTCTATTCCACCACCTTCATCCAGTCTTGCAGGATCTAGAATAATGGGCAGATCGCTTATGGCAAGAAAGAGGGGGACATTGTTTGCAATCATGGTGTAACCATCTTGTTCTGCTGAATAACGTGTAGGTGGGGCTTTGAGATCTTCATCTGTCTCCTTTTGGCACAAACAACATTTACTCCAGTCAGTTTGCCATTTAGATGGCACTGGTGATGAATTTGCCATATTGCTTTGCAGTCAATATATCTGCAACATATACCTACAACATAAAACAACAAAAAACAAATAGTTTAAAGTGATTCAGTACACATTATAGACAGCATAAACATGAGGCTAGCACCTCAATGAGCTATGCTAGGCCAGAGGTCCCAGTTAGCTAAAATGCCAGTTGTGGTGGCATATTCTAAAGAGCCTTTGTGCCTCTTAACAGACACAAAATGCAATTAAAATGTCTATGCTTCAAGTTGGCCTTATTAAAGTCCCCTGCGATTATATAAAACCCGCTGCTGTTCGTTTATGGTGTTCAGCAGGAGAGAGACCGCCGTGTTTACAATGGCGTCAGGGTGGAATATACACAGCCGTGACGTTCACTACTGTTAGCTCTCTTTACAAAAAATTGGTCAGGGGAACAGTGTTTATCTAAATCCTTGTGAATTTAATTACATTATTTTACATTTAAAAGGTAGGCTACATGTTTTAAAACACTTTAAATTAGAACTTCAACATGAATAATTATCTCAGTGTAAGACAAAATGTAAAAACTTACCTCAGACAAAATGTTCCACAGCTGATAAATTATACTTCTTTCAGCGGACTGATAGCTGTCCTCCAGAGTGAACAGAACTGCGTCCATGGCAACGCTCTGCTATGCATGGCAACGGTGTGTTATACTTAGCAACGATCTTTTATCAACCGCAGAAAGCCATGTAATAAATCCAATGTAACACATGCTTTAAAACATTACTTTTTTCAAATATCCCACAAATTCACCTGAAATTCCTTAAATTTTCATAATTTTATAATTTACATTCCGCATCATTAAATCTCACCATTAGACTTAACTATTGATATAATTAGTTTATGATGTTGAATATAGTCTCATTGTAATTCTTGACCATCAAAACATAGGGGTAAATATCACCTATTGTGATTTATCATGTTTGGTTCAAGAGATATGATGGAAAATACATAATTTGGTTATGGCGGAATCAAAAATGGCCACCACAGCTGTCTAAAGGCCTTCATTTATGTTGCATGTGGTATCATTGTAATCATTGACCATCAAAACATAGGGATAGACATAATCCTTTATGCAATTGAATGTTTTCTTCAGGAGATATCATGCAAAATACATAATTTGGCTATGGCGGAAAGTAAAATGGCCGCTGCCGCTGACATGACGTTTTTTTGCGATGGCTAACGTACTTTTTTGAAAGAGCACTATCCAGTGAGTAATTGTGCCAATTTGGGTGCTTGTATCCACATGTGAACGATTTCCCTAAAAAATGGCACTTATCTGCTCCACTATTATGGAACCCACGCAACTTCTAGGAGGGACTCGCCCTTCAATAGCATCCACACACTACTATTGGCCAGGCGTCCATGCTTAGGCAAGGTAACGCAACCCGATTTGTTCAGGTCCTATTCCCTGACCAGTCTGCTGTCCTAACCTTAACTACTCGAGGTCAATGCCTAACCCCAACCAACTGGGCTGCTTCGTAGGGCAGGACTTGCCTAGAAGTTGCGTGGGATCCATAATAATGCTGCTTCTACGCTAAACTTTTTACCTGAAATACAGTGAGATCCTATCATTGTTTATAGCATCAGACGTCTACTAATCTCTGCCTTTACTGCTTTCTCATGTAGCAAAATGCTGAGTATTTTTATCAAAAGAGACATTTTACAATGAGGGAAGCACTCACAGTTGACCGCAGATGTGTTGGTTTGTCTATTGGCTGAACTGTTCTCCTCTGAGTGCCGTCGGGTGTTTGGAGAAGGCCGCTGGAAGCCACGTCCTAACAGAGTTGACAATAAGAAAACAGAAGTAAAGTCAGTAGAAGATCAAACCTAATAAAGCCTGACGTGTCCATTAAATAACTGTATATGACTGTAGATCGGAATTTAAGTATTTATTTTAAAACAGAGTAGATGATCTGAAAAACTTACAATCTGGAGTTTCTGGAGCTCATTCAGGGCCTGCTTGTTCCCTGGTTCCAGTTTCAACACCTCATGAAAATCTGACACACACACACACACACACACACACACACACACACACACACACACACACACACACACACACACACACACACACACACACACACACACACACACACACACACACACACACACACACACACACACACACACACACACACACACACAGATTATAACAATGAGCAATGGCTTAGCCTCTACATATAATATGTTCATATTATTTCAGTGTAATTCTAATTTAATTTCTGGCAATTTTGTTTTAAGACAACTCATGTTGAATGTTTGCATGCGGAGGTGAAGCCGATTTATAAATGAACAGAACTTGAGCCTAAGCTGGGAACGGTCTTAAAATAGAATAAGACCAATTTTACATAAGTAAAGGTAACAATTAAACCAACTATAGAAACACAGATTATTTAGAAAAGTACAGCTACATATCTGACAGCTTTCCATGGGTTAAAAAAAACAGAGAAAATGTAGTTGCTGCTGTTAGCCTTTGGAGGACAGTGTTGTTCTACACAGCACCTTGTTTGGCCTCCTCCAGTTTCCCTAAAGCCACTCTGGCGGTGGCACGACGGTGGAAAGCCTTGGAGTAAGTACTGTCCAGAGAAATGGCTTTGGTGCAGTCCTCCTCTGCCTCCTTATACCTGCAGCAAACAGAAAACGTCATGTTTTATATTATTTTATCAGACGCAATTTCACTTTAACATGAAGAAGAACAAGTCCTGCTTACTTCTCCAGCTTGATGAAGGCCATGGCTCTGTTGGCTGGCAGTAGGACGTTCATGCTGTCCGCCTCCATGCCTCTGCTGTAGCACTCAACAGCTGCTTCATACTTCCCCTCTTTGAAATAAGCATTCCCCTGAAAGGCGCATTCAGACAACTTAGAAAAACCATTTCCAAAATAAACACAGCTTAAGTAGTTAACAAAATTGTTATACTATCAGAAACTCAAAAATGTCTCTTTGTGCCAAAAAAAAAACGTCTTATCTTTAGTCAATATATCTGACTGCTTCTGAACACCTCACTCTTTTTTCCTGTTCTCAAATATTGCCCTTGTAGGCCACCATACAGTCTCCCTAACCGGAACACATAAAAACTAAAAAGTGGCAAATTAAATGGCAAAAACAAAACTGAAATGTCTACAATATTAAAATGACTCCTCACATGGACATTTGGGCACTTTTTTTTTTAAATTAACTAGCCTCTGACATGTTAGCTAATGAGTCCAAAAGGGACGCTTGCAGCAGCATAAGTGGCAAAGCTCACTCTGTCTTTTTGTAAAGCCGCCTCCTGTCGTCTCTGCTGTTCCTCAATCAGCCTCTGCTGCTCGGGGTCCGCTGTGGGAGGCTCCTGTGGCTGTGCGGCTTCACTCGGGACGGCAGGTGCCTGATCTCTGAGAATCTGAAACCAGCCAGGGAGAGGGAGGCAATGAAAAGAGAAGAAGAAGACTTGGGAAATGAGGCTACACCCAAAATGATCCTTTCACACTCACCTCTTTGATTTTTTTTACTTCATTCTGTGCTTCTGCGTTCCCGGGGTCAAGCTTGAGAACCATCTCATGATCTGTTCAGAAACAAGTTCATGTTGGTTATCTCAGTGCACTCTAGTTAAAAACAGATGATTTAGTCACTTTACCAGTTGGTCACCTTCTAATGCAGATTCATATTTCTTCAGCGCGAACCGTGCTGCTCCTCTTCGTGCATACGCTTTGAAGTAGTTGCTGTCCAGAGCTATAGCCAAGTTGCAGTCGGACTCTGCCACAGCATACCTGCAAAGAACAACGTCTCAATGACTTACAGGGAAACAAAAATCTTTTTTTACATCTGCACACAATGTTGTTGCATTTACTGAAACAAAACCTAAAACGTCTTTTTTAATTGTAATTTACTTTTTGAGTCTGAAGAAGGAGGTGGCTCGGTTTGTGGGAAGCACAGGGTTGTAAGGATCTGCACACATCCCTCTGGTGTAACACTCAATAGCCTCGTCGTACTTCCCATCTTTGAAAAACGCGTTACCCTAAAAATAATAAGTATAATCTGCTTTAGGAAAGGGTACTTTATTCTTCTCTTTAGTTATTTACATGGCAGTACTTACCCTTTCTTTCTCAGCCAGCGCTTTCTCCTGATCAGCTGTAGCTTCCTCAGAGTCGGACTCATTTGACTCTGCAGGACTTTCCTCCTTATCCATCTCTGTCAAAGCTTTGTCCTGCGACCACAGAATCACACATTTAGTTAAATTGCTCCGCGACTTCACCGTTCATTATGTTCAGTATATGTTATAAGAATACATTAGCTACCACGTCAAACTTGTCCCATGATCTATAGTCGTATGCTTTAATCCTCGAGGCTTCACTGGGCTCCTCTGCCTTTGCGTCACCATTGCCTGTTGGCTCCTTCTTCTTCTTCTTCCTTTCCCTCATCTTTGTTTTGTAGTCTTTGTTGCGCACAGGTGGGAGCTTCTTCTACAACAAAGAGACAACACGCTGCTGATACCTGAAGATCATCCAGAACATTACCTGCTCCAGAGATGGATGGATGTGTACGGCAGGGGGGGGGGGAACCTGGGCCTCCGGAAGTCCTCCCGTCCTCAGCTCCTCGTCCTTCTTCTTGATGTCTTCCTCCCAGCTCCCCAGCTCCGTCATGAAGCGCTGCAGATCCTCCGCATTTTGCCGCATCTGAAGTTGTAACTCAATGGCTTTGTTTCCCCCGGACATGTTATTCCCTGTGAAACAGACATTGGTTTTGGAGAGATTCTTAACACGTGTTGCTGTAGTTGTAGCCTTGAAGTCGGTGTTGCAGCCAAGAGGAAAACTCGAGAATCACGCTGTCATGCTTTTGCGGCTAACAGCTAGCTTTAGCTAGCAAAAATACCAAACATTGAGAGCAAATCAAATAGATGTAAGTGACCCTGTAGCTACGTGAACCTTGTAAAGTACCTGGCGCTTGTTTCTCCGGCTGATAAATACAGATAAAAATGTAGCTGCAGTTAATATGGCTAAATACTAGCTACAACAGCATGTGTCTTTATTCACAGCTTTCTGTTTACGTTCGGAGCCATGACAGCCGAGTACCAGCAGCCTTTGCGCTGCTGAGTGAGCATGCGCTGGGCGTAACCAAAGATCGTCTGTTACAAACAGATTACTTACTACAAATACATGTTATTCACTTGTCAGTTTGTAAAAGTCTGTAAACAACCGACCGAAAAGGAAACTAACGTTAAACTACGGTGTCAGTTGTATTCGTGGACAATTGACGTTAGCATTTTCGTGGTTTCTAATGTAATTTACCTGGTACAGCCCACTGTTAAAGTAGGCTAGCCTTTCCCCTCAAAACAAACAAAACTATATAACAATATAAACAAAATATCCACATAAAAGGTCGCCTCTGGGCCCATTTGACTTTTCTTATATTAGAAATTGGTCTACAGCCTGAGTATTTGCCTACAGACAGTGCACTGGGAACCTATGACAGGAAACTGCGACTGGGAGTTGACGACTTGCATACACGTTCTGAATCGATGATCTATACCGTATACTAGTCTCTAACAAAACTACGTTGAAAAAAAAATGCATTTTAATTATTTTTTATATTAGATTAAAGCTAAATATATGTCCTGACTTTTCTATGTATAAAAGAGCTACCAATCAAATTACAAATAAATATTCCCGTTCATTACCTTTGACCTTTTGCGACCACGTGATCTACAAAACAGTGTTGACCTAGCTAGCTAACCAGGGGATTCATGCTTACATTTCCAAATTGTTGATAACATTTCCTACAATGGACCAGTCTAAACAAGAGGAGGAATATGGATACAATTTATTCCCGGAGAGAAACACGGGAAATAACAAGGGGAAATCCATCGCGCAGAGCCTATTCACTTTTAACCACAAGTGTCAGGTCATGTTGCAGTTTGCAATGGAAACTAGTGAGTGCTGTCGCCGGCTAATGAATGTCATATCAGTAACATAACATGTCAGTAGTGAACAGCCGATATCTTGTCTGACCATGAGCTTTCTGTCAAATGTGTTTGTGATTTGAAATACCCGTGCAATGTTAACGTTGTAACCGTTCTGTCGGAGAGTATATCATGTAGCTTTATGATGTACTGTAGCTAGCAGTGGTTTCTGTCATTGATTGAAAGCTAACTCCATTCAGCTCTAACTGGTTCCTGTGCTCCTCTCAGGTCCGTATGCCAAACTCCTCCTCAGTGCCATGAAAAGTTCCGGATGGTACGTATCATTTAATATAAAATATACGTGTGTTTATCATTGTTAACCTTCCACTGTAATACTCACATCACTGCAAAAACTGCAAAAGCCAGGGACTGTTTACACAGACCTTCTTAACAGATTAGTCTTCCAAATGCTACTACTGCTATTATGGTATAGAATTATTTTTGTGCCTTTTAAGTCCAAGCAAAACTTCTCAAGTATCAAACAAAAATCACTTAACAGAAGCAGAAAATTCTCATCTCGTAGGTCAAACTTGCAAACAAAATATAATTCCATATCTACTTAATAAAAATACGTGTTTATATACCCAAATAAGCAAGGTAACAGAAATAATGACATTCATTGAATGAAATAATGTTTTACAAGCTTAGCCTTAATATTGCTTTTTGGATGGAGCAAACTAATAATCTCACATTAAATGTAATGTGTCCTTTTATGTTTCGTTTTTAGGGCATCTACTACATATATGCACCAAAATTCAAATTCCTAGTTGATCTTCCATGTTGTCTTTTATGTGATCATTTCCATCTGTTTTCCTCTCTTCACTTC
This sequence comes from Zingel zingel, assembly GCA_023566125.1. Classification (NCBI taxonomy): domain Eukaryota; kingdom Metazoa; phylum Chordata; class Actinopteri; order Perciformes; family Percidae; genus Zingel; species Zingel zingel. Next base: position 14,515,502 of record CM042331.1, on the reverse strand, counting down.
ATTGACACCTTTTGACACTTTTACAACAATTTTAACCCTTGTGTTGTCCTAGGGTCAAATTTGACCCGTTTTCAGAGTTTTTATATCAGAAATATGGGGTTCTTACAACCAAATTGCCCCAAAATAACTTGGATGCATGCATGTACGTTGTATGGCACCCATACAACATATACATTCATGCATCCATGTTCTTCACAGGTAAAATTAAAGATTACTTCCATTGAATTTTGGTTGATTTATTTAATTTCATGGCTTTTAAAAAAAAAAAAAAAGTTTAATGGTTTCAAAACAACATCCTGACCAAACTTTGACATAAACCAGTCTGTGATTCACTCAACATCCTCTGATCTTAACTATTGTATTAGTCAAAATAATGAATAATATCTGCTTTTTTTTCAAACTCAAAAATTATGTATAATGTCATTTTATTAGGTTTATTGACCATGAATAAAAAAAATGCGTTGAAAAGAGGGATAAAAACGTTTAAAAAAGCATCAAAAAAGTTTGAAAAAGTTCCAAACAAAGCGCGTTTTTCAATTTTGACCCGGAATGACAAGTTCATGGACGACGGTGAAGACAACACAAGGGTTAACAGTAATTTCAATTTAAGCTGGGTTTGTATACTTAAGAACTGTAACTATTGTTACAAAGAAAACTAAGTTTACTTTCTCCTCTCAACACAGCAAAGTGTTGAAAGAGCGCCATTTCTCCTGTGAGGACTGTGACGGGACGGTCAGCGGTGGCTTTGACGCAGAGTCTTCTCAAGTAAGAAAGAGATCTTTGCAGCGATAAAGATAAAAGCAGGTTCTGATGGGGTAAAAGAATGTTACTGCTCAACGTAATGGTGATTTGAATTTGTTTGCAGATCGTTTTGTGTCAGAACAACATCCACCAGCAGTCCCACATGAACCGAGTAGTCACACATGAGCTCATTCATGCCTTTGACCACTGCCGCGCCCACGTGGACTGGTTCGACAACTTCAGACATCTAGCTTGTTCTGAGGTGAGTCCCAATATGTGCATTTTTGTGCAATTAGGATTGGGCATCGAGTACCGGTTCCAACTTGGAACTGTTTATAAAATTCCGATTCCCATTTTCTTTGATATCAAAATTAAACCAAAATGCAGGGAAAAAAACTCAAAGCAGTTAAGTTTTCATGTTACAGTAAGCAACTTAAAGTGCTCATATTATGCTTATTTTCAGGTTCATAATTGTATTTAGAGGTTATATCAGAAAAGGTTTACATGGTTTAATTTTCAACAAACACCATCTTTTTGTTGTACTGCACATTGCTGCAGCTCCTCTTTTCACCCTGTGTGTTGAGCGTCCCTTTGGGGTGGACTTTGGGCTTTTTCACTTTGTAAACTAATACCGTGCACAAAAAAAGATATATAACACAAAAAGGAAAGGGGAAAAAGCCAAAAAGCATAATATGAGCACTTTAATATGGCAATAATATGTATGTATGTATGTATGTATGTATGTATGTATGTATGCAATGTAAATATTTAAAAGCAGGTAACAAATATACACTTTATTTAGTCTGGATTAACGGAAGTATATCCTAACATCTTTGCCCATAACCTTCCGCTGTCTGTGGTGCTGTTATCAAAATCCCTTCTCTTCGGGAAACGACAACACATTGGCGCTAGCAAACCACACACTGAAAATGTGTGTACGTTTTAAGGAAATTTGGATTGTGCTATAAGGCAGACCTTCTTGGTTCTTTCGGGTAACGATTGTAAAGATTTACAAAGAATATGTCTACGGCGTTTACTATCTAACTGGGACGTTTTAGGACCATTGGGCAGGGATTGCTGTGGATGAAGGTCTGGCAATGCGAGATTCTACTTTTTTGAAGAAACTTTCACTAGTTTCCTAAAAACAGCTGGGCACTGTAGTTTTTACCAAATGTTACTGATGCACATTTGATGCTCGAGTGTAGTGAGTATTTACAGCATGACCAGACTTGTCCTTTGAAATCACTTTAAGATTGCAGTTTTCTTTCACTCTTTGATATGTTTCCTCAAAAAGGATGTTAGCATATGATTAGGACCTGAGAAAGGGGAGGTCATCCACGTTGCATTTTCTCCTCTAACTGCATTGTTGGAATGTTTGTCCCCATGTTTTCATTAAACTTTTAGACAAAAATAGCATTATCCTGCCAACCTTAAAGTTTTGTATGCTGATTATCCAAAGACATTTCTGTGTCATTATTTCAGATTCGGGCAGCTAACCTCAGTGGAGACTGCTCCTTTAGCAATGAAGTATCCAGATTCAACTTTGGCTTGAAGCAGCATCATCAGGTACCGGCACTGGGATAAATGTACCTTTTTACTGGCAGGTTTGGTTAGTGTCTATAATCTAACACTTCACACATCATGGTTTTTCCTGGGACAGGAGTGCGTCAGAGGCCGTGCCCTTCGCTCCATCCTAGCTGTGAGGAAAATTAGCCGAGAGGAGGCGGAGAAAATAGTGGATGAAGTCTTTCACACGTGTTTCAACGACCACGAACCGTTTGGACGAATCCCGCACGGCAAGAAGGATGCTGGCTTTGCCTACAGAGATTATGAGAACAGAGATCGATATTATGCAAACCTTTAGTGTCGTCACATTCTCATTTAACTCCCAAGGGTGCTGTGACTGGCGGCGATGCTGATAGAAGCTTGGCAGCGCCAGGGCCAGGGTCAACATAAAGCCTCAACAGAATGACAGTGTGTCGAAAACGATCAAAGCCCTTCAAAAGGGATTTTCAGAGAATGATGATATGTCCTTGGAACAGGAAGATACAGTACATTTCATGTTCTACCTTCATTTTTATACTAATTCTGTATAAAGGGATTGAAAGGAGTAATTTTGCTGTGAGGGTAAATTATTAGACAAGGCCCCTGTGACTTATTTGTCATTAGTTTTTATTTGATCAATAGGTGCTTTTAAGGAAATACAGGATTTCATTTTTGTCCATCAATGTTTGCTGTTAAAGTCTGTTGATGACAAACAAGGGTGTATTTCTCTAACTGTTTGCTCTTCATCTTGTTGCCACATTGACCTCCACTCATTTCTTGTAAATAGAGCCGATAGTGCTTAAATTAAATGGAATCAACTTGTGTTTGAATTAAAGTTTGATTCCTCTGAAAAATTAAGTTATTGTGGGGTTATGTTCGACCTTGGCACAAAGTGTGTGAATTCATGACTTGCCAAAGAAGCATAAGTATGCACATTGCTGATTATAACACATTTATGTCTAATCCAGAGAGAGGATTCTTCAAATTAACATGTGAGGCAAGTAATATGAGTAAAGTGAGAAAAGTTCTTCCACAACAATACGGTCAACTTTGTTCACATCTGCGCTGCAACTGTAAAATGTCACCGCTGACATCTTTATTGGACATTAGCATTTAAAGAATCTCGTATCCCTCCGCAGAGATTAATGAGGGGAAAAGTTATAAGGGAATTAGCCTCATAATCCCCCTCCCTCCCTTCCTCCTCTTCTGCCTATCTAAAAGACAACACCCTCTGCATCATAATCACAAAGTCACTTCATGTGTCTGCTGTTGGAGTGTAATATGCCACTTATCTCAACAGTCTCCTCTTAGAATACACTACAAGAACGCAAGATGAGGGTGGGCTTGAACAACAAGGAGAGTGGGTGGGATGACGAGCAAAGAAGATTAGGTTAATTTTAGAAGCTTAACAGAAAATGATAAACAGCTTCGAGGCAGTGGGATTAATGTGAGACAAACAAGAAAACAAAAGGAGGGAATGATATTTGGATTTGTGAACTGTCATACAGCCAAGTAGGCTAAATAAAGAAATCCTACAAAACAAAAGAATTACTGCTGGAATTGTGCACATATCAAATGCCAGCTACAAAACACATTTGATACAATTAGACATGCTGAACAAGGTTGTGAATTTGTTTCATTTCAGGCTCTTGTACTGAGTTCAGGACTGTAGCTAGGGTTTAAGAAATACAGAGACAAGTCCTTGGAACAAACCCACATTTAATCTCATAGAAATATATTCAGTGTAAAAAAAATTAATGGAATGGAATTAGCTGTTAAAATAACCACCATGTTAACGTTTTGAATTAAAGAATGATAACTTCCTCCAGGTTGCTAAAAATTCTAAGTTGCTAACAACTACAGAGGATGTAACTTCAGTGCCCTCAATGATAGCTACGGCCCTGCCTTTTTAATTTGATAATCTCTTTTCCTAACAATATAACAAAGTGTATTTGGGAGACAACTTTAAGTGCAACAAGCTGTCAACACATATCAAATTAAAAATGTCTTACAGCGAACATGTTAGCAAACTTGCTATTTAAACATCCAGCAAACACGGATCAACATCAGCATTCATTTGGAGTTGTGTTTCAGGCCATATAATGAATAATAGTGATATTACCTCTCTTTTAGCTCTGTTTTGGTCTCTACCAACTCCTGAGAGGAATATCTGCCTCTTTAGCTGGCAAATGCTTCACTTTCTTCACAAGCTACTAGCTAGTTGCTTGCTACTACTAGCTAGCTTCATCTGCCATTTGGCGCTGGGCAGGTAGCGTACTGAAACAATTACCTAAAAGATGCTAAAATGCTCCGTAGAGCTATATCAATTCATAATTCTCTGTCGGTTCAAATCACATAGTTATTGACAAGTATAATTACTTTTGTATGCAGCAGGATACAAAGAAACAACATGTGCTTTTTACTAAAGGAGACAGTACATCAGAAACACTTCAGTGTATGTTCAAGCAAAGAAATGTAGTTATAGCAATGTATCTCTGCAACATCCATTTGATTTGACAACATTACCAATGCCCCAGCTGCTTATTGTGGAGCAGCAATAGTTTCCTCATTCATGGCTGCAGTACTAGCTCAGTCCTTTGGATGGCAGTTTTGGCCAATAATCCTCATCATCAGAACATCCAATCCAAACTTGAAAAGAAAGCGCTGTTACTGTTTTATTGATACATATAATTGAATCCATTTCATTGAGTCCTGTTCCAGGTGAATGTTGGGCCTTTTATGAGCAGAGATAGGGCACAGTAATGAAGTTTGCCACTGCGAAGAGTGACGACTTTCATTATTCCATCTATTTAAGCAGGCAGCACCCACTGTGATCTAATTAGGATGCCCCAGCAACACTGAAATCCCTTCACTAATCTGCTGTAGGACAACACATTAACCCAGAGAGCACTAATGAACTCTTCTCATTAATTAGAATAATGCCAGATTTAGTTGTAGCGGCGATGAAGTGCGAGGACACCCATGTGCCTTTGTGAAGTTTTAAGATGTCTGCTCTTCACGGGGGTGGAGTTGATAATAAGTGACTGCTGAATTATTTAGCTGTCCTGAGATATTAGTATTTCCGGCCTTATTTTATGAAGAAGACCATGCATGTTTCTGCACAATGCATCTTTTTTAGAAAAATGAAAAGTAAGTGATGAGCTTCGAGGGAAAAACGTATGACACACACACATTTGCTTCTCAAGGACTTTATAATGAACATGTTGGAAAGAAAGAAGCAGACCTGGGGAAAAAGCTGGTGACCATGGCATCCTTTGGCCAAGATGGCCATTTTTCTGTCCCATCTCCAGCACTCTGGGGAAACACTTGAACAAAGAAAATATATTGAGTGCAGTCGCCTGTTCTTTAGCCTGAGGAGAACAATCATATTCAGCTGATTGAGGACAAGAGTGCATATCTAAAGATGGCCACCGTGAACCTTGTTTTATCAGCTGACATCATATCTGAACACAGATATATGAGGATAAATATCCAGAATGAGGAGAATAAACATAACATGAAAAATAAAAAAAATTGGAGTATTCGTACAGTAAGCTATTAGTAGAAGTGCTAGCAGAATTAGCAGTTTAGCCTTGTAAAAGCAGCAGTTGTAAAAGTTAAAGTAGCTATATTAGCCCTAGACTAGTAGACTGAGTATTATTATAACTACTTTAATTAAAGGATTAGTTTGACAAGCATGAACTTTATATACTTTTTTATTTAAATCCATCGACGACCAGTGCGTATCCATGCCATCGGATAGCATTTATCGTACTTAATACTGTGCATGTGGTACTTTTGGGTGTGATATCATTAATAAGGTAGTTAACAGGCGACACTGACAGTACAGGGAACAGTTGAAATCATTAGAATTCACAGCACAAATCCTCTGGAGGCGAACCTTCCAACCTGACAATTAACTTCCCCAGCATGGAAGCACTGTTTGAGACTGCGGGGGGGTGGGGGGGGCATGTATATCAATTAATTATGTATGCAAGTTGAGGATTAATTAAGGAGGTGTTTAACGTTGGCAGAGATCATCTTTGTATAATTCTGTGTAATTTAAACACAACTTTTTGTCACGACTCTCTCAAAGCAAAGCCATTTCTAAACTGAATTAATGGTTGGTTGGGTGGAAGTTCTGATGAGGGATGAAGACATACATGTTAAGACCAAAGTTGTCTTTGTCTATTTATTTAGCAACAAGGATTAAAACAAATTAAATAAAAATCACACAGCAGTACAAAATGTAAACCATACCATGGTGTTTCATTTTTACCCCTGTTCTTAAGATTTCTTCAAACTTTTTTTCTTCTTTACAAAAAGAAACAAAACACAGACAGCGAAGAAGATCTTGGGCAGATCATGAGAATAAATATGAAACAAAATTTAAGTCATACCCTCTAAACCTTATTAAGTCAATGCTGATCTACAGAGGAAACCATAGAGTGCATATTTGGATGGATTGGAAAAACAACACCCAATGAAAATGCTATTGACTCTTCCAGTCCATAAAGACTTCATAAACATTTACTGACTGGTTTGGGTAACATTAAAACAAGTTGCTCGTCTAATTTAAACCATAAACTGGACTGAAAACAAATAAAATGTAAAGAAAAGTAACATCTAAAAGAAAAAAATCTCAAAAGATATTGATCATACATATATTTTAATAGTTTCAGCCTAAAGAACATAGCACTGTAACACACAAGGTGGCTCAGAGACTGACTGGCCAACACGTGTCATAAACCATAAGGTTTTATAGTGTGCAGACTTTCCCTCTAGAAAGAAAGTCTGTGCATCTGTACTTGGCCAATCTCAATATATAACATGTGAGATGTCTACGACACCTATCGGCTATGTTGACAGTTTGTGCGCAGTTCCTCTTTCGGCTTAAGGTCAGCGCACCATGTTTAAACCACAACCTCCAGTTTCCCTAACAAGTGATATATAGAGCCACAGGGTTGAGTCTGAGGGCAGGTTTGGCTATATCAAGCATACGTTAGAATTATTTTTTTTTATTTTTTTAACCACATAAATAGTTCCAATGGAAATGTTAACAGCGTGTTCTGTGGATTGTTTTGAATTAATTCGCCTTCATCACCAATGGCGGGACCCGGGTTAATGCAGAGCAGTAGGGAGGGGTGGAATCTGAAACAACAGGAGAGTTAGTGATGCGGCATAAGGAACAGAACACAAAACATGAACATGACTACGTGACGTCTGGAGTCGTGACACTTACACTTTGACTCCCAAATGAGTCAATATGCGACATTCTCCAGATTGAATTCCACTTCAAGTTCCTAACAGAGAAACAGTATAATACATTTATAGAAACATTCCTGTCTGCTCTGACAGCCTGTATGACAGGATCTATAATACTGTCTGGGCCAAAGGTTCAAGGTTAATTTATTGTCATTCAACCACACATGCAGGGTTGCACAATAAAAATGCAATTGGATTTTGTAAAAGGATAAGGAAGTTGGTCAATATCTAGTCTTTAGCAATAAAAACAGTCTAAAGAAGCACAACACTCAATACCCTTCACAAAGTGAAGGGTATAGTTCAATAGGTTGTGACCTCGTCACATGGAGGCTGAAGAAAGAAACCCTGGAGGGAAAATGTGATGGCGAGCTGATTATAACATTTCACCATGACAGAGTATAGAGAGAAAATCTAAATCCACTGTTGGCAAACAGGTTTATGTTTGACGATCCTCCACGCACAAATGGATACGAGCAGTTAACTAGTTCAAATAGTTATTTATTATGGATAGGCTTTATGTCAACGGGACAGCACAACTCTACCGTATGTGAGTAACTGATAAAGTCTGGCCTATGTTAAGATTAGTGCTAATAAAATCGTTGTGCTTTTCAGAAAATATAGATTGAGGTATCAGGTTTGTTGTAGCTCTGACAGTCTTTGTCATGTGTGGCCGTGATGTTTTCAGTCATTTAAAGCCAAGTAGATAAGGAAAGGAGGTGGTGAGTTAAGTTATGTGGCCTTTTCCCACGTTGTCTCAAAAACAACAGTAAGTCGAGGGATTTGTGTCACACTGAATGACGTTTATTAGCAATGAAAGGAGTGGAGATTATGAAAGGAAATCCCCCTGAAACACACACATACACACATTCTCACACAGTAGATCATCCTGATACTGCTAAACATCCTGTATACGAGGTTTTTCTGCACAGTCAAACAGCAAAAACACATAAATGTGTATAAAATCACTGAAACACATGTCGACCAATCCGGTAATGTGAATATTGTTTAATAAAGTGATGTCATTAGATGACATTATATCTGTTGTATATTTTATATTTTCTCCTGCTCCATTATTTCTGAAAACTTAACCTAAAAATAAATGAGCACTGGCAGATGGTTAACATTAACCGCAGAAATGTAGATGACTTCTACAATAGTAATTAACGCATGCTGGCATTTGAATCTCCATTTTGCTAATGATATGCATGGTATTAATTAGGCCTAAGTGATTAACATAACAACCGCTGGACAATGTCCTGGGGTAAGAGCAGGACTGTTTTTCTTTTTATTAGCTCTCCCTAAAGGCACAGGCTCATTAATACATCCCAACAGCCAGCTCTGCTAACCTTGACAAGTATTGTGGGTCATGTTGAAAGTAATTCAGTCAAACTCTGTGAATTGAAAGCTGCGAATAATATGTAAAGAAAGTCAGGACACAACAGAAAAAGAGAATTTTAACAAACATAAGAAAACTGAAACCAATTTAATTCATTTAATTTCATTTATTTATTTATCTCGGACAATCAACAATGTTGCAAGACAAACAATCAGAATTTAACATTTTTTCAGGTCTTACAATAACTTACAACAATACAATACATGCAAACAGAAGAGATAGAATAAAACAAAACAGAGGGGGAGACAAACAATGGAAATTAAAGAAGATAACAGCAAACATGAAGTAACAGAACACAACAGAATACAAGACCAACCTGAACAGAGTGAAACTGGAGAGAAAAGAGCAGAGCACAACACAGAATTAATGGTCTTGGGTAATTATTAATCCAATATCAACGTATGTTCAGAGGTGAATTTGTGGCTGATGAACCTTGACACACTTTGGTTCTTTTTGGAGAAAACCACCACTGGTAGTCACAGTAGCACTTAGCGCTGGCACACATAGTACAAGATGCAAACTTTGTCTTCCCGGTATCCTAAAAGATAAAGAAACATAATAATTGCCCCAGGTTGAGGTGACAGATTTGGATAGCTTAAACCTTCCACTTTGTTGCAGCACAATCAACGTTAACACAACATTATAAGGTTGATATGGCAAACTTGTTAGCTAAAAATGGCCGTAATTTTTAAGTGAGATAAAACAACAGCAGAATGGCATTCAAGAGGAAAGAGTCTGGCGGTTCAGTTAAGATGTTTTCTCTACAAGTCATTTTGGTGCTGGGGCAAACAAAATGAACCCCACATCATAAGAATGAGCCTGTTAGTCCAAGAGGTCAGACAAGTGGTTTGGACACTGGGCTTGAGTCTAACGCTGAGACCAAAATCTCTCCTGCTTTTGAATTCTTTGTCATTCGAAACTCCCAAGGACATCAGAGGATCACCTTGTTCTCCTATCCGCCCCATTTGTGAGATGTGGTTGGTATTCTCTGAGCCGGGCGGGCGGCCACTGGGACTCCCAATTCATTGAAGGGAGAAGCGAGAGATTGCCTGAAGGGTCGACTTCCCATCTCTGGTGAGCCAATTTAGTTTGACCTCTCGTCCCATCTCTTGCGTCGCAAGTCCAGATAACTCTCCTCCAATCTGGCGGCTTTGTCACGGTTCAGTTCTGGCAGCGGTGGAGCAACTGAACCTGAACACCCACAATCGATGGGATTACCATGTCTTCACTGAGGACCTGTGTGAGGGGAGGATTGAGGCCTTTTTTTTGGCTGATATTTGCCTGTCTCTGACACAGTAGATAATAATTGGGACAGCAGAGTGGGCTAGAGAGTAGAAATAGCCCTACTGTCCTGTAACTGGCAGGTCAAGCGGTTTGAGCCGTTGAACTTCCAGGTTGTCCTTGAGCAACATGGATGCTGAGCTACAAGCCTTGGCTACAAGTACACCTACTTTTGAATTTCTTTAGTCAAACTCAGTCTTGTCAGTGTATTTTTGATTCTTTGAGGTTTGATTTTTAATTTCATGTTTATTTGACAGGGACAGTGCATATTAATAAAAACTTCTGTAAATATGCCAGAATTAGCACAAAGGCTAGTTTTCATCTGCAGTCCCTGGCCAGATGCTACAATAGGCTCCCTAATAAGCAATAATAGGCATCCTAACGAGCACATAAAACATAAAAAATACAAATAAAAATAATAAATACATATGCACCAGATAAAACACATTACATTCTTGCCTTGTATACAACGACTAAAATCACATTTCATTATAGGTTCAAACTGTCCAGTTACAAGCAGCCCAGGTTATCTACGACGTTCCACTTCCGGAATTGCTCCGTTTCCGCTGGATGTCTCTCACTTAGGCCGGATGTCTCTCACTTAGGCCGGATGTCCATTACCTTCCGCTTTCATTGTGTTGGCATTTAAACTCTAGTTGATTTCTGAGGACTATGGTTAACTGCTCCTCAGATCTCTGCAGGGTAAATCCAGACAGCTAGCTAGACTATCTGTCCAATCGGAGTTTTCTGTTGCACGACTAAAACTACTTTTGAACGTACACATGTTCCGCCAAAACAAGTTCCTTCCTGAGGCTATTTTGTAGCGGCACCGGGGCTCTGTGCGATGCTCAGCACCGCCCAAGACGATTGTGACTGGTTCAAAGAAATGCCAATAAACCAGAGCACGTTTTTCATGCGACTTTTAGTCCTTGAAAAAGCGCTATACAAATTCAATTTATTATTATCATTATTATTATTTTCTCCCATCTCGGAAATGCTGTGTAGACCAGCCAGACCCTCCTCCGCAGCGCTGTGAAGGAAGGTCTGGCAATGTGAGACTAAAGGCCACATAACGCACATAGCCCTTGGTTAATTAGACAAGTTAGAGATTTTGATCTAGCCAGGTTTGATTCCTGGTACCAAGCAAGTGTTTGGGCCCTGAGAAGAGCAAGAACATAAACAAACTAATGTCTCAGTGTTGCCATTGATCATCAGAGCAGAACTTTAAATCTAAATGAGAACACATTTGAACCTTTGCTGCATTCTGTCTAATTATCTTTCCCCTGAGTTAACCTGCGCCGGCGGTACCTCAGCATGGGGTTCATTATTCAGGAGGGTGAGGACGTCTCTGACCCTGTATCTTCACCGCACATCACACTCATTATTCACCGCGCGGGCGAGGCAGGATCAGCCCGATATCTAGCTTTTTAACAACGCACCCGACACTATTGATCAGCTACTGGCTCGGGCACTCTTTACAGCCTGAGCCAGCGGGCAATTAACGAGTAAACACACAGAAAATATAACCTGAACACACTCTAGTTATTGCATATAGTCATAGGAGAAACATCTTGATCTTCAAGTGAACTTTGGTGACTTGAATAAAGAGGAGCCAAAGTGAAGTGAGTTATTTGCATATTACAAAAGCAGTCCGCTTGCAGAGATAACCCGGTCAGACTCCTTTTTTATCGTCAAATTTACCAATGCAAATATGTGCATTGTGGTGCAGGCCAACAAAACATATTTCTCTAAGTGTATTTTGTCACTGCAAGTTATTGCAATCACACACAAATTTAATATTTTGTGACTGTTAACTGGCAATATGTGTCATAGCATATTTTGTGAATATGTGAATTGTCCTGGTTTCAAATGCCCTGCTCGGGTGCTTTACATTGGAGAAAATATCAGCTTCCTCTCCCCAAATCCAAACAAGGAACCACTAGAGGTCACTCTGATGCTGCTTCCTGTTTCAGTCCAGAAGCCCTCTGGGTAAAACTTGACACTACACTGGCCTTAATCCAATTTATTAACCTGTAAATTAACCTCAGGAACTGACAACAGTATCACAATGTAAACACAAATTAAATCTTGTATTTACATACTTGTGCTTGTGTGGTAGAGTGAATACACACAGTATATTGGAGGTGTGGCTGTACAGTAGAATGAATGATGTGTTTTCTTTTCAAAGCCCCCTTGAAGTTAACAAACTGCACACATTTAAGACTGAATTTAAAGTCAGAACAAGACGAACCTTCCTTACGCAAAAAGTCGTTCTTTTAATGTGAGTTTAAGTGACTCATCTCACAGTTCATTAGTTAAGAAAACACTCTGATTGACCTTCTTCAACCTGTCTCCACCGGCAGTAAATCTTAGTCTGCATGATTCAAGACTTTGTTGCTAATAAACATGTGCATGGACCGTACCGCTGAGTACGAAGCACATCTCACTTTTATCTGCAGCCTTGCCTCCCAATCCCCCTGATCCTGTCACTCCCCTAGCTCCCTACCCCCTCCCCCCTCAGGATGACAGGGGGGAAAAAAACATCTTCAGAAACCACTTCTGATGGAAAACGCAGCTGTTTGCAAGTTTGCTCGCTGAGAGAGAGCATGGAAACGGCTTGTAAGGCATGCTCTGACAGTACTGTAGGCCTCCTGGCAGACTAACACAAGGGCACAAAGCTGTGGTTTCACATGGTTCAACATGTTGCATGAGTCACTGACCAGAAACATGTCCCATACAGCATGGTGAGGCTCGGTGATTTACGCTGTGGTGGGTGAGGGCCAAAGACAATAAGCCAGGGGCTGCAGAATAACATATGGGAATGATGCCCCCCCCCCCAGAAATTCATGTGTGAATACAAAGAGAAGCACTTTTAAAATGCCATTAGGGATGAAAACACAGATAGTGAAAGTTGAAGTGACAGCAAGGAGAAGAAGGTAGCCTATACGTTATTAATGCCGGAAGTGGAAATTATTTTATTTTTTTAGGGTTAGAAGCTGATCTGGGTTGTTAGCTAACTCAATCATTACGAAATAAATATATTTTTTCTGAGTGTCACAAACACCCCAAAATGATCAATCTAGGTATTGTCACAATTTGAGCCATTTGATCCAATAAAAAATTAGAGCTGCTCTAAAAAGCAACAACCAACAGACAAACAAGTTACCGACTAGCTGGTGAATATAGTGGAGCATGTAGCAGCTTAAGAGTCAGATATTTCCCTTAGGAGTTGGTGGAGACCCAAACAAAGCTAAAAGGAGAATGAATAGTGGATTTACATTCACAAGTTGGCCAGAAACACAACTTTGACAGATTTCTGGGAAGCGTAATGCAAAAACACTAGAATTTACAGATAAAAAGTAGTTGAAAACCATTTCATTGTGGTCAAGTCTGAGAATGCAGAACCTCTCCCCTGAAGCTGAATTGAATTTTTGTGTTTTTATTTGTGGTGTTGAATAAAAATGTATTTATCAAATTCACTGCAGGGAAGGAAAATAAAACAATGGATTCATGTGAGGGTGTTTTGCCATTTAATGAAAACTATGAGAGCTGGTGGCCGTCGTGCTTTTTCTCTGAAAATTACAGTTTTTAATATCCCACTTTTCCTCTTAGCTCTCAATGATTTTGTGGGTGTCAAAACGATCACTGCAGCCATGGCGAGGTGATTAAAATCAGGTGTTACTGTATGATTGATGCAGTGTGCGCCACATATGTGCTGCTTTCCCACTGGTAATTACAACACTTTCAAAAGACGTGGAATTCGCCTTTTGATGTATGTTCGCCTGCCAGGACTTTCAAGAACTTAACAGAGGACCATCTGGGACTGAGAAGAAAGTCACTGGTGGGAAGGAAAATGAGTCGCATTAATGTCTGAAAGTGGAATGCAGTTCTTTGGAGACCTTGGATGAGACTGCATTATGTGTCTACTTTACGCAGTCCTATGTAGCTGCTGGGAAATACTCTCTCTCTCTGCTCAGGCTATTGTCCCTGTATGTTCAACATTTCCATAGCTATTTTGGCCATAGTAGAAAATGCTTCGGCAATATAAAACATCAACAGCTCATGTCAGGTTTTGGTGTCAGTACCTTAGAATTGAAAAGTGAAGGCTTCTTTCTAAACCCACCAATTTGCACAGATCAAAGCAATCTTACAGTGACAAATCCCTTGCAGAAGAGCCACAGAGACCAATTTGTACAACAACAGTGGCATAAAATAGACCAACATGCAATGCAACCACAAGACAGGTGGAATTGTAAGTGAGCAGTGATGTCGATAACTCTTTAACTTAAAAAAAAAAAAATCTTGCTCTATTGATGTGTGTAGTGCAGCCGTCATCATTTTCTTCTCCTACTTCTTAAAAATGCTGAAAGCAACAAGTCCAGACATGTTCTCTGGGGGGTAGTAGGAAAGGCATTCTGGGAAATGTAGGAACAGTCTAACCAAAGTGGAAGTGGACAATTTATGTTGAGGTTAATAAAATGACATTTTCTTGGAAACATGATGGATATTTTCTTTAAAGCTGTTCCAAAGTAGGCTCCTTTACTGCATCCAGCAAATTAAATGAACTGTTTCTTATTTCCATTACTTCACTAATTAGGTAACTTAAATGAGATATCATTTGCACATAGATTAAATAAAGAAATACAGTCCTACTTCTTATACCTACCAATAAAAATCCTCTTACATCAGCTAAACTAATTTGCTTCAATCCTGTGAGTCTTTGTCATGAAACCGCTGAGGAATCCCAGATTTAAAGCAACATCTGGCTGGTTTTAAGAGTCATGGACAGTTTGCCGCAGGTGGTGGTGGGCGGGGGTTCATATGGGTTATATGGACCGTGGAAGTTTAAAAGGGTCAGTACATGCAGATACAACACAACTGTGGCTCATATGGAGAGCTGGAGAAAGTTGAAAAATGGCAGTTTTTCAGGAAAAGTCTGCATTAGTCTTTCCATATTAAAAATATCTTAAATAATTCTGTAATATATATTGTTGTACTGAAATATACTGTAAGTACTTTATCGGACTTTTACTGTAGGAGAGGAAGTTTAAGGTATCTACAACCAGTATCAAGGGCGCGTGAAATCTGACAGTTTTTTTTGTGCTTCAAAATGTCACAAATGGCAACAGTTCGATCAAGAGGGGGGAAAGTTTGAGGCCTGGACGGTGGAAATGATTATGTTCCCCTCGCCATGATGGAAAGTAATGCTCGGCAGCAATTTGTCCACCTGCACCTCTGAACAGCGGGCTTGGTAACAATTACTGGTCCAGGAAAGAAAACATTACAGAGTCATTACAATAATGATAGTAATTCAGGCCAGGATAGACATAGCCTCTGCAGGCCTTCTCTCTTCCTTTTCCTCCTTCTCTTTCTGCCCCTCTTTTCCTTTCCCACCTATACCTTGACTTTTAGTCCTAGATACAAATACCTCCTCTTGCCTTCCTTTAAAATCATTATTCATTTCACTTTGAGTGTCTCTTTTATTCTCTGCAACCATACACACTTAGCATATTACCCTTTTCATTAATGCTTTGCAGTGATTGTAGTTTATAGCACCATAAATCATATACAATACCCTGGAGACACACTTTAAGTCTGGACAGGAATATCATAGGAATATTATAGGGCAGAGATCTTCAACAGGAGGTCAGGGACACCTAGGGGGTCCTCAGAATCAATGTAGGGGAGCGTCCAAATTATTGTTACATTTTAAAAAGTTTTTTCAAAAATTAAAAAATCCCAAAATGAATCCAACATATTATTAGCAAATATAAATCCCCACTGATGATAGGCTCATAGGTAAGGTAGTCACTAAGGCCATCCACGGATACAGTTCATCCTAAGGATTCACTGTGCCACATGTATGTTTATCATTAAAACATGATTTATAAAATCATGACAACAATTATTAGGCTATTTTAATAGCTTAGTTTATCTATGTAAAGAAAGGTATGTACAAAGGCTTTAGGCCGCCCTACACGTTACTGTAGGCCCAGTTTAAAATCCAATTTAATTTTATACAATATATGTAGTAGGGGTTCCCTGCTCCAACTCTCTGGGGTCCTTGGCTTAAAAAACATTGAAGACCCTTGTTATAAGGCCATAAGGCTTGCCAGCTTAAAAAATCTTTAAATGAAGCCACGGCATCAAAACATCCGCCTATTTTCAGCCAACAAGATCATGTGAATGGCCCCATGTCCTGTCCAAGGGAGGGGAACCGTAAATGACAAGCTGCAGGCCAGCTGGAGCCCCCGCCTGCCAGCCAGAACATATAACAGCCTTATTTATGTTTCAGAAACTGACCTGATGGTGCCAAGACATTATCCAAGACGCTGATGCAGTCGCCACACAGCGGCTGCTGCCATCCAGTCTGGAAAACAATTGAAAATTTTTGTTATGAAAAAAGCGCAAAGATGCCAGTCCTGGCGCTGGCTGAAGGATGGCTCCGTTTTCCATCTGGAGCTCGCTGAGTCAGTGTGGGAGGACGTGTGTAAGTTTTCAGTAGAACAGAGCAGATGATAAAATAGCTTATGAAAAAAGACAAATAGCAGCAGTCACTCTTCTGGGTGGGCCTGCGAGCACATGACATATTAAAGCCTGTGAGGGATTATTATTTTTATTTCTCAGCAGTTTTTTTAGTAGAATTAGACTGATATATGGAGCCATTAAATATCAGTCATGATGTTCTGCTTTGATATGAAGTTACACTGTCTGAAATGTGTATTATTCTGTGCAGTTATTAAAACCATTTCCAATCAAGTCAATTTAAAAGTGTAATGAATGCCAGCGTTCAAGAACTGAAAAAGTATGTTAGGGATTAGGGAAAGTAAATTGTTTTTAAGGTAGGCTATAATTTCAGTTACAGTCAAAACACATTTGTCATATTTTTAGCAACACTAAATGCAAAAAGGAGAAATATGCATAGACCTATTGGTTCCAAAACCCAGACTGCTTTAGAGTATTATTTGGTGGTATTAATAATTATTAAGGCAAAAGAACGCCATTTATGTTAATCAACATTAGAATAAACACTACATGTGATCTGTCTGCTGAGAACAGCATCATAAAAGTGATTTGACTCATTTGTTATAGCAAGTAGTTTGGCATTTAAAAAAAAGTTATTCTATTAAACTGAGATCCCATATTCTGTTAGCATTCCAAACACACACTTTGCATCTTCATTGTTCAATCTTTTATAGTATTTCCGCGCAAAGCTGGTGGCAGACATTGTGATGTGTTCCAATGAGATGGTAGAGCCAAGGGCGTACATCCCAGGGGGGTCGGGGGGGTCAGGACCCCCCCTTCTCAGGGTTGTCCCGCCCTAGAAATATGATTAAAACAATGCTGTGTATTGTAAATAACATAATGATGTATACTTAAAATATCTGTGTAAGTAGTAAAACAATACAAACCCCCAAAAATGCTTTTTAAGTTTAAAAACATTTTGAGTCCCCCCTCCCCTGCCTCACAGTGGTTTGGTCCACTGCATGCTGTACGTTACCCATCTTCACTAGACTCAGGAATGTAGCTTGTGTAGGCGGTTCAAGGCTGTTTTATTCACATTAAACATCGGATGAAGTTGTTCTTTTCTCAAGTAGAAATGCTGAGTAATTAATGAATTTGTTATGAAAAAAAGTTAGCTATGTTAGTGTAATATAATGTAACGTTAGCTAGCTTGTTTAATAGCTTGTTGGATAGAAATGCACCCACTACAACTAACGTTACCACGGCGATAAGCCTAACGTTGTGTGTGAACTGACATTAGGGTTAATATTGAAGATCTACAGTTGTGTTTGAAGTGGCTGATCAGTGGGTTTGCTGCAGTTAAATATATATCCTCTGTCCCAGACCAAACCTAATATTTATGCGGAGGACACAAGTATTTTTGTGGCTTGTGTACACATGTCCTCTACGAGTATAATTGTGGCTGTATTATTTCTGTCCCCTTCAAAAATTGCTCTTCAGAAATGTTATGTTTATTGTCCCCCCCCTACTGTTAGATCAGATTTACGCCAATGGGTAGAGCCAAGGGGGTAAGCTTCCCCTCGGACCGCGAATCTCCTATGGCGCCATTTTGATGCTACAAAGCAATCACCCGACTAAAGACTCTATTTGTCCATTGTTTATTTCTAAAGAAACACGACAATGTATAAAAGGCTCCATTACCTTGTATCTCACGTTATAGCTCCGTAGCAGACGTTTTTGTAAAAATAGGCTAACGATTGTGTCATAACCACGCGACTTACTGTCGCACAGTAGAGGAATTACCGTATAGTACAGGAGAAGCTCGCAGGCAGTTTCGACTTTAACTGTTTAAGTGTAATTACTAATGTTAACTAGCATTTTAGTTAGCAATAATTAGCCTGTGCCTATGTTATCTCCTTACATATACCTACGCTCTCCGTGTCTACAAGATTGGGAATGATTGAGATTCCTCTTGGCACAGCTACCAGAAGACTTACAACTTTCAGACACGTTGCTCACGTCACATTTACGTCGTCTCTCTCAGTTGGAGGCTGCGCAGTAACGCTCAGCGCTCACCGGAAAAGTGCTTCTAATATCCTTCACTGGTCTGCGTCCAGAGCAACGGGATCTGTTGGTCCATTCTTATATACAGTCTATGGGTAGAGCTAACAATAGAAGAATTTGGTGGGCCAAAAGGAAGTTGGCCATGACCAACTATCTAGATAGTGCGCAGCTTAGCGCCGCCCATGACGATTGTGATTGGTTTAAAGAAATGCCAATAAACCAGAGCACGTTTTTCTCCTATCACGGAATGCTGTGTAGACTAGCCAGACCCTCCTCCGCAGCATGTGGAGGTTGGTCTGACAAAGTGAGACTAATCCTATCTAAACATGGTGACTATTCGCAGGGCTTGAATATTTATATCTGACAAGCTAACTGCTAACTGGCTAGCCAGCTGGGAAGATGCAAGTGCCCTTCAGTCACAAGAGTTTTTTCAGTTATCTGGCTAGTTCAGCTCAGTCGCTAACCGGCCAACACTCCCGATATACTGTATGCGGTCTTCCTGCTTTGTTTGAACCATTTCTCCTGCCCTGCTCCCGATTGGTCATTTGTCCTGCTAACCTCCCGATTTTATAGTGATATGACTCAGATGTGTGTTTCACAGTGTCTGTGATATGTTCAGACTGTAGGATGGGTGTTTCACGGGATATGTTCAGACTGTAGGATATGTCGTGGTTGCCTACTACCTGGCAACCCAACCAACCCCGCCTGACGTGTCGCGCGTCACTCGTTGTCACAATTCTCTTATACATCCATGGTTGTCACTGCCCGATGTGAGTCGAGCGCAGATTTGAGTTGCACATGCGTCACTTTGCGACAAGACTTTTTGAACTAACGTACAGTCTATGAGCTAACGTTAGCAATCAAACAATCATAGCTAAAACTTTTTGAAATGACTGATGCTGCTGGCTACAAGTTAGCAATCAAACACAACAAAGGCTGTCACTTGAATGGCGTTTTGAGCTAACGTTAGCTATCTAACAATCATAGATAGCTAAAACGCTAGCAAAAAAAGAGAGGTTTCCCTTTTAGAAAAAGCAACGTTTTAATTGCCTAAATTGTATACAATAACAGGGATGGATGTTAATATTTTTAAGCACAGGCCGCATGAGCCACCAAGCCCCTTATTCTTTTGGCCAAAGTACATTTTTGTTGGCCCAAATGTAAATCTTTTTCGTCTGCTTCCCCTTAATGCCAAAAAAGGCGATCATGCGATTTGCTGCATAGTAGTGCAGCAGGGGCAGTGTCAATGAAACGGCCCATTTGTGTTATGTCCTGTTGTGTTATTAAACCCCCCAGCAAAGCACAAGTAGACTTTTTATTTCCCAATTACCGTTTCTGTCAGTTCGTTTATAGATTGTGACATTTCCGACCGCACTTAAATGCAGCTTTATTTCATGGCAGAGAGAGAATGAAAAGAGACGAGCGAGACAAATCAATCACATATCAATTGTTGCAGGAAACATTCAGCTATTACACAAACTCCCGGGCAATTCAGTGCTTGTGTTCCGTTTTTTTACCCTCACAGTGTTTTAAAACTTTCTTGTGTTGCGGTTCACTGTACGGGATTCTCACACTGCCTCAAAACATAACTCAAAACACACTGACAAGTATGATCGCCATTTACATGATTAGCCACCGGCGTGTGACGTGGGGTTGCATTTCTCCAAAAGTTGAGTTTGGTCTCAACTTTTTCGCTGAAGGCCCGCTGCGTTTTTTTGAGTGTCCCCCTTGCAGCAACCCCCGCCGCAGCCTAAACGCACTACCCCCATTCAAAATGAATGGAAAGACCTGCGTTTTAGCCGGACCGTCGGCTGGCCAACGCAGGTAGTCTATACGTTGCCTCACACTGGATATGCAAAAGAGCTGTTCACTAATCCCAGGTAAATGTGACTGTACAAAGCTTACAGCAGGGTTTTTCAACTATGCTGTTCTGGGGGACACATTTTCGGAAGGCTAATACTGAGTGAGGAGAAAGAATGAAGAATGCAGACATCACCGGCATGGTCCGATGACATCATTCACGTGCATATCAAGTAGCCATGAGGTTAACCGCTCCAGCAGAGAGTCTGGGGCAGCAGCTAAGTTTAAAAGAATTTGTCCAGATTTCAAATTTCGTAGCAAACTAATAAACAGTTAGAATACAAACCGACAGCTTTCATTTTAGCCTGTATATAAAAACATCACTATTTGGAGAGTAGCGTGCTGTAGTTGTGTAAAACAGCTCGGTGGACGAGAGCAGGAGACATTAGCTACCTTGTGTCGGGTTTGCTCCATGGAATGGAGGCGTAGACTGGATGTTTTCTACTGAGATGATGTAGCATTGATGCCCTGCTATTGTGATAAGCTAGTTCGATTTTACAATAGACACACTGTACAGAGTTTTTTTTTTGCATCTTAAAATGACCCCAAACGTTATTGTTTTCTCTTGCTTGTCTCTTCTCATAGCCCCTCACTACTGTCGCTCTCTTCCTTCATTTGTAATCTGCGTCGTCAGCCTTGTGTCCACAGAAACGTCAGCCCGTTGTGCTATAGTAATAAGACTATAGCACAACTACTGTCTTTATTGTCTACAAACCATGTCTCTTTTGTGGAGCAGTTTAAAGCCTATCATACATTGACAACAATAGAGAAAAATGAATGTCCTACAAGATGAGTCCTTTGATGAGTTTCATCAGTCCGATCCCAGTCAAGAGATTTAGTATCCAGTGATCGTTTAATGGTGTTTCAGAGGCTTTACAACTCTGACAACAATACAACTCTTGACAAAAAATATCACTATAGCTTTTAATAGCAAACATTTTTTTTAATGGCTGTGGAGTTTGAAAGGGAATCAGCCAAAGACGAACAATCCATCAACACTCTTTCACATGCAGTCTTTCAGTGCGTTGATCAGGCTCAGACAGCGCTGGTCTGAGGGAAAAGTGGGAAATCCCCTCCCCCCCCCTTGCCGAGCTGCTCCTATGCCGCCAACTGATGTCATAATTTCTCACTGAAACCTTAACCAAACAATAAATATTCTACAGCTCAGTTCTAAAAAGCAGCGCTGTTT
>CM042331.1:14373696-14488696 GCA_023566125.1 Zingel zingel | reverse complement strand
CCAGTTTTTATAATGCATCCATGGAACTGCAAAATGTAGATTTGAGTCACAATGCAGGTTTTGGACATGTTGCGAAACAATACTGTGACACAATTAGTTGACTGTTGGCACAAATATCTTGCACCAGTTATTTTTATTTATTTTTTTACTTAAAAAAAAGTGTCTTCACGTTTAGGTTTATCATGTTTGTGGATCTTCCTTTGTAGTTTGCGTCTCAAAGTTCTTACTATAATTTACCCTAATTTACCCTAACTGTCTCTGTCTACCTGTCTTTTATGTAATGTGTTTTCACTTGTGTTGCTAGTTGTGCATGTCTTTATTCATATCCACTCTGACAGGGCTTTCCAGACACTGTAAAATGGGCTCAAACTAATTGAAAAGATAATTGCAGGCTGCCAGCAACCATGTCACAGCTCTCTTTGCATACAGTGAAGGAATGCAACGATGCTGGAGTGTCAGTTAGTGTTGACAGGATGAACGGAAACCACCTGGAGTTAAAAAGTAAACTCACAAGGTCACCTTTGCTCATTTTTCTCCTCCTGTGGCTCGTTACAAAAATCCCCGGGGGTTAGTGCTCCACCAGCCTGGACTTATCCAAGCCCAGTGTTTGACTGAAGTTAGACAACAATTTTTTTCCTTATTGGCAATTTGTTTGGGATTACTTCTGGGGTGTTTGACACTGGAACCATATGCAGGTTTTCTAAATGTAGCTAATGAGCTGCTACCAGTTCTAAATTAGTATGCATTCCTGAAAATAAGTATTTGAGAGATAATAAGTAAAGCTATAAACATAAAACAAAGAATGGCTAAATGTACCAGGTGCAGGGAAACAGCTTAGCCTCTGGCGGTTTGTTGTCAGTGTCTGTGCTCATAAATCTCTACTCTCATCACTTCAAGCCCTCACACCTAACTCCTGCCCTTCAAAATACACACTAACAAATACCCCAAACCTCAAAAACTGCCTGGAAATGCAGCTGTATCAGTATGAACATGACTCAGACAGTTGACTACAACAACAGAGATTATTGAAGCTGTACCAATTATGTTTATACTCCATCATAACAATGGAACAAATGACTATGTGTAATGTGAAAAAATGTTGATCCCACAGAGAATCATCACCCGACTGTGCAGTTCCCCTCAGCTCTATGGAGCATTTTAGCGACTTTTAGCTCCTTGTTCTGATTTTACAACCCTCAACTTTACTGTTTTGGTTCAGTCTAACATTCCCAGCAGCTGTGTCATGCACTGTTTTCAGGGAAGAAGCTCTGTGAAAACGACTCTACACTACCTGCCAAGCACCAAACGTCAGACAGACAAAGTTAGCGACTATCTTGTTAACACGGTGGAGCATTTAGCAATTAAAGAGCCTATATAGACCCCATATTTCCAACAAAAGTTGGTGGAGATGCTAATGTTGTTGTTCATGTTCGCCATGCCAACTTTAAGTTGATGTCAGTAGTGTGTTCACAGCTTGTTTCTGTTGCAGTTATTGCAGGTTTAAAGGAACACGCCGACTTACTGGGACTTTAGCTTATTCACCGTATCCCCCAAAGTTAGATAAGTCCATACATACCCTTCTCATTTCCGTGCGTATTGTAACTCTGTCTGACACCCCCACTGCTAGCCTGGTTAGCACAGATCCTGGAGGTAACCCCAACATATAAATAGGAACATGTTGGCGTTGTTTTGTCACTTATTGGGAGCAGTAGGCTAGTTGGAACCGGTTACCTCCAGGATCTGTGCTAACCAGGCTAGCGGTGAGGGCGTCAGACAGAGTTACAACACGCACAGAGATGAGAAGGGTATGTATCGACTTATCTAACTGTGGGGGTTACGGTGAATAAGCTAAAGTCCCAGTAAGTTCCTTTTAAACCTGCAATAACTGCCACAGAACCAAGCTGTGAACACACTACTGACATCACCTTAAAGATGACATAGCGAACATGAACAACAACATTAGCATCTCCACCAACTTCTGTTGAATAAGCTAAAGTCCCAATAAGTCGGCATGTTCCTTTACGTTTGAAACTAAGGCAGGAGACAATTAGCTTACCTTATCTTAGCACAAAGACTAAGGAACTAAACTAAAGGAAAACTGCTAGCCTGGCTCCTTCTAAAGTTCAAACAATAATTATTTAACATGTTATATATTGTTTGTTTGATTTGAATACAAACAAATGTTAAAATGGCATCTTTTGTTAATTAGTGAGCTTTGGAAGGGCTGGAAGGCGATGTTCTTTTAAAACTTTGGAGAGAGCCAGGTTATCTGTTTCCCCCTGATTTCAGCATGTCCTGGCTGTAGCCTCATACCTAACAATACGGGAGTGGTTTAATCCTCTTGTCTTTCGAAAAAAAAGAAAGTTTAAACTTGTTTCACAAAATGTCAAACTCCTTTAAAGTGCTGGGCAAACTCTTGGGAATTAAGCTTTTTTTATTATGAGTTGGTCAAACTGACAGACCCGTTTTCTGTAGCTTTGGGATTACATCGTTTCAATTGTTCCATCAAACTTTGTCATCCATCCCTCAAATCAATCCCTACAGGCTGATATAACCTGCAGAAAAAGGAAAATTGGACTTCAACTGTCCAATTCAACGATCCCTAATTGGCTTTTGCTCTTCTCAGTAAACCTTTTAGAGTGGAAGGGTGAAGATTTGAGCTTGGAAAGTGCCTTCAGACAGCATCCTTTCTCCAGTGCTGCAGAGACTGTGATTCACAGCCCAGTCTTAGTTTCAGCCATTATGGTTGTGTCTTTTACAGGCGTGGGGGTGTCGGTTACTGCCGTCCACAGACACACAAGCAGCCTGACTGATTTAGCTCTTTAGATTTGTGTGGAATTAGTCACAGTGGAGGGCTGGCCGGGACAGCGGGGAGTTTAAGACATTGTTGGGAAATAGAAAGCCTGAAGTGGGCGGGCTTTTTTCTTTCTGGTTTATGACCCCTCAGGTTTCCACCTGTGCTGACATGGCTGAGACTTTACAATAGTCTTGAAAGAGTTACAAGCAGCCGGGTAGAAATTCCAGGCTTTTTTTCCCCTTCTCTTTTACCCCTTTTCTTTTTTTTCTCTCTTTTACTGGAAGGGTGGGGTGGGGGCCCCAGTTATTGTGGAACATTTGTCAGGCAGCCAGTTGCAGAGGCAGGGCCAGCCAGTGATTTATGGCAACATCTGCAAGATGCAAAGCCGTTGTATATGCTTTTAATCATACAAAGAGCCCTGGCTGGATTGGAGATTGAAAAGAGATGGTCTGATGGGGTTTTATGGAGTCCGTGCTGGGATTCACACTGATGGCGACTGGTGTGAACATATTATATGACCGTGGGATTTCTGCAGCTCAGTGAGTCCAAGCTGAAGTTGGCTTCAGCTGGTGTTTGCACCAAGCGAATGCTGTTTCTGTGATTCGATATGGTCAAAAGATTCTCACCAAGCTTGAAGATAATCTGCGAATGATTGAAATGTTTTGTCACATTAAGAGGAAAAACCCAAAGGATCAGCCAGGGAGAGTGAAAACCATCCATGAAAGCAACACAACACAAATCTTGTTGGATTTGTCTGTCAACAGTTGAAAAGTCGGACCCAAAGTGAGTATGACCTCACATACCGAAAGCTGGGGTCACCCCATTTTAAAATCTGTATTCTAGCACTGACAAAGCATATCTAACGTAGAAACGAGCACAGTTGTTGTGAAAGTCAGACATCCATCCCCCAGCAGATTTCCTGAGCTTCATAACAGAGGAATACTCATTTCTGTGAGCAGCCTTTAGCTATTTAATATAATAAACATCTGTCTGCATGTCACCACATCTGGCAATAATGAAGGCAAATTGCCTACAAAATTCGGAGTGTCTGGCAATGAGATAAGACTGTGGCATGCTAATTCATTTTCTTGGCTCAGTCTCTGGGGTTGAGAGCAGAGATGGCCTAAGGAGCTGACCCTGGATCAGCGTCTGACTGCTAACTTGGACACACCAGGGGCAGAAAATGGAGTTTAGACATCTGATCTGAGACCAGGCGTAAACGGACTCCATCAGCCGTCTGCCAGTCATTGGTGGTCTGGAGGAATCGTCAACTTCCTGTCTCATTTCTCTGGATGCAGAATCAAAGAGGGGAAATTATTCTGCAATCTGCCCGGTGTTTTTTTTTTCCCCCCTCCGGCTGGAAATGTGAAGGTTGTCGCTGGCTGCAGACTCTGCAGGAGACTCCTGGATCCACAGCGCCTTTTAAAAAGTGGAAACCTTCTACGCCTTAGTCATTAAGGCCACAAATTGTTTTTTGGTTGCAGCAATTTCAGAGACTTTCCTTAAGGAGTAAATAAACCATTCTGAGTGGAATTACATCCACCCTCTTAATTGTAACATGCATAAGTTTAGTGAAGTGTAAAACCTTGCCTAGAGAAAAGGGAATCACGTATTGCTGCTAAACCCTGCAATGGGAGGAAACTTTCTTCCCACAGTAGCAATTAAGTGACCTTGAGCAAGGCAGTTCAAGGGAAGGTCCCCCTCAGATCCTCTTAAATGCTAACAATCACCAATTCAAGTTTTTCAACACAATCCAGGTGTAGGGTTGGGTACCGTTTGGATTTTTACGATTCCGATGCCGAACCGGTACTTTTAAAGCGATTCTGATTCCTAACCGATTCTTGGAAAAACTGAAAAATTACATAAAAGAGAGGCTTTTTTATAGAGTTTTTTAAAAATTGAAAATTATTTAGTTTTAAAGTACTTAAATATGTAATAAGTAAACCTAAGTCACCTAACACATAATTACAATAATTTAACAAATAACAGTTACACTATTAACAAGTAACCAACCAGCTTCAAACTTTAGCAGTTCTTTTGCAGAAAAATTACCATATTTGCCTTCTCTGGCAAGATAAGACACTTCTCCTGACTTATGGCATGTCCTGCACAGGAGAAAACTCTCTCAGATGGTGTCCAAGAGGCCTGGATACACTATGAGTTTGAAAGGGCAAACAATTTGGGGAGGCTGTCCCACCTCCCCCACCACCAGGCTACAAGGTCTTGTCCTGAACGATAGACTAGCAGAACAAGTGTAATATGTTTACTAGCATATCACGTGCAGTGAATGGTTAATATGCCTTTACGTCCGTTTTGGTGAGCCCAGAGGGAAAATATGCCATTTTTAAAAGTAGCCTACATTAACGGTAGCTAGCTGACGGTAGACCACAGAGAAAGTGTGATATTTTTATGTCCGTTTCGGAGCGTGTACAAAAAGCCGCAGTGATTGTAGAGTGCATGTCCGAGAATAGCGCGGACACGCGCTTCACACCGCGAGCGGGCACGTACACCACTCGGCAGAAAAGAGAGAAAGAAAAAAAGAGTCTGCCGCTGTCCTGAGCGACAGAGGGAAAATATTTCAGTCGGAACCGAAATGAGGAACCGAAATTTGCGTTCTAATCCGGTCCGAATACTACCGTTTGCGTAGGAACCGGTTCCATAGTGGAACCGGTTTCGGTACCCAACCCTATCCAGGTGTCATTTTGTAACAGAATATAGCAATTGATCTGCTTTCCCTCAACCTGTCTGGCCTACTCCTTCTTCATCCAGAGATTTCCTTCAGTATGTCTATTGACAACTCCTGTAAAACATGTGTGAGCTTGTT
This sequence comes from Zingel zingel, assembly GCA_023566125.1. Classification (NCBI taxonomy): domain Eukaryota; kingdom Metazoa; phylum Chordata; class Actinopteri; order Perciformes; family Percidae; genus Zingel; species Zingel zingel. The sequence continues at coordinate 14,483,075 of CM042331.1, read as the reverse complement.
GTATTCAGCATGTGAATGGCTGTAGAAAGATTAATACTGTGTAGTAGTGAACTTTAGTTGATAAAGGGCGAGTGCCTGCACTTAAAAATTCTAAAAACATTCTGGTCTGTATTCTTCTATCTGTGGGTGTAGAAATGGATCTCACTGCCTCTTGTAACAATACACTTTTCCGCTAAAAGAAGCCTTTGGTGGTCATTGATTCTGACACACTAATATTCCAACTTCACGTAGTTTTTAAAATGCTTAAAAGTGCGAAAATAGATTTATATTAAAAATGGATCAAATAAATGACGTGTCATTTTAAAAATGATGCTCGTAGTGACGAACCAACAGTTTATCTCAGTTCTACATTTTAGAGCTTTTCAGATCATTGTTTTGGTTTTACGGGATGCAACTTTACTGTTTTGGCTCACTCTCATAGCTCAACAGTGTCTTTTTCGCCACAGCACGCAGCTGTTTTAGCAAAAAGCTCTAAAAACCCACTGTATGCTACCTGCTCAGCAACAAACAGCAGGCAAACAAAGTTAGTGACTATTTGGTGAACATAGTGGAGCATTTAGCAGTTAAAAAGCCAGATATTTCCCTCAGAAATTGGTGGAGAGCAAAACAGAGCTAAAATAGGAGTGAATATTGGACTTCATTTATTAGATGGCCAAAAACACGACTTCCAAAAAAAGCTAAAGTTGCTCCATGTCTACTCGTTGTGCAAAAAAGCCACTGTTACATGTTAGCCATATTGCCTTGATAAGGTGATATTATGTCAGTGTTGTCCCAAGTGTCCAAGAAATCAACTATTGCTGGTTTAAACTTTACCTGGATAATTCCTGACTTCTGCGCCATGTTTGGACCAATGTCAGTCCTGCTTAAAAATGTATAAACATTCAAACTCCTATTCCATGTTGCACATTTAGCCAATTATCAGCAGGAACAAGAAAAATAAGCTAAATGTGCTGTGGATCGCAAAGTACACGACCAAAAGGTGTTTCATAGTAATGCTAAAGTATTTTAGGTTGGCTTTGTCCTAAAACTCCCCCCCACTGTTCCAGCAGAGCTTTTGTGAAGCCCACAAACTACGACCTCAACTACTAAAAGTAGCCCTTTCTGTTCTGGTCTCACATTTGTTTATATACATCGTACATGCATCACCAGCTCATCATACATCCATTTTTACCACACAAAGGTTTGAAATTTTACTTTCAAACAATACACTGTGTCAGTCCTATAAATAATACCACATTGTGCTCAACAAGAAGTGCAATCAGAACCCACTGGGTTTATTATGAATCACTCCCAGGCCCTTATCCATCCTGGAGGATCAAGTTTGTTAGACATGATTTCTGCTCTAACCAGACACGACCTCGCACCGAGATAAGGTTATTAGGCAGAAGTGGACTAATCTTTGGATATTGCCTCAGCAGCAGCAGCAGCAGCAGCAGCTGTTTCCCAGGTGTTTGGATGTGTGTGGCTCCACCATCTTGTCTTAATCGCAGCCTCCTCAAAGAACTGGCAAGACTTCCAACAAACCCCCTCATTCCTTTACAGTGGGGTAAAGGCATAGAAACCAGCGCAGCGTAGCCAACAGCCAGGTGGACTTAAACATTAGTCAGCCAGAAGGATGGGAGCAAAATAACTCGCCCTATGAAAGTAAATCTCATCATCAGCATTTCCATACACAAACTGAGCGAGAGTGGGACTCCAAACACAGACCTTTTTAGGATGCATGTAACAAAAAGTAAATTTCACTACTTTTCATTGCAGTCCTTTCCACGCTGCCAGGTTAAACGCAAGGCTGAAACAATTGCCCTTGTATAGGGGATTTGACTGAATCCCCTCCAAACTGCTGGCACCACCATTGTGAATTTACCATTTCGTAAAACACAACTCCACTGTGGCAGGTAGAGAGCCGCAAGATGCTTTCCAAGTGCAAGTTTCAACAGCTAGCCCCAGTGCACAAACACACCTTTTTCCCTCATGTTGGAGAGGAGAGGCCTGAAACAACAAACCGCCAGGCAAGAAGGTCTGGGGGAGGGGGGATGATTCATCCAGCAAACAGAAAGAGTTAGTTTGGGCTAAGCTACATTGTGCCATACTGTTCTAACAGCAATTTGTGGGTTTACCATAAATTACATGTAATTATTATAAGTAGTGTTTAATTATAGGCATCATTAATAATAAAGTCATTATTAAGGATAGTGGTTGCAACAATATTACTAAAAGTTAGGGATGTAACGATGCATCGTGAATCAGTTAAAAAAATCGATTTTAAAGGTGTAAAGATTACAACCGGTTGAGATAAAAAATGTATCGCGATGCAATTTTTAAACCGCCTATGGCATGACGCTAGTTACCATACAGCAGGTACCGTTAGCCTACCGTTAGCTAGTAACGTTAGCTGGCTTAAACAAGGTTTAAAAGCTGACAGCTAAACAATGTAAAGCGTGATTATATTTCACTGGAAAGGATTACAACACTGGGACATACAACAGTCTGCAGCTGAAGAAACGGAGAGGACTAGCAGCGTTTTTAGACAGCATGGACACTGATAAATATAGACGGGACTTTAGTGTTACATTTGGGTTTGGCTCCATAAGCTTGTGTTGCGTTCAATGTTGTATAAAATAACCTTTCAGCCAAGTTGTTGTTATTACATTTTAAATGAATCATTTAAATTTAACAATATGGCCTTAGCAATAAACAAGTCTTTCTTTAATTTTAAATTTTTGTTATTTAAGCTAACATACTATTTCAGTTGCACTTTTGAGAAGGACACATCTGCTGTTTTGCACAGTTTATATAAATAAAGGAATACTTTTCAGTCATTTCATTCTGTTAAAAAGAATCGTGAGAATATCGTGTCATGAACTTAAAATTGTGAATCGAATCCTGAGTTGAGTGTATCGTTACATCCCTACTGACAATGGTGGTGAATCATAGTTGGCTGCTTACTACTTTGGATGTACATATGAGCATGTGAGCATGTGAGCATTAAGACAGACTTGGAAAATCAGAACCTATATTATAAAATATTGCCACTGCACCTACTATTACTATTACTACTACTACTATTCCTACTACTAGGGTTGGGTATGGTTCACATTTTTCTGGTACCTGAAATTCGGTTCCGGTACCTTTTTTTTTTTTTTTTGGTACTTTCCCTCTGCCCCGCTCTCTGTCAACACGCAGAAAGGACAGATAAGCTTGCGTTTACGTGCTGTCAGGTACCGAAATTTTGCACCGTTTCATTTCATGTGAATCGGTCCTCGGTAGTACCGACGTAATTCGGTCTGTACCTGGAAGAAGTACAGAGTTCGATACCCAACCCAAGTTACCACTACTATTACTACTTCTGGTTTCAGAAGTAGCAGTAGCAGGAGTAGTTCTAGTTCAATGCTGTGAATCATAGCAGTAATAATTCTAGTAGTACAGTATTAGTAATCGTAGTAGTATTACTAATAATAATAGTAGTAGAACTAGTAGTAATAGTAGCAGTATTGTGTATCTCGCATGCTATTTATGTTTTAGTACAGAATTACTTGACTTCACGGTAATTGATTTGACTAGAGGAACTCAATCAGTAGTAGTAGACGTAATATCTTTTGCAATAGTAGTAATAGTAGAATTAGTAGACCAAGTCTTAGTGGTACTATACAGTGGTAGTAGTCTGGATCAACGGTCCATTTCCAGGATAATTCCCTCACCTTCCGCTCTCTGTGTGTTGCCGTTCGGAAAACTCTGTTCACTTTGGGAGACTACAACCTTTGAGCTAGCAAGCTACAGGCTGAAAATGGCTTGATTTTAAGAAAATTTGGATTGTGCAACAAGGCAGTCCTGCTTGGTTCTTTCAGTGAATGATTGTAAAGATTTACAAAGAATATGTTTACGGCATTTACTATCTATCTGGGATGTTTTAGGACCGATTGGCAGGGATGACTGTGGGCAAAGTAATGTTAACGTTACACACAGCGACAGACTGGTAAAAGCTAATTATATTTAACCATTTATCAAGCTAATTTAATAGCTCACCTAAGAGTTAACTTCATTTAATATTGTACGGGAAGTTTTCGTTTGCGGGGTGCAAATGTTTCACCAAAACAAACAAGTTCCTTCCCGAGACAATTTTGTTGAGCCTTCGTCAATGCGTCCGGAACTTGGCGCAAAGACGATTGGTTTTAGAAATGCAAACAACCCAGAGCGTTTTTTCTACTATCCAAGAATATATCTATGGTGTAGCCAGAGCTAGGGCTGTGGAATTAAAACACATTTTGGCTCCTAACAATCACAAAAACAGAGTAATCGAGAAAACCGATGATTTTGCACATTACATTTTGCAAGTAAACTATTCTTTTGGCTTGTGTTCTAAGTAAGATTAAAAAAAAGTTCAAACAGGAAAAGTATTAACAGAATTTTTTTTTACTGTTAACTGTTAATTTGTTTCACTGTTTTTTAAATTCAATGATTGCAACATCTTTTCAAAAGTCATTGATTATGTGATTATGATTTTTCCATAATCAAGCAGCCCTAGCCAGAGCTGTGGAGATAGGTCTGGCAATGCGAGACTACAGTGGTAGTAGTAATAGTAGAATTAGTAACAGTGGTACCAGTGTGGGGCCATATGGTTGATACCAACCATTGTCAGGATATTATTAATGTTATTGTTCTGTATTTATTTAAATCACAAAATTGCAAACGTATGCAAAATAACCAGAGATTAAAGCTTTCGGCTTGCTCAGAATCAACAGTAAATGTGTACCACATGATTCCACTGAGAGTTGATAAACTATTATTTATAATTATTGCCCAGCCCTGCATGGAACCAGATTGTGATACCAAACAGTTAAACATCCTCTGTGTCTCAGTCTGTCTCTTGGTGGGGGGGCTGACTGATGACAGACCTGAGGCGTCCTTGGCGGTCTGTGGTTCGGTTCTAGAAGGCCAGCGTTCAACACCCACCACCAGCCCCACCACGTCCTCTAAATCTCTCACATCAATCTATCACATGTCCTGCATGATTAAGACAGTAACTTGACTCGTAGCATTAAGTGAATGCAGCAGCACACTTTTTTTTTTTTTTTTATTATTATTGTTTACGTATGTGCAAAACATTGCTTCATTCAAACTGGAATAACTGAATAGGCAGGGCTGCAAAAAACTCATACACAAAAGGTAAGCAAAAATAATGGAATCTGTTTATATACAATTTACAAAATATAATAAACTTTATATAAAAAACTTATATATATATTTTCATCTATATTTAACTGAAGCTGTGTCCTTGAAGAACAGCTGCTAATATGCTCCTTTTTACTTTTCTCTAGGAACATCAAAGTGTCCGTTACATTCACTCGTTGCACATTTGAGGAGTCCTTTATTGCAAAAGTGTCCATTCAGTGAGGTAGAAATTTTCTTTTTTTTTTTTTGGTCGTCCTCTTCGTTAAAAACAACAGTCACTGAGCTAAGTGCTCGTTCTGCGCTGTGGGATGGGATCAGTCCTTTTGCTGTCAAACAGCTGTTCATAAACGCTGTTGCTCTGCTCTGATGGCGATTCCTTGGTGAGACTGTTGTCCTCGAGGTCTGAATCGGCATCTGGAGCGATGTAAGGATTCTCATGCAGAGTTATTCCATTGTGCGTCACGGACGGCGGGGCAAAGCCTGTGTACAGGTCCTTATGAGGCCTCCAGGGAGCTTTCCCAAATGTTCCTGAGCGAGAAAGATGCGGGAAGAAGTCAGACCAACGTACAGACAAAATCAGACAAAATCCAGAAAAGTTCAGAAAACTGATTAACCCAAGACCTACCCATGAAGGTGTTGGAGGGGGGAAGACAGTCATGAGGTCTCCCGTAGTCGATGGCTTCTCCCTCCTCCATGGAAAGTCGGCGGTCACTCTGCTGGTGAGAGGGGCCATGAGGGAGACTGGCGTTGGGGAGCTGCATCAGGACAGAGGAGGAGCAGAGGTCAAAATGCTCAGACAGGAAGTAGTCCCTCATTTTAGAGCTGGTCAGGCTGCCGCTGTAAGAGTCCATGCAGACGGGCCTTTGGTCGATAGAACAGCCTGAAAGTAAAAAAAAAAAAGAAAAAAAAGGAAATTATATCCTTTAGAAAGTAAGAAAGATATCAAGAGATAGCGACTATATATCAGGAATACTTCGACGTAATGTCCTGCATCAACAACAGTCTAATAGTATTGTTGTACGGACCTGTGAAGACTTCTGACGGGTCAGTGGAGTAGATGTTGTCCTGGCGAAGCAGTGAGCTAATTGGACCTTGATAATGGCAAAGGAGAGGATCGATGGCTGCCTCCATGTCGGCTTCACTTCCCGTATCCAGCTGACAAAAACCTGTATTGGGCAAGGAACAGGATCATGTAAGAAAAACGTGACGCTGCAAAAGGATTCAATTTTCAGACAAAGAAGAAAAGGAGGTGTTTTACCATTCATGTCTTTAGGCTGCATGTAGAAGCCGCTAATTGACGAAGCCATATACTGATGGCTGCTGCCGCTCTCTGATGGGATGTAGCCGTCCTGACGGTCAGCGAGTGTCCCCTGGGAGGACAGGTAGCTGGGAATGTCAGCAGGCAGGTTGGTCTCATCTGGAGCACAGAGACATCAAGTTAGATCACACGCTTTCATTTTTATTGTTAACAGATTCTGCGATACTTGTACGGTTCAGGGAACCCTTTTGTTAACCTTGATATAAAAGGTAAAACTCCAACAAACGATCGTGGACCAACCTGTGTTGGTGACACTGCAGTCCTCATTGCGTCGCCGTGTGTGGTAGATGATGACCACCCAAACCAGTGAAGTGCCCACCACACAGCACACCACAGCTATGATGACGATTCCCACTGTGTTCCACCCATCATCATCTGATCCAACCCCGCCCACGATGCCGACTCCCACGCCGCCCTGCACTCCAGAGTCGCAGTTGGGATTTGGTATGACAGCCAGCCGAACGTTACCCCTCTCCGTGCCCAGCGCGTTGGACATCTCGCAGGTGTACTTCCCTGCGTCAGCCTCTGCAGCGTCAACGATGATGAGGAGCTGGTTGGCAGCTGCGAAGAAATGGCGCTCGGTTACTACCAGTGGGCTGTCATCTTTGGTCCAGTTTAGCCTTGGGGGAGGACTGCCACCAGCTATGCACTGGAGGACGGCGGTTTCGCCCTTGGCCACAGTGCGATCCATGAGGGGCCGTAAGAAGGAAGGTGTTTCTGAAAGAAGGACCAGAGCAGTAGAATTGTTTAGTGTGACCAGGAATATTCAAAGTAATTCATTGATGTACAGTTTATTTTACGCACAAGCCTTTCAAACCTAAAATGGAAGTTCTAAACGTAGAGCACTTCTCTGCTCCAACAGGGACGTTTCTCACCTAGAACAGTTAGCGTAGCATTTGCAGAAACAGCGCCAGCTGTGTTCGCAGCTGTGCAGCTATAAACGCCGATGTCCTCGGTCTTGACATCCACTATGAAAAACACGTCGTCCTCCGGCATGACGTGCATGCGGCGTTCGCGGGCGGCAGGGAAGTCGGTGCCTCCGTCTTTCTGCCAGGCAATCTGAGGGGAAGGGTGACCAACGGCGGCACATTCCAGCCTGGCTGTTGCTCCAGCACGGATACTCAGGTCCATTGGCATCTTGGTGAAGGAAGGGAGCACTGGAAATGAGAATTCAATGATAATTAGAATCATCACAGGTGTATTATGGACCTTTTTTAGATAGAGACACACGCCAACCGATTGGCTTCTCCCATCCCAAACTTACTGTTGACAGTGAGTCTGGACTTTGTTGAATAGGACGATCCAAAGTGGTTTGAGATGACGCACTGGTACTTTCCCTCGCTGGAGAACTCCACATTACGTAGCTGAAGGGTGGTTGTGTACTCCGTCACCTCTGTCTCGCCTCCTGCGCTTTTCTGCACCCGCAAGTGGGCCTGGTTGTAGATCTCCACGTCATTCAGGCCCTCATTGTCTTTCTTCCAAGCAAAGGTCATTGGAGAGTCGCTGGAGCTGGCTGCTGAGCAGACGAACGTCACGTTGGTGCCCTTGAGGGCCGACTGGGTCTCCGGCTGCACAGTGATTTGAGGCTTTGGGAAGTCATCTGGGAAGATGACAAAAGGATTTCAAAAATCTGTATAAACGCTTCTATGTGTTCAGGTCTGGATTTGGCTATTTATCAATGTTTGGTAATTCTTTTTGTCATTTTGTTAGCAGATCTGAAAGGAGAAAAGGTTAACTGAAATATTTCCTCAGTAGTTTCTATGGTAACCAGGAAAGCTGAAGACCCTAGTACATTTCCATAACATTCTCTTCATGAGACTCATTAGCTTGTCCAGGAGTCAGGGAGGAAAAAAATGAACAATCTGGGTCAGCTCGTAAATGGAAAACGTGTGTGTGTGTGTGCGTGTGTGTGTGTGTGTGTGTGTGTGTGTGTGTGTGTGTGTGTGTGTGTGTGTGTGTGTGTGTGTGTGTGTGTGTGTGTGTGTGTGTGTGTATATAAAGGTGTTACACCAAGTGAATGCATCACTTACCACACACAAACTCCTCCTGGCTGACAGCAAACACGCTCCTGCCCTTCAGCATCTGCGGGTGGGCGCAGCTGGCGTTGACGCAGGGCAGGAAGGTTTGTTCTGCCACCCAGACGGGAAGCCACTTCAGCTGGCAGTCGCACAGCAAACTGGAGGTATTCAGACGCCTGCCAGGGGAGAAGACCCCACAAAAACTTCATTCACAATTCAAAAATATCACTTTCAATTGTTTCTGCGATTTTGGTCTCGAGTAGTTTGTGACGTTAAAACTCAAAATGACGACAACGACGACGGTCTGATCAGTGAAACATCAAGTTTTTGTCCTCGGAAATATGACGTTTTAATGTTGCTTTGCTTACTGATGCAAATGCTTCACATAAACACATTAGACACATTAAGCCACAATCATCTTTAAAAAATTCTAAATTCCATTGCATAGCTTTTTACTAGAAGTTATCCTTTGGTAGAAGGAGACACAGGAACCTATAAACGTTGAAGCAAGCACTGTTCCCCGCAGACCATAATGAGTTTCACCTGGTGCTCTGTCCCCCCAACACTGAAATACAAACTTAAGCTGTCCTTAAACATGGTCGTACTTACAGCTCCTCCAGGTTCTTCATCTGAGAGAAGGCGTTCGCTTGGATGGACATGATGGCATTATTGCTCAGATCTCTGTGGAAAGAAGAGAAAAGAAATTAGCACTGGTAAAATCCTCGAGGAAAGATGGCAGCTTTTTTTTGCCTACATCAGCCGTATAGAGTGAAGGCTACAAAAACTTCAATCGAGAGAAAAAAAAAGGTCTGGGCTCCAGAACAATAAAACTCTGGGCAGCAGTTTGCTGTGTTAATCAAGAGAGGCCCAACTCTGGGCTGCTTTGAGCTCCGGCAACGGCTGGGAAAAAACTCTAATTAGAATCAAATGCAGCTGTTGTACACACACGCACACACACTCCTCCACTTGCCTTGATGATCGATATAGTCTGGCACACATGTAAAGATACAAATGGCAGTTTTTTTTTTCTTGATTCCACATCAAAGCAGAGGAATGGGAGAAGACAGTTTGGGTGTACAGTTCTAACAAACAGCCTCTGTGTCTTAGTGTGATCCACCCTGCTTAGTTTACAGCTCTGACTTTTGGAAACAATCAGTGAAACACGAGGCCGACTCACAGGTGCTGCAGCGCGTCCAGGCCAGAGAAAGACTTTTTGGTCACCGAGCGGATCTGGTTCCCCTGCAGAAATCTGGGAAAACAACAAAAATCTAATCAATTTCAAACCTCACTGTTACTTGCTGGCCTTATTTTGTTCCACAAAGTCACCCAGTCCAAGGTGAAACATCATGTTACCATCATGAACTCACAGTTTTTTCAGCTTGTCCAAAGCAGAGAAAGGGCCATTCATGTCTTCAATGGTCCAGGAGATTTCATTATTTTGGAGATCCCTTTCCGAAGAAACAAAGACAGACCGCATTGTAAAAAAAAAAAAATCCACACCCAGAAAACAACTGCCCTTGCAATGTTAATAAAACTTTATGCGGCTTTACATTTCGTTTGAGGGTGAAAATGTTTGAGACGTTAAAATTATATTCAAAGCAACTCCAGAAAGTTCCTTCCTGGTCTTTGCGGCACTTTTAAAAGTCTGCATTGGCTTTTCTGTGTTGTATATAAAAAAACGTTTGACAAGGAAATGCTGCAATATAACGTGTGCTGCATTTTAAACTTCATATAAGGGGATAAATATACTCTGCATGCAATTCAAATATGTATGTTACCCTCAAAGGAAGTGTTGCCACACAGCTTTTATCTGCCATCAAATATATAATAAATCTGTGATATTTTACCCATTCTATGTGATTTGTATGATAAAGACTTTAATTGTTTTGGTAAGCACCTTCAACTCCAATCAATCAAATTACCTCAACAGTGATCTTTCTATTTACAAAAACCTGCAGAGCATTGCTCCTCAATCAGAACCTAACCTGTCTGTTCAAACTTAGCCTAGTTATAACCTAAGTGTTTACTAAGTGGAGATTTACAGATACTAAAATCTGTAGTTGTACCCCACAAACTAGTTATTACGTAGAGATTAGTGGTTTCTAAATATATACATCCAGTAACTGCCAGGTGCAACTACTTTGTAGCTAACTGAACCAACTAACAAAGCTATCGTTAGCTTGCTAATGTATTACCTGTTGAGAGTAAAGAGTAGAGGGTCAGGTACGGTTTTAAATTGCATTCCGCAAAAACAAAATAATATACCTAATTACAAAATGTTATGTCAATAGTGTTTGACTAAATGGTCAATTAACTTCGTACAAACTGTAAAGCACAATATTTCTCCTTAATTTGATTTTGCTAGCTTAACCAGCATTACTCTGTCATTTAATCTTTTTTGCGAGTCATAATTTAAAACCCCAGTTTCCATCATTATTAAACAGCATTTTGTGTGAATGTCCAGATATATTAACCATAATTCTTCACCTCTTTTACGCTTCAATGTAAATGTGCCATACAAAGAGCAAGCTAACATACGTTTTGCTAGTTGCTTCATTTAGCTAACAGTCACATCTGGCAGATAGTATGTATAAATATGTAGTAAAAACTAATCTATGTAAGAACCAGTTTGTGGGGTGTGAACTATTTTAATGTATGTATTGTAACTATTTTAATGTATTAAGTTTGAAACTTAAGAACAGCTGGTGCAATCTTGTTCCCACTACTGTGGTTACAGTAATTGGTCCCTCTGCCTTTTACTTTAATGGATTTCTCCGTGTATGATCTTTGAACGTCAGGGCAAAGTAGCGGCTCTACAAAGAAAGCCCTTGCCCTTTGATTTTGAGGGAATCACACAAAAACCTGACGATTAACGTTGATGTTCCTGTTGAAACATTTTCTGCTATCAAACCCAAACTGTGACTGCTGAAAAGTATGGACGCATTATACCTGCGCTCCACAGAAAGAAAATTACACCAAACAACTAAATACACAGCACTCAAGTACTAAATCACTGAAAGCCAAGAATTTCCCAGAGAAATTGCCTCCTTTGATCCCTCAGCTGCTCTAATGCTTTCAAACAGTTATTTTCCTCCTCGACGTGCCTGGTTATGGCTGATTGAGATTGAGGAGGAAGGGTGTGTGTGGGGGGGGGGTGGAGGATTTGAAGCCCTGAAGCAATCTATGTCCACCTAGCTGCACACCTGCCCTACGGTGACCTCAGCAGCACAGCTCACATTTGGTTTGAGTTTAAAAAAAAATCCCAACCAGGGGAAATGTTACGGAGCCTCTCTGTGGGAAAAGGGGGATGGGTGGATGTGGGTGTGGGAGAGGGGGGTTAGGCGGGGGGTGGGGGTTGTTGAGGTTGGGGTTGTGCCTCTTGGAGGTTTTTTTTTTTTTTTTTTTTTTTTATGTGTGGAGAGACCTCAACACAGTAATCTATTTCACATCCCCAAAACAAATCAGGCAGGATATTTCCACTCAAGCATAGGATTGATGGTGGAGGTGGGTTTAAAGAGGTTGGGAGGGCCAATAGGCCAGCATATGAAGTACTTACTGTTTTTAGGGACTTGTATTTACATGATTAGCTTAGTTTAGCACAAATACTGGCAAACTAACTGCTAGCTTAATCTGCTAAAAGTAAAACAAAAGCCTACCAGCACCTCTAAAGCTCATTAATAAACACATGAAATCTCCTTTGTTTAATCTGGACAAAAGCTGAAGAGTAAAAACATGAGGTGTTGAGATCAGAATTCAGGTTCCACATCTGTTCCAGAGGTTTAGGTTGGAATATAAAACAGTATTCAGTATATTTGAGTTCATAATGATTAGACAAGTCAGATAAGATTCACACACGAAGAAAAACATTAGAAAACCTTTGCAGTGTTTTGTATAAAACGTAGGAATTCAACTCACAGCATCTGCAGGTTGGAGAGGCCACGGAAAGCTCCGTCTGCAATAAAGCTCACACGGTTGTTTCCGATGTGGAGCTCGTCCAGCAGGCTGAGGCCTACGAAGCTGGATTCCTCCAGTCTGGACAGATGGTTGGAGGAGAGCTTGCTGTAGGACACACAACAAAAACCAAAACATGAGAACAGTAAAGAATTGAGTTACCTGCAAATCGGTTTCCAGATTTTTATTTTATGATAACTTTTATTTTGCACGAGTTTGATTGAGGAGATCAAATTCAAACAAAACTCGTGAAAGAAATATTTCTGAGAAACCAGTTTTTTTTTTTTTTTTTTTTTTGTAAAGTAAACTCAGATGAGAAAAAAATCAGATAGCGTGGCACGTTCCCAGTTGACAGGCGGCTTGTTTACTTTTAGCTTTGTGTGATAAGAGTGAGAGAAACGGGGGTGGGGGGGAGGAGGAGAGAGAACAACAACCTATCTGTGAAAAACACTCCAGACTCAAACACTGAACTGACCGCTGCAGTATACAACGGCCACAACAAAGGAAATCCAATCTGCTTCCAGGAATGTGTGTTGATGGGGAGCGGGGGGGAGGGAGGCGGTCACCGAAGTTTGTGGGTAATGTAGTGTTTGACAAGGAAAGAAACTGCAACCAATAGTGGAATATCCAATAGGAAAAATAAGTGGAACTTCCAGATGCCGATGTTTTGGCTCTAGTGACAACAGAAAAGAGAAGAGGCAAAGGGGTGTGTAATATGTTGGCAGTGCTTTAATGTTGGCAGAGAATAAGAGGCGCTGCTTTGTCTGTCTGTGTAGTGTGTGTGTGTGTGTGTGTGTGTGTGTGGATTGGCGACAGCAGGATCTGGAGTGTGAGGAAGGGCAGGCAGGAGTGCCAGAGAGGAGGAGAGGGCAACACAGAGAAGTGTTGGGAGTTCAGAGTGTGAATGGAAAGTGAGGAGGGAATAACAAGAGGGAGGGGGAAAAAACAGAAAGAGGATGCCAAGGGATGGGGAAAAAAAGGAGAAAAAAAAATAATAAAAGGTGGACTCACAGCTCACTGAGTTTCTGGCAGAACTCCCAGGCGTCAGATCGGATCCTGCTGATGGCGTTGTGGCCGAGGTGGAGCTGCTGCAGAGTCAACAGGCCGTACAGCCAGCCCTTACTCACCTCCGTCAGGTTGTTGTAGTCCAGCTGCCTGCATGTCACACACACACAATTAGACTTTATACTACATTTAAGTCATGTTGGAAGCACGGAACTTGATGCACATTTCTTGTAAATTTGCTTACAGGACTTCCATGTTACTGAGGCCCCAGAAGGCTCCGTCCATCAGGCGGCTCAGGCCGTTTCTCTGCATCTTTAAGGAGCGAAGAGCGCGCAGACCGTGGAACGTCAGGCCCTCCACCCTGCGAACCCGGTTCCTGCTCAGCTCCCTGAAACACACACAAAACAGTAAGCATAAGAGCACAAGCAAGGAAGATATTTTACAATGCATTGTAAAATGTAACAGTTCTTAAAAAAAATTAAAAATAAAAAATAAATAAAAAAGGCCTCAGAAACAGCACATAGACCATGTTGTAAAGTCAGGAAAAGGTTTGGGAAAGAGAAAAACTTTATTTAGAACGTCTGGAAAGTCTTAAAAGATGTTGATATGAGACATCATGAATCATTATGATCCGAAGCCCTGATTGAGAGAGTTCTCTAATGGAGGAAAAACATTAAAAGCTTACAGATGCTGGAGGTTGGGCAACTGGAAGATCTTAGCTGGGATGGTGGAGAGCCGGTTTCGGTTGAGCCGAAGAACCTGCAGACTGCTGGACAGGTTGGTGAAGCAGCCCGTCTCAAGTGACGAGATACGATTGTTGTTGAGGAACCTGAGAGAGAAAGATTTACCGAAATAAGACGCATAGAAAAATGTTCTTACAGCAACAGAAACATAGAGCTGGTTCTTTCATTTTGGACTTTTCCACACCAAAATAACTAACTCTGAAAAGGCACTGACATAACTTGGGACACTCACAGGTTCTTGAGAGGCAGAGCTGGGAAGGAGCTGGCCTTTATTTCCACAATATTGTTGTTGCTGAGGTCGAGCGTTTCCAGAGCGAGGAAGGGCCTGAGCTGCTCCACAGAGATCCTCGTGATCCTGTTGTTTGCTCTGAAAATACAGACACCATCACTCCAATAAATGACAAAAATACTGTGTATTTGACTAGTGGCGCACACCGGTTTCATGTTTCCAGATATGCAAACAGTCAAGTCCCTCAATTAGTCTGTGGTATTAGAAAAAGACTCTCACGCGCTTGTAAAGCTATAACTAACCACCCAACGTGAAACACTGCCGTGCTTTTTTTTTGTTTTTCTGAGGTCACATGCATATTTCAAGTGTGCCAACAAATTGCTCAGTATGATCAATGTTGCTGCTCTTCATGCCAAGTCCAAACAACTTTTCAGTTTAGTGATGTGTGATTTTGTTTATAAGGTAATTACCAACAAGGTATTTAAAAAAGTAACCTGCCAATTACTTGGCTGATGAATACCATTCCCTCAGTGAAAGCATGCCTCGGCAGAGGCCAGCAATTTCCTGAGCTGCACGCCTCTTAAATTGCAGAGCAGGGACTGCTTAGTTATAAACAGAGCCTGTACAGTGCCCCCTTTGTGCATGACACTCGGCAGCAGGGAGAGAGTGAAGGGGGAGGCAGGAATTCCCTCCAATGCACCAGACTACAGGCCTCGTTTTTCAGTATTCATTGCGATGGTTACAGTCCCCCCCCCCCATCTCCAGCTACATCTTACTGACCAGAGGGCTGTTAGTTTTTCTGATTCATTTTTCCAGCAGCCCTTGTAAAAAACACTGAGTACAGTTTCCTAATGTAGGTTTAATTTGGGATATGGTGTCATTAATATTTAATTGTTGAAAGCGGTCAATCAGCTGACCCAAAGTGCAGACTGCTTCACAAGAGTGGCTGCTGTCATGAAAAGAGCTGAAACGTTAAGACCATTAATCAATTGACAACTGGTCAACTATTTTGGTAATTGATTGTTCATTTTAATTTCCGTTCATTTTTCAAGCACAAAATACTAAGAGCTGCAAAGATTATTTGATTAGTTGTTAACTAGGAGGCAGACTTGCCCAAATTATACAAATAAGACATGGAGTGTGGTGTATGAACACAGACCAGCTAGCATGCCTCTGCACAATGGAAACTCCACAGCCGATGTGAAACTTTCTTCATATCACTAACTAAGAAATATGCCATGGCCTTTTGGTTTCACTCAGTGTTGTGCATGAACCAATCTCACTGCAGTGGCTCCAGTCTGTCCCAAGTTAAAGAGGTCAGCAGGCTGCCGTGCCCCCTTCCCCTGACATCATCTCTCTAACCCTCTGCACTCTGAACTAAATACTCAAAAATCTAAAGAGCTTTTGGTGTGCAGTAGCTACGAGGCTACAGTGAAATACAGATCATTGTCTACAATAAAAAAATTTTAAAAAAACGGCACAGGCAGCTCTTTTGTTTGGAGATATGCAGAGGTCTTTCCACGCACCACAGCCCAAGTCCCAAACAAAAGGTCCGCACACCACCTGTATCTCAATTTTCATGTTCCCCTGACTGGTCGCTGAGAGAGGGAAGGCCGCCTGGTGAGAAAGAACCAGTCTTTCCAGATTATCTCGGGGGAGGGGGGGTGGTAGAGCCACGGAGAGAGGGGCTGGTGCACACTTCCTGTCTGAGGACCAGGACATAGACCCTGAAGTTTGAAGAAATCTGGCCAACTAATTATTCCATAATCCTGTGAGCCTAACTATTCATTAAAGTTAGTTTGCTGTACTGCACCTTTAGACACTAAGTCGACATAAACTCTGTGTGACTGCATGGCCAGATAACTGCAAACACTTGGGCCAACAAACAGCAAACCTTACTGTTTACCTCCCCCCCCTCATCTCAACAAAAACTCATCATGTAGGGCTGCAACTAACGATTATTTTCATAGTTGATTGATCTATTATTTTCTTGATTAATCAACTACTTGTTTGGTCTATAAAATGTCAGAAAATGGTGAAAAATGTCAGTGTTTCCCAAAATGACATCCTCAAATGTCTTGTTTTGTCCACAACTCAAAGATATTCAGTTTACTGTCACAGAAGAATGAAGAAACTAGAACATTTTTTATATAAGAAGCTGGAATCAAATATATATTTTTTTCCTCATAAAAAATGAGTCAAACCGATTCATCGATGATCAAAATAGTTGGCGATTATTTTAATTGTTGACTACCAAACGATTAATCCATTAATCTTTGCAGCTCTATCGAGTACTCCTCCCTCTTCTACAAACAAGCCTGGCATTGTACACTTCAGTTACACACACTTCAAATTTGTTCATCCACTTTGCTATCAGATAACGCGATTATAGAGCCATTACAACTGTGGTTGTAGGGCTTTGCTGCTGTTAGTGGAAGTCAATAGAAGGCCAGCGTTGTGTCAATAACAGCCCGAGGCATCTTGACTATTGATAGAATATGTATTCATTATTAAATCGTGGCGAGTAGCAGATAGGCACTATGTCAATGCTGTTGTGCTGCTGTGATTACAACCAAATTCTTTTTCCTATGCATAGAAAATCAGTGTCACACTAATTTTCATAAAACCTAAGTGAGTAAAGCCTTTTTTATTACCAGCTTATTGCACCAACATGATGTGGGTTTTGCATAAGCACGTACCTGCCAGCACTCTTGCAAACTAGTATATGTGGCCGTCAAACTGACCACTTTTACACACTGAAAAGTTATGTTATGTAAGATTTAAGATCTGTGATGAAATTGTTTTTTTTTGTCGATTTGTGTTTGTAGCAAGTGTTGTCCACTGAGCAGCAACTAATGCTTTTAATGGGGAAAGCTTTTTAAACTCTAAAACCATCTCACTCGTAGCGGTGCTACATTTGTGTGGTATTTCCTATTAGAAAAAGAACAGAGTTTTGAGCCCTCTCTCTCTGCAGTGGCGCCTGTAATGAAAAGCAGGGATGTGTGCGCTGTTGTGACGCCATATTCAACTCTGCATACATCTCACTCAGATGGCTGATCATCTTCACATGTCGGCTCCCAGTCGGAGTGGAGAGAAGCAGGGATCATATGAACTATCATATGTCCTTCATGTGAACTGAAGGACCTTCACATAAAAATGACAGGGGAGCTTTAGTAAAATTTGTGAGGTATCAACGTGTTTCTGTATTGCCTGCAAGATCCATCAAATTATTGGTGTAAGATAAGTTCCTAAATGCATTTTGCATTCTGATTTTCAAAAATCTCTTTTCTTTGTTGCTAAGCCCACTACTGTGGTGTTTCTGCACTGCAGTTGCCGGAGATCACCTGTCAATCAAACTATGTGGACGGGACTGTCATTCTTGTTGAAATTTTCTGTCGATTAATTTTAAGTTCCTGTAGCTGACATCACCCTGCATTTTGGGAAATTGTGAAAAGCACGTTTTAATAGACTAAACAATAAATTGAATAATCTAAAAATAGCAAACAGATGATGAAAATTCTTACTAGTTGCAGCCCTAGTTAAATGTCACGGAGTATTACTATAATCGCGACTGTTGTGGTTTGTAACTCATCTTCAACGACTATCACCTCCTAATATACCTAATCAGACCTGGACTCTCAGGTCATTTGTTGACCCCCCCCCCTGAACACAGGCAGAGGGATTTAGTGGCGGTGGGGTTTACCCCCTCCATAAATTCCTGGGAAATTGTTCAATTAATTAAGATGATCACGACTCAATTACTACCAGCTGCAGGGTTATTGCAGTTTGTTTTTACTCGGAGCTGCGAGGTCAAAGAAGTCTGCGAGAGCTGCCGCTATGTCTGACTGGCTGTTTGAATAAGTGGTATTCGATACCCCAAGGTCTTTTTTTTTTTTTTCCTTTTTCTTCTCCTTTTCTTTACTACCCTTCCAGCTCGGATAAACTTCTGGAAAAAAAAAAAATCACGTTGCGCCACCTTATCTGAAGAAGAAGGAGGAGGAGGGTGGTGGCGGCCAACACACGCAGTGCGAGTACAAGTGTGAATTTCAATTTGTCCTAATAGTTTTGTATATTTAAGTGTGACACACACAAAGGCAGTGTTCATTTTGTTCTTTTAAGGACAGAAAAGGCTTTACAGCAAGTGTAATGCTTTATTTTTACAGATATCAATTTAAAACTATTTATTTACTAAAACTATTTACCGTGACATTTGCTGCTTTAAAACGTCTGTATCTGGAGTTTGTTAAGGCAGCACAGATTACACTACTTTTACCTTAAAGAGTAGAGCCAAAAGACTAACTTTAGGGGGGGAAAAGGCAACATAGCAAAATAGTGATTAACTTGACTGGCAAAACTTACAATAAAAATATGAATGTCAGTCAAGTATTATTTATTTAATGACCATGGCATTAGGGGGGTTGGCATGATATAGGCCTCTGTGGTTTACTAGCTTGTAGCTATTAGCCAGACTAACTACTTAAAACTCTGGGTGGGAAGCTGCCAAATGTAATGTGAACTAGCGCAGTGATGCTTCTGTTGCCTAAAATGTCCGTTTCAGAGAACCACAAGCAAGGGCAGGCATTTAAGTGGCACCGAAATCTACGTAACGATACCAGTGCCAGGGTTTCAGTAGGTACCCAACCCTAACGACACATAGCATTACAATTATATTTCTTAGGATTCCTAAATTAATTAAAACTTAGGAACGTCAGGTATCTAGTAAATTAACATTGGCTAACACATCTAGTCTTTTTCAGCATGTATTAGTGTTACTTGGCCAGATAACTGAGTTCATTAGCTACAAAAAAACATCAAAATTCTGTTATTCTCTGTTTCTAAATCTTCAACTCTCAAGGAAGTGCACTTTAAGAGTATACAATAAGACGTCCTAATTCAAGATAAGAACATCTTAGGATAAATAAGTGTCTCTGTTCTATGTCATTCTTAGGGGTGTCACGATTCTCCAAATCCTCGATTCGATTACATTTTCGATTCAAAGGTCACGGTTCGATTCTCGATTTTTACATTATTCTTTTTTTAAAGAACAGGTTGCTATGCCATTTTTAAACTAGACTTTTATGCAATATAATATCTGACCTTTGTTCGCAATGTACCACGCTACATTGTCAAAAAAAATCAGTCAAATTTTTTTTTACATTTATTAACAACATAATGTAACAATAACTTATATCTCCAGTCAATTGGAAACTTGACAGTTTGTCAATAAAGTAAAAAGAAAAGAAGAAAGTTGCCGACCGAGGGCAGACGCACAGCTGTGTTTTAAGCCCCCATTGTCGTCTTCCAGGCAGCTTCCATGGTTAGGTGCCTTGAAGACGACGGTTGCAGCGCTGCCTTGAAGGCTTGGTTGGGGGCTTAAAACACCATCGAGCCAGCACAGCGGTCTTAGCAGCAGGGCAGACAGAGAGGGTGACTCGCAGTCCGCTAACTTGTTGCTCTCTCTAATATAACCAATATAAGCTGCTCTGTTTAGGCTACAAAACGTTCATGCAGGCTGAAATTCAACCTTGCGGTTTTGTCAGGATTAAGCTATAAACGGAAGGGAACTACGCTAGCTGCTAGGCTAATGTGCACGCACATAGCAGAGCTTGCAAAGTGTGGCTTTTTTTGTCGACAACACGAATATTGTCAACATAACTCACTGAAAATCCAAAATACTTCCACACCGGCGACTTCAGTGAAAGAGGAGGGGGTTCAAATTCTGTCGATGGGTCTTGTATTTCTTCGCAGCACTTCCAACATGTGTGTTTTTTTTTCGCTTGTCAAGCCGACCGGACGTGACATGGGGGCGTGGCAGTATCGACGATTCCATTTTTTTATTCGAAATTCGAGATTGTGACTTAATTTCGATGACACCCTTAGTCATTCTCTAACTATGTATAAATGTTCTGTATCTACAAAGAAAATCAAAAGATGTATTTATCTGGAGTGTTAAGACAGAGTTGATGTGGATGACACAACTTTGGGTAAACCAAACTGAACAGCAAATCAAATTACGGTTTGGAGAACGTCTGTAATTTTTAAAGTGAATCTGTGCAGGAGTTGCTCAAGGGTACTTGGAAAGTACACACAGCAGTATGGCAGATGAACCCGTGAACAAAAACTGGAAAAAAAATTGTCTTGAGTAAGAATAACAAATCCATTTATATTCAAATCAAATCCGAGATTAACACATGCAGTAGGAAAACTGGCATAACATTAACACAAAATCACCCTCAAATAATGCAGTGAAATATGACATCAGTTGTAAAGATCTTGCCTTCAATAAAACAAACTACCCCCCCTATCTTCCTTGCAGCTTATAGCTGAAGGTGATACTCCTGCGCTAAACGTGCAAACAAATTGTGACGGCCACATGGCCTGCGGCTGCCGCAGAGCCTCATGTTGGGGCTTGATGAGGAACACGCCTCATCAACCCGGGAGACAGATACATTCTTCCACAATAACTTCATGTCGGTCGGTTTTTGAGAGACATGCCACAGAAAGCAAATCAAATTGATGCGGTTTCACACACTAATATCTAGTGTTCTTTTGAAAACACGTATTGCACAACAATATACGAAAAAATCTTCTGGTTTGAGTCTGAGCAGGATGAAATATGACAAGTCAAATAGTTTTACCCTGAATAATCTTACAGTATCAGCCAAGCACTTTCAGACACTGTTGTTTATGTTTCTGCTGCATATATACACAACAATTGGGATTAATTGGCTTCTTTAAAGGACCCATATTGTAAAAAGTGAGATGTCTTTTTTTATTATAAAAGGTGCAATTGTCTAGGTGCAATACAAATACTGTTAAGGTATCAAAACACTCAATGAATGTAGAAATGCACACCGTACGGTTGAGATGTCACAATTATACTAAATTATATATAAGTAGAGAGTGCGCTACAGCACAGTTACAGTCATTCCCCGGCTGCAATGACGGTGAAGAGACCCCGACTATAGATGCATTTTCATTTCCAGATACTAGCCTACCTATTTGAGCGGTATCATTTTTCTTACCAGTCTATCAGTTATGTAGCCTACATAACTTTATCCGTCCTCATATCACTAACGTCACCCATCGCGAACATGCTGCAGATTCTTTGTGTCACATTACGTTTTTTTGCAAACAGCAGTTTTCTTTACAACATTGGTGATGCAGTAAAGTAAAGCCGCTGTTTGCAGAGCCGTCAGAAGAATGGGACTCGCTCTGAACTGTTTTTAAAACATTTTTGTAGTGTTCCATGGACACAAATCAGTAAGAGCCATTAAAAATGAGTTCCACAGTATTGCAGGTGCAATAAAAGATTATGAATTATAATTCTGTTAATGATGGTGCTGCAGCCTCAGAATGGGATTAGTAGGCATAGTACTTTTTCGCCTGCAGTATTGCACCTAAATGAAATAGATTATAGGTTCTAACTTCGTGCAGCAGTACCTCCACTTCAGAATTACTAATGTTTTTTTTCTTCTGGAGTCGAGGCCTCCGCCATATTTACGTCTTTTCGACATTTCTCTAAGTGTGCACACGGCCCTACCATCTCATGCCCTTGTATGGGAATTAACGGGGCATTTACCTATGCTAAATAGGGTTAGAGACATTGTGATTCATCATTCTAAGAACACATCTGCGAACAATTCTGCAGTTTAAGAACACGTCATGAATCAGACGTAGACTTTTCTTAGGAACTTTCTTAAGAACAAATTTAAGAAAAAACTTAGGAAGACATTGGTGAATGAGGCCCAATGAGTTTTGTGAACATTAAAGCATATAAACATGTTGTAGTAGAAACCAAAATATGAATATAAACCTGAAAATGAGCGTGATATGGGACCTTTAATTTGATGTACCAAGGTCTTAATATACTCAGAGGCACTGCCTTGTTTCCAGATGAACTGCCATTAAAGCCCTATAAAGTCCCCAAATATGGATTTTCACACGAGGATTTTCTTTCTTCCCAGCATGACGTCACTACCTCCAGGTTAAAAATACACCAACAGCAGCAACTGCCACCAAACAAAACATTTCCATTTCTGTTGAGGGCATTTGTCTTTGACCATGTGACCCGTCTGGGGCTGGCTGCCATGTCTCAGACTGCCCTGTCTGGGAACTGGCTCAGCCAAAAGGTTTTGCTCTCAAGAGGGAAAGAAGGGGGAGGATCCACTTCCCAGCTCACTACTTTAACCAGCAATGACAACTCTGGCAGAGGATTAGCCTCCAGACCTAGCTGAAGCGAGAAGTGTTCATAGAATTTGAGAAAAGTTTTACTTACAGAATGAGTGTTGTGATGTTTGAAGCATAAGGGCCCAAATCAGGCATTGCCTCCAGTTCATTGTGGTTCAGCTTTCTGTACACATTGAGAAAAAGAGAATAGTTTGTCACATGCAGGACAGTGATGGAGGCTGTCTGGAAAATCCTGTGTTTACTGTAGAATGCGCTGTGAAAACAAGGCATACTTACATTTCACTTAGATGTTGTAGTTTGGAAAACAAAGTGCCGTCAAGCACCTGCAATTTGTTATGGCTCAGGTCTCTGGGAAGGAAAAAAAGACAAAAGTTAAGGGAAAGTATACACCATGGACTGTGTTTCTCAGCTGCTGCAGTCTTCTATTTGGGTCTGCATATCCAACATAATTACATACAAATTCTGTGTTGTTGTGCCTTGACACTGTGAACAGAGGGAATGCATCAAAGAAAAGTCATCGTAATTAAAGTGTGAGATGGTGCAAAACTGATGAAATGAAACAGAACGGCCAGAAAAATAAGCAAGAATAAGATGTATTGCTGACATACTGTTACAAACAGGAGATGTGGTGAAAACGAACTGAATACAGTTTCAGATATCAATAAATGAAGTCACAAAGAAACGGTCAACCAATGTCTTTGTTTTCAACAAATTCCCAACAAAGTACTGCTCCTAAATATAGTTGATTATTTAGTTTCTAAGACTGGACTGTTACTTTGATTTCAAACTAAAGACATGTCACTTCAGGATAAACTATTGAAATAGTACCCGACTGGTTAAAGTAATTTTTCTTGCAAAAAAGGTTCCAAAACAAACTGCTTCCCATTCAAGCCCAAAAAAAAAAGTTAAATTGGCTTTTCATCTCTTCCTTATGACACAGATGCCAAAACAGCTTCATATCCAGGCCTCTGCTGAAAATCCGAGCCAAAACAGACAAGCTGATAACTTATTGCGGGGCAAGATTCTCTTTGTGCTGACAGAAGGCTGAAACCTGGCGAGGGAGGTCGATAAAAATGCTGGAGTCGAGGTTTCAGTATTGGCCAAGACTTGGATCAGACTTATTTTCTGGGGTCTGGACTTGTATTAACCACATTCCAATTCTGACTTTAACATTTACAAACCTCCAAACCAAATCTAACAAATTAACATTTTGTTTAGAGTCTGTCTGGCATTCCACACATTTTCAAGTATTTTGCCTAAAGAAGTGTACAGGACCTCAAACCTCCAGCAATGTGTGTATTGATTAGTCAGGGTTTATATCAGAACTCCTCTTTAATTTAGCATTAATTAATATGTGTACATTTAGAAGGATGTGTACATAGGTTGCTTAATGCCTATTGTACTCTTCAGTAGCAGTTCTGGTCTATGTCTTGATTTGGTCTGGACCCCCTTTGGATCTGAGCCTAACTCGACTGAGCCTGGACTGAAGAAGTCTTGGCTACAACCCACCGTGGGTGAGATTCTTTTGGCTGCCTGTTTTTGAAAAGCCTCCTGAAAACCAGTTTAAACGGAGTGTCGTGCGCCATAAAGTGGTGGAGTTATTGACGCTGCTGCATTTTTTTTTTTACACCCTCCTCGTCCTCTACCCCTCCTCCCCCTCCTTACCTCCCTCATCTGGAATCCATCAAGGAGCTCTGGGAGGAGGGGAAGAACCTATCAACTGGTAATGTTTTCACAATGCTGGGAAAAGTGAGAGGGACGCCTTTCATACATCTGAAACACCCCTGTCAAATTTTCTGGGGCCTGTTTTTGTGCTTTGGTGGAAAGTTTCATTAACCACTCAACCTGAGTTTTACTTCTTAGCCTTGCTAAAGCTAACCCCCTCGTCGTCCTCCATTTCTTTCCAAGCACGGAGCTGTGTGCTGTTTTTGTTGTAGTTCCAGCGTTGTGGGCCATACGGGAAAGGTGTCCTATCATACTCCCTAGATAAACCCTAAGTAGCTCTGACACTTCCACTTCCTTCACAAAGCAGGCTCTGAGCGGAGCATGATAACACACAGTGCTGCGTACAGGTTTCAGCCTGTATCTGCCGGTCTGGTGAATATGTACCACTTTCTTATCTAAGACTGAAAAGTGAATAAATGAGCCACTCTTTAAGTCTCAAGAGCTGTCAGTAACGTTTTAGATTACGATAATGGGACAGAGCAGCACATTTCATTAAGCTCCATAAATGTTTCTCATCCATATTTGTGAATGAATGTTAAAGACATGAGCTTTTAAAGACTGCGAGTTAGCCAAAAATGTTAATGCTAAAGAGCAAACATTAGCAAACCTATAAATAGAAGTGGTAGTTATGTTGTTTTCATTAATGACCACGACAATTGTGATTTTGGAAGGTCAGTATGATAAACTGTAGCTTGCTAGCTTATCGATTAGCTAGAATAGTAGTTAAAACGACCAGGTAAGTAGCTAACAAAAAATTAGCATTAGCTGTGATGCAGGCCACTGGGATTGGTAATGTTATCTACCTCCTCCTGTCCTTTAGGTTGGTCATCAGTGGTACCTGGCCAAATAATGTGCTTTTTTAAGTCCAAAAACATTGAATTCCTTGGATAAATGTTTGTAATGCTTAAATTCTTGAGGGAGATATTATACCCCTCCAGAGGTGTGATGTTTTTATTCAAAAGTAAGAAGTGTCCAAGTTTTGTGTCATTCGGTGACTATTTATTACAAAATTAATTGGTGTAGTATTTTGACCTTAATGCACAAATCTGTTAAAGACACTGAGCACTAGGAGTGTTAGCTTCAACCCTGGAATGTAAGGTAAGTAGCTAACCGTAAATTAGCATTAGCTATAACATTAGCTTAAAGATTTCCTGGTTCCTGGCTTACTTCATGTAATTTTTACTGATAATTAGTGACACCTGGCCAAATAAATGTTGTTAAGCTCCAAAAAACATTAAATTCCTCTGATAAATGTTTTTGAAATTCTCAAGGGAGTCTGTATTATACCCCTCCAGAGAGAAATTAGTGGTTCATGTCTTTATGTGACTCAAAGTTCTCCATGTGTTAAAATGAATGCACATATTGTTTTCAGATTTAAAACTACAGCCGTGCCTCACTCTTAAACCTTAAAAAGTGAGGAGGCATTAAATCTGGGTATAAATCTGTAGTCCCCCAACAACCTCTCAGATACTCTGGGCTTAATCCCTCTTCTCTTCTTCTCCCTCCTACTTTCTCCTTCCCCCTTTTCTTTCTGTGAGTTTGTTTCAAACTAATCCTACACGCTCCTCCTTAATCAGTACCATCGCTGTCTCTGGAGTTGCTAATTCAGCAGAAATAATGGGGTGCTGGAAAACAAAGGGTCGGGCGGTTTAAGATGTGCTGGAGAGCCACTCGTAAATTAGCATGCCAGAGTGAAAAGAATTTTTCCCCCCATATGGAACTTTTTTTTTTCTTCTCATTTTCTTTGGAAGGCCGGCCTTGGTTATGAGGCTCAGGCTGGGTCTGTTTTCTCTGGCAACGTCAAGTTTCCAGAGCAGCACATTTTAGAAAGAGAAAAACTAAATTCAACAGCAGGGCAACGGCTTCGACCAGGCAGTGAATCAAGCTGTACGGCCTAACACAGTTCAATAAAAATCAAGTACTGCAGCTTAACGCAGGGCAATAAACTTCCAGTAAGAATAATTATCTGTAAAGGAGAACGCACTGACAACATGCCATTAAAGTTGTTTGGTGCTTCTGCTTCAACAGGCCAAGCTCAGCCTCATCTCATCTTATGGAGCCAGAAGGCAAACAGGAGAGTAATGGAGAAGATATTACTTTAGGAAGCAGTCCAAGGCTGCACACACACTGCATCTGATTTATGCCTTTATGGCTTTGAAGGCCTCAAGGTTCTGAAGCTGAAACCTGAACAAACACCAATCACTGCAAATGCAAATGTGGATGGAAGCACGCTGTCAACCCATTACAAACATTATGGATGTCTTTTAGTTGCAATTTATGTACTATAGGAGACTTGCTAGGAGCTTGGAGTCTAACACTTACTAATAGGGTTGCTATTACCACTAAAACTGCTAATATTGGCACCATTACTGCTGCTACCATACCCAACAATGATACAGTCTGATTTCAAATCACTACCTGCAGGCACTTGGAGGATTTATTCATTATTATTTACATTTCAATGAAGGGGTTTGGAGGGACTGACAATAGCACATTGATGTGTAAAGCACACTGAAAGGCTCCTTGTGCTTCCCTGCTGGCCTCAAGAAGCTTGACATGCTTGACATGCAAGTACTAAATAATATTTATTACTATATACTATACTATTATATTATATTACTATAATGTAATTACTACTGTAGGTGTTAAGTCGATTAACATGCAAGGTTTTCAGTCACATATTCCTGAGGAGAACCCTCTTGTTATTCGGTAACTTCAGCTGAGACAGAACAGCTTTGCAGAAAGTTTGCAGACTGAATCAGATCTACAGTAAAATAAAGGGCCAATTTCATTCAAAGAAAAGCAAAGCAATTGGTATTGGTATTGGTATTCAAGTGGTTGTCTTCTGCAACACCAGATTCTTTAAGGGGTTTACAACCCATTCTGTTAGCACAACACTGGGATGTATATCATCCCGTCAGTGCTGAAGGAACACAGTAAACCAAACGTATTTGTTCATCAAAGTGCAGATGTGTGGAAATATATTAACATAATCAAACCAATACATTCCAAATAAAACAATTATCCATGACAGTAATAAGTTATAGAAAGGCTCTTTAACTGGACTCACAGTTGAACTGTCCATTCCGGGATCGTGTCTGGAATTTGGCCCCTCTTCAGCCGACTGCAGTCCAAAAGCTCCCCAATACACACGCAGGGAGGGGGACACGTCCTTGCGTTAGCACCCGATCCACGCTGGAGCTTCACAAATAGTAGGAAAACCACGGCGAGTCTTGCTAAACTGCGAGCCTGCGTAGAGGAACACATTTTTTCCCCCCCTGGCCACACGAGAGAACAGCCGTGTTTAGTTGTTACTTCAGATGAAGCGCAACCAATCCAAAAAGAGTGCGAAATCACCCAAAACAAATCCCAAATCTGGTGCGGGTTGATCAACACACCCGATCCTTATATCCAATGCCTTGTTGTTCTGAGGATCGTAGATGTGAAATTGAAAAGAAAAGCGTTTCTCTGAAACTTGCCCATTCCTGTGGAGAAACTTGTGTGCCGTGCGCCTCGCTGCTGCTGCTGGGGCAACTTGTGCTGTGTAGGATCCCCACAGCGCAGCGTGAGCACACAGCAGAGGTATGCGGGGGGAGGGACCACAGGGGTGCATGGGACATGTAGTCCATGCTGCTGCCTCTCAATCCTCCTGCACGTTTGTACCAGCCTGGCAGAACTAATATATATATATATATATATATATATATATATATATATATATATATATATATATATATATATATATATATATATATATATATATATATATATATATATATATATATATATATATATATATATATATATATATATATATATATTAGTTCTGCCAGGCTGGTACAAACGTGGGCAGGAATATATTTTAAATGAATAAAAAACTAATATATATATATATATTAGTTTTTTATTCATTTAAAATATATTCCTGCCCAGCGGGTTATCTGTTTTAACTTTCAGTGTTAATTACAGAAAATTGACATGTAGCCTAGTGCAAGTAATAAGTAAGTAAATAAGTAATACAATCCAACAGAGCACCTCAAGGTTCAAGGTTCTTTAACAGAATAACAGAAGTAGTCGTAGGCAATGAACATTTTCGGCCTCAGGCACCTCCAACAATGCTCATTAAATGACTAGAAGAAAAACACACACCATAAGTAAAAGCAAAATCTTAGAAAACAAGTTAAAATATAGGACTATCATATAAACGAATAAAATGTGAATGCATTTTTATGATTATATAATACATTTGTGCAGACAGTATTGCAAATGAATACGACTGAATGTAAAATACCTGCAGAATACTTCAATAATTCAAAAACCACAGACACATGTTCAGGTAAAGTAACAAATGCAATTTATTTCTTCAACGTTTGGTATTTGACAGATGTGGGAAGTTACAACTGTGCCTCAGTATAGTTTTGGCATTGACACTGTAACTGTGTAACTTTATTAACATGTTGAGATACATATATTGAGTCTATTATCAAAGAGGATGAAGAAAACTAACAATATTTACACATTTAGGTAATGGAGCCAGTGCTTATTTGACATACCCAATTCATGGATTAATAGTTTAATTTCTACTAGCAATGGAGTATTTTCCAATGTGCTCTTGTTAGTTTTACATAAGTAAAGTATCTGAGTACTTCTTTCATCACTGCTCTAGTTTGTCTGTGCAGACAAAATAATCCACTGCTTGGTGCATTGTTTAATTCAAACCAACAGTTACATTTGTATATATATTTGTTGGAAACAAACTGAGACATTTGTTATCAGGAATGTGGCTGAAACATAGAGTTTTTGGTAAGATTTGATAATACAATAATAGCTTTTTAAAAAGTAGTTTAAGTGATCTTTTCCTCACACCAGGAACCAGCGTGTACTTAATACATGAATAGTGCTAATTGGACAGAAGGCTAAATTCCACCTTGTTGTAAGACACAAAACAACCTCATTCGCTTTAAAGGCAAAGTCACTAACAGAGGCTTTAATTGACATTCTGCACTTGAAAGCCGACTGATATTTTCTCATTTGCAATTTAAAAGGGGCATGCTCTTTCTTTCATTTCCACATTAAAAGGCCCTTCATGGGATATTCACGCCCAGGCAGATGTGTCAGGTTCCCCCCCAGGCAAAGTGTTCAACAACTTCCTGTTGACCAAGGTCATACTTTCACTGTCCGCTCACACTTCCTCTTCTCAGTGAGGACACAAGCTCATTAATCTGTTGACACACAAATGAAAGTCAGACTGATCTTGAGGTTAACTGAATAAAAAATAAATGGCAATGAGTCACTTTGTATGCAATGCTTGAAAGATGCAAAACATACTTTGATAAGACATAGTGTGCGGCAAAAACAAAAAAAAGGACTCATCTTATTAATTCCTCCTCTGTATTCATTAAAAGATGGGAGTTTCTCAGCATATGGATCGATATGTTAAGGTTTGGCACTACATGACCACATAAGATCACAATTTCAAACATTTAAGGAAACTTAAATCGCCGATTTGGTTTCTCCAGGTATTCTCAAGTCAACTAAGTTTGTGGGTAAAGCCCATGCTACGTTTTTAGTAACAACTAGCTAGGTTCCAACTAGTAAAATAAGACACACTCTATTGATCCCACATTGGGAAAAGTCACTCGTCACAGCAGCTCAATGCAGCACAGCAAATAGCAAAAATACACATTAAACATAAATAAATTAGAAAAATACACAAAGAAAAAAATAGGGAAAATAAGAGAGTAATAACATTAATGTGTACACTATAAACACTTCTTGTATTTACAGGTGGGGAGAATATTGTATATATAGATATATACAGATGAATATGAAATGGCATATTGCACAGGTAACCGTAAGACGTACAGAAAAATAACTATAAATAGTGCAGAATGTTTTTAAGTGTTGGCTCATGTTATTGTGTTAAAGAGTGATTTACTAGACATTATTATTATTACAAATTGGTTGAAGAAACCACACCACCAACCAGTGGTGGAATGTAACTATGTACTGTACTTTTGTACAAATTTTAGGTACTTGTACTTTACTTGAGTCTTTTCTTTTCATGCCACTTTCTACTTCTACTCCGCTACATTTCAGAGAGAAATATTGTACTTTTTACTCCACTACATTCATCTGACAGCTTTAGATACTAGTTACTTTACAAATAAGGATTTTTGCACACAACACACATGTAGTTTATAAAATATGTTATTTTATTATAGATTAAACTAGCCAACAATATAACGGCCTACAAGTCCAGCTGAAATGATAAGCCGATTAAACACTTAGTTGATTGACAGTACTGTTTGGGTCGTTTCCAGTTTCTAAAACATGAGGATTTCTCTGCATTGAGTACTTTTGATACTTTAACTACATTTCCCTGATGATACTTACATACTTTTACATAAGTAACATTTTCAAAGCAGGACTTTTACTTGTGACAGAGTTTTTTTGTTTTTTTTTACAGTGTGATATGAGTACTTTTACTAAAGTAAAGGATCTGAATACTTCTTCCACCACTGCCGCCAACTAGTGTTTTGGCAGTGTATTTGCAGTTTGACGCAGACACACCAGCACACGGCATAGGCTCTGCATAGGGCATATCAGCCCTAAGTAATGCACCATCCATCAGTACCAGACATCACTTTGAGTAAATACACATCAGTAGACTGAATTGTTTTGCTTTGAGGCTTTTATTTGCGCTGACAATGAAGGTAATTGGTGATGAGCAATTCTATTGTTGTTTTTTAAGTTGTCTTGTGAATGGTTTATTACTTCTGTAACAGCTGATTGAAGGTGTGAGACTCAACCTTTGGTCAGGTAGCCAAGCCATTTGTATTCAAAAAGGGCAAATGGGGCAGCTACAAAAGGAGCAACCCCCCCACAGAACGTATATTCATTCAAAGATAAGATACTGCACACACAGATAATACAATATAATAATTGACTCAGATGTTTACCTCTTTTGTTTTATTTAACATCGTTCATGCCCGTAACAGCTATTAAGCCTTTTCTAATGGAAAACCCAGCATGCAACGTTTTGCTTTTTTTGCATTTTTCTTTAATTAAAAAGTTGTCAATACATTGGATTGTGCCAGAAAGGAACTGGGCTGTTGAACAGTGTATCAATTCTATACTTATGGTGAACGTACCTCAAGGTGATTTTAATAGTATCCACCCAAGAATGGTGAGAACTTTATTTCCACTTACTGCTGTTATGGTTTCTTACATCATTAATATAAGCGTATTTATGCGAGGAGCAGTTTAATTCAATTTGAACATTGATTCAATTTAACATGAGTGCCTTGTGGCGTTATTCCAATTGGCTCATCTACTACAAACTGGCTGCAAACATAATGAGATCAAATTCTCGTCTGCAGCTGAATAACTAACCTTATAGAGAAAATGTCCCACTAGACTCAGCTGATCAACACCACCGATAATAACCTATTTTTCCTTAAGAAATCGACTTATTTTTCAGCGCCACAGTGTGCTGACTTCTCAGCAGGGAAAAAGCAAACAAAAACACAAACTTAGCAGGGATCTGGGGCAGGAATGTCGGAGTATTTTGCAGCTTGTAGTGATTGATTGGATCCCTGCAGACTCCGGCAGGATTTGGGGAGAGCAGAGGGGGGATAACACCGTCCCCAGGCCCACTCATCGATGGGCTAATTGCTTCCTCATGGTCTCTTCTGCTGAGGCCTATCGCTGGAAACCAACACCAGACAGAAACAACACCTCCCTGTAGCTTGACAAGTTGTTTAATCTAGAGCCCAAGGAGAAAATCTTACTTCTTCTTGAAGAGGTAAAAAAATTGGACCGTAGTTTGAGATAGTTTAGCTGTTTTCCAGTATGAATCAACTTGTTCTTTTCTTCCTTTGAAGTTCTGAACACCCTAGTCTATATCGACAACGTTACATTTACGGGTTAGATCCGGTGGCACTGGATGTCTCTCATTTTTCGGCCGGATGTCCCTCACCTTTCCATTTCTTTGTCAATTTCTGAGGACTATGGTTAACTGCTCCTCAGATCTCTGCAGGGTAAATCCAGTCAGCTAGCTAGACTATCTGTCCAATCTGAGTTTTCTCTTGCACGACTAAAACAACTTTTGAACGTACACATGTTCCACCAAAACAAGTTCCTTCCAGAGGCTATTTTGCAGAGGCACCATTGCTCCGTCCAGCGCTCAGCGCCGGCCATGACGATCGTGATTGGTTTATTGCCAATAAACCAGAGCACGTTTTTCTTCTATCCCAGAATGCTGTGTGGACTAGCCAGACCCTCCTCCACAGCGCTGTTGAGGAAGGTCTGGCAATGCGAGACTATGAACACTTTAAAATGTCTCTAGGGCCCCTAGAATCTCCACAACGGACGGCACTGATCGCTCCATGCCCTCTGTCTGCAAAGTGTATACAGTGTGAAGCTTCCTTGCAGCGTGCCTCAGCTCTCACATTCCTCCCCTGGTGAAATCATATTTTCTAGCCGCCACTGATTTGTTTGGTCACAGCGGCGCCTGCATGATAGATGTTTTTCTGGCTGTGAAACACCTCTCGTACCCCTCTCGGCGCCCCCACCCTGCACCCTCAGACAGTTTGGAGGATAGTTCAGAGGTATGTGGAGCTGTAAGTTGCTCCGTCAGTTGAGAAACAGCGCCTGAACCTCTCCAGTCTGTGTGAAGCATGTACAGATGTTGGCAGTGGGCTTGCCAAGCTGCTAATGCTGCGTGTGGCCAGCCGCCAGACATTTTACTCAGAATAGTAAAAGTGCTGAAAAATGCCTACCCATCATGCCTAGCTCCAGGTATCACTCTCTGCCAGTAACAACATACAGTAAAGGGGCAGAGTGGCAGGGAAGGTATGTCTGTGTGTGCATATGTGTTTTTTTAATGGATATTGCTTATATAAAAAGGCATAATAGAAAACAGCTTATGCATCAGATTAAAGGGAGAGAGAGTTATTCATTCATAGATACTGAATGTGGCATGAAATGGTAACCTCTGCTAGATTTTCTGTCGATAAAGCTTTAGTTTCTGTATGTGGCTCTTTTCTTTGTTGGTTGAGCCATAGCAGCTTATGTTAAAGCTGCTCCAATCAATATTTTTTTTATATTAACAATGACATTACTATGCATAACGTGAAAGGGGTTGAATCCATACAATATTATCACCCGACTCTGCAGTTCCCCTAGCTTTATGGAGCATTTTAGCGTCTTTAAGCTCATTGTTTTGTTTTTTTACGGCCCACAAAGTTTCTGTTTTGGTTCAGTCTCAAATCTCTCATCAAACCCATTTTACAGCTACCTGCCCAGCACCAAACAATGGACAGACAGAGTTAGCAACTAGCTGGTGAACATAGTGGAACATGGAGCAGCCAGAAACCTACCAAAACAGAGATAGAAATTGAGTGAAGATTAGCATTGTTAGTTCGGTGACCAGAAACAAGACTCCAAAAGAATGCTAATGTTGCTCCTTCTATGCTGAATGTGTAAATAAGATGTTTGCTAACACATTCAACTTATCAACTTTAGGCCACTTTAGAAATAAACTCAATTCATGCAGATAACAGCCCAGGTCTTCTTCTGTTTATTCCAGACTAATCTCATGCATATTGTCTTCTGCCACATCAACTTCACAGACGAAGGTCTAGAGAAAATCTTGTCAAGGAATTTGGTGAATGAGGCCTTTGGGATTTCTGCGGAGGCCATTTTTTGTCAGCAACACTGGTCAGTCTTTTGGTTGCTTAGAAAACAACTATTGCATTTTTGTATTATTGTAACAATCTGTGTCTCTGCTTTTATTCTTGCTGACTGTTGAACTTGAGTTTCGCCCAAGTTCCACGAGTTTAATGGGATGTAGGTCTGGCTAATAATTCAAAACAAACCACAAACATAAAACAGTCGAGGCTGTTACTTTAAGTCCATGTGCATCATGTCTGAGGAGGAGAGGCTCTTTGGGCCTTGCTGCGTTCAGGCTCATTCCACATGTCGAGCCATATTCATGTCCTCACTGCCCCAACACAGGAGCATTTAAACGTCAGAACAGTGTATGTGTTGTCAAGGCTAAGCCTGTGTGAGGTTGATGTTGACGGGTGGCTGAGAGGCTCCAAAGTGGCCCGTGTTAAGGTGTGCGTTGTGTGGCCGTTGCCAATTACAATCTCGGAGCCCAAAACAAAATGTCTGCTGTGTGAACTGGTCAGCGGGGATAAATGAGGCAGTGTGTGGCGCTCGGTTAGGATGACTGCCTCTTATAATTAATGGGACGACTGACTTTGGCATGGAGTGTGGTGGCCCAGACTGATGGCCATATGATTTGTCAACATGCGTCTTTTCTCCCCATAATTTCACCCCCTAAAACACACACACACACACACACACACACACACACACACACACACACACACACACACACACACACACACACACACACACACACACACACACACACACACACACACACACACACACTGTTTGAAACCAAGCAAAAGAGACCCAGTTTTTCTCAACAGATTGGAGTAGGTTCCTAATCCTGAACTTGACAATCTTGCTCCTGACACCAGTGTAAAGGGACATTTCACTCCTAATATGTAAATCATTACTGATATCAGTATCAGTTATCTAAATGCAGAGAAAAAAAAACAGCAAACACAGCATAGATGCCTTCACATTGGGTTTAAGTTCAGAGTATCTAGGACTATTGCCTGAGATTGGTATGGATTGTAATTATCTTTCACCCTGAGGTGGAATTGCACCTCATGTGTAACACAATTTCGCTGTATGTGTTAGACTGTGGTGCTTTTTATCCAATAATAACCCTTCTGTGCCGAGACACACTGACCCAAATGGAGACAGTTCAATATCTAATTTAACTTCCCAATCAACCTTTTGCACTTTCCCTCACTGACATTTACTTCGCAAACGTACTCTGGTGCTCAACTTAATTAATGTGTATGCGTGTTTCACATGGATAGACTTACTAAATAGGCCCGGCGCAGTGCAGTAGACGATAAGAAAATAGGGCAAACTTCATTTAATCAGACTCCTACAGTAGTGGAAGTCTGCCGGTGATGGCGTCTCTCTTTCTCTCTCTCTCTCTCTCTCTCTCTCTCTCTCTCTCTCTCTCTCTCTCTCTCTCTCTCTCTCT
Source organism: Zingel zingel (assembly GCA_023566125.1). Classification (NCBI taxonomy): domain Eukaryota; kingdom Metazoa; phylum Chordata; class Actinopteri; order Perciformes; family Percidae; genus Zingel; species Zingel zingel. Next base: position 14,447,587 of record CM042331.1, on the reverse strand, counting down.
CTCTCCTGACTCCAGCTGTGTTCTGCCAAACAAGGCAGTAGTCACACCAGACCTCCTCCCTGCTGAGAGCCTCTAACCTCCAGACCCCCCACCTTCACTTTGCCTACCTCACGTACCCATCCCACTGTGAAGAATCAGCGGTGGGTCCACAGCAGTGATAAAGGAAGCCCAGCTGTTTAAACAGTTGGGAGGACACACAGTGGGGGTGGTTGGAGGGTTGCATCAGCATATTTAGTTTATGGAAATCAAACTTTATGCACATCAACAGACCACCGAGGAGTTAAAACCAAATGTCAGACAACATATGACTGTTGAAATTAAAACCGGGGCCCTCAAACTCTGCACTGATGCCAAACTGATGGAATTCTATTAGAGTTTTAGCAGCTCCTTTGCCTTTATGTAGTTCCCAAAACCCTTTTTAACAGAGGCAGCTACCAGACTCCAATAACATATTCTGATAACTAAAACTGCCTTATAAATTTCATTTGAACAATGTTTTTTTTTTTTCATTGCTAACATGTTGCGGATCTTCAAGACAAGGTTATAAACCTTTTATTATTCATGAAATATTGATCTACAAGTTAATTGAAGCATAACTGCTTTGAAATAAGAAACTAAAGGAAGGTTAAAGCCTTTTGTTTAATATATATTGCACATAAAAGAAGCGACAGTGTCCCTTATTTTGCTTTGGGCTAGGACAAACTACATCACTGCCTTTCAAAGGAAAGAACAAAAAATCTATTAAATCCATCAAGGATGAACAAAGTGAAGTGAAATAAACAAAATATCCCAAATGTCCGATCCTCCTCACCTGCTGGCCAGAGCTGGAAAGGAAACCGAGGTTTGCTTTGGTATGACAGGACTGTGATGTTCGGGCATGCGAGGGGATCGTTACATTTGCATTTCAAAGAACACTTGTTAGATTAAACCACATAGCTGTCAGGTCAGTGATGGGTTAAAAGGGTAATTGCTGAAAACAATGAACTGTTAATAGGTGACTCATTGTGAATAGACTAGAGGAAATGAACATATCTGATGAGAGATAACTGGGAGAAAGCCTGCAGGGGAAATGTGTTTTCAGTTAGAGCGGGACAGTTTGGATTGAGCACTGTCTGAGTGTCACCACACTGCTTATTGTTGTAATTTAGGGAGGTCACTTTCACTCACATTTCCTTGTTGTAACACCTATATCCAATCACTTATATCCACTTTGTCTTAATTTTTTGTCTTTTCTTCTGATATGTAGGACTCTGTGTGGCCCTAATTGCATTAATAATTTTAACTGTAAAACTTTACACAAACAACAAGTGGTTGAAATGATCAGTTGTGATTTGGTAACACCCCTCCAATTGTCAGTCAAGGCCGAATCAGCTTGATTATGTGTGGTGTGTGCGCTCAGCATTGAGGTAATCAGGAGGGGGACAGACAGAGCACCATCACAATGACTCAACCCAGCTCCCCCCACCCAACTTTTGTCCTCTACAAACCTCCCGCTGCTTGTCTCCTGAATGCTTTCCCTCCTCCTCTCACCTCCTCTGTTTTTCCTTCCTGACCTATTGTTTGGTGACTGCCGTCGCACGGCATTCAGGCCCGGCTTGAGCTCTTTGTTTCCAGAGCGGCAGGAGATACCTGGTCGAACACTCAACCCTGTTTTACTTAAAGCGTAACTCTCGCCAAAATGCAACCTAGGGTCTTTTTGTGAATATACCCGAGTCAAATTTTTGTTTAAAAGTATAATTAGAACGGAAATGCCACTTTTAAGATTCACCGTATTCTCGTTTTTGGTCAAATGGCCTTTTGAATGGGAGTGCTAGGGGCACTACTATGATCGCATCAAAATCACTATTTTTAAAACACTAAGAAGTCTCGACACAACATGAAACTTTGCTCAAAGTATTACCAGGGGCTCTACACATGAACTCGAGCATTGACAACATTGTTTGTGTACCCAGAGTTTACTAAAAAAGAAACTCACTTTAGCAGTTGTTGTTTCTGCTCTCCGCCATCTTGCCAAAAAGTGTCGATCTCCGAATGCAACGTAACAGGGAGGAGAGTAAAGATGGAAAGCTCCTAAAGCTTAGTTCCATATAAATGCACGGATAATTTGTTGTTTTGTCGTTAGTGAAAAACAATATTGACCTTGTAGTTGAAAAAGGAGCCTCATATAAGAATGACATTTCCTCCTATGGAGTGCGTTCATTCGCAATCAGAGATCGACTGTTTTTGACTGGCAAGATGGCAGCGACCAGAAAAACCGACAGCTAAAGTGAGTAAAGTGTCTGTGAACACAAACAATGTTGTCAATGCTCGTGTTCATGTGTAAAGCCCCTGGTGATACTTCAAGCAAAGTTTCATGTTGTGTCGAGACTTCTTAGTGTTTAAAAATAGCAAATTTGATGCGATCATAGTAGTGCCCCTAGCACTCCCATTCAAAAGGCCATTTGACCGAAAACGAGAATACAGTCAATCTTAAAAGTGGCGTTTCCATCCTAATTATGCTTTCAAATGAAAGTTTGACTCGGGTATATTCACAAAAAGCTTTGTATACTGCTGCATCAAGCCTATACAGCACTTCAAACTGCCCACTTTTCCCCCTCCAAAGTACCAGCCAAGTCCGTTTTTGTAGCTAATTTACGGAACTCTTTAAACCTGGCAGAATACACTGAACAAAATCTAATTTAGCACGTTTATCAAGGCAAATTTGCTTGGGTTGCTACCAAAATGCAAGCCCCGTCTCCTTAAGATGATGTTCCCATACAACTAAACTGTATTCTTAATTATGTTTCAAGGGAAACTTATTTTGTCCCGGATTACATTTGATTTTGACGTGTCACGTTTCTGATCAAAGTCTGCGTTCAACTTCCACGTAGAGAGGAGGTCGGGGTGGATGGATGGATGGGTCAAAGAAAAAGGGACTTTTACCCAGGAGGCCGCTGTTTGTGTCCTGTGTGAAACCAAAAGACAATGTTGACTTCTTTTAACCTATAATGTTCTTACGTACTTATTTGAACCTAACCAAGTAGTTTTGTTTAAATTCACAACCAATAAAGGCCTGTCGCTCTTTCACCAATACGAGGACGTGTAATCCGGGAGAAAATATGTTTCCCTTGAAACGTAATTGAGAATGCAGTTTAGTAGGTTAGTAACATATTTTCAGGAGATAGCTGTTGCAAAATGAAAACTTTTGCCTTTGACACTTAAAGTGTGTGCAAGGTTACTCAGCAAACATATTGACATTTTCACATCTCATTTATTTCCTACCAGTTCAACATTATAGCTACTTGATAGCATTACCACAGCCCCATAAGATGAGCTCAAGTACCCCATCATTTACACCATCTAGGTATGTTCACACATGTTTTGGGAAATGTGTTTATTCACTGTCTTAGGAAGATTGATATCACTCTTATCTAGGGATAGACTGATTATCGGCACTGTATGATTATTGGGCTGTTTTTTGGCAGTTTGCAGATTATCTGTATCTGCGTTTTATTTGCCTGATAAACGATAAGGTAAAATAATTAATTAAAAAGTGCGTTACTTTGGCTCCGCTTCAGCTCTGTCTGTCCAACCCATTCTTACTCCAAACTCGTTACAATACGGACTCTTGGGTAGTGGCTGTCAGCGTCAGATACGACGCAAAAAGGTCCCTTCAGCGTGTGTAGATCGCACCAGGCAGAGCAGCAGCTAAGCGGCGCGGGAAGATGATGTAGTATTGAGATCGACAACGGCAGCGAGTAGTATGAAAGCCTGAAATTCTGCGTAGGGAGGTTGGATAGGGTGGTGGGATGGGTCAAACAACACAGGACTTTCACCCAGGAGACCGGGGTTCATCTCCCACGTGTCACGTTTCCTAAACCCAACTGTCCTGTTCTTCTTTTCCTAAACCCAACTGTCCCGTTCTTCTTTCCTAAGCCCAACTGTCCTGTTCTTCTTTCCTAAGCCCAACTGTCCCGTTCTTCTTTCCTAAACCCAACTGTCCCGTTCTTCTTTCCTAAACCCAACTGTCCCGTTCTTCTTTCCTAAGCCCAACTGTCCCGTTCTTCTTTCCTAAACACAACTGTCCCGTTCTTCTTTCCTAAACCCAACTGTCTCGTTCTTCTTTCCTAAACCCAACTGTCCCGTTCTTCTTTCCTAAACCCAACTGTCCCTTTCTTGTCCCGCAGGTCACGGAATATGCCCACCCACGACCTTTTCCTTAACCTAACTGCGTTAAAATTGACGCCAATAGTCCCGACCCAGCGCGTTTAGATAAAGCGTGCTTAGATATGACGCTAAAGGAGACTTTTAGCGTCAATAACAACGCCAAAGGCACCTGACCAAGCGTCCGCAATTTACGTGATGGGAGTGAGAAGGTGTTGATCTGTCCCTCTGCTTCGATTTCACTCCCCGCTGAGTCCGACTTAATGTCCCGCCCACAACACTATCTGACTACCTATTACTGTGTATTATGTTAACAATTTCTAATTTATTATATAATTGCTTAAAGCATTTAAACTAAGTTTGTAACATTCCAAAAACTTAATTTTGACTTAAAGATTTTCATTTTCACTGTAATCGGTTCCAAAATATCGGTTATCGGTTTCATTAACTACTAATAATCTGTATCGGTATCGGCCTTGAAAAAACAGTATTGGTCGATCCCTACTCTTATCTGCACGGTTAATATGAAGCTACAGATAGCAAATGGTTAGCTTAGCTCAGCATAGTGTAGCAGGTGGACACGGACCCAGGCACACTTTGGCCAGACTCATGAAGCACATGATTCTGCTCCTGTGCACATGCTTCCTTGGTACGGAGAACAAACCTTTTTGTGTTTTTATTAGTGCTGTCGAACGATTAAAATATTTAATTGCGATTAATCGCATTAATGTCATAGTTAACTCGCAATTAATCACAATTAATCGCACATTTTTCTCTATTCTAAATGTCCCTTGATTTGTTTTTGTCACATTATTTTTTCTCATTTTAATGCTCTTATCAACATGATACAATACTTTTAAAACGGTGCCTGAACCGAAAGATTTATTTTTATATATATATTTAAAAAAACGAGCACCTTGTTCAGTTGTATTTGTCTGTTCTGTATGTTCAAAAATATAAAACAATAAAAAGTTGATCTAAAAAAAAGAAAAAGGAGCACAAAATGGCGACAACAACCAAAGGGAAAAAGGGTATTTTACAATAATAATAATAATTTTTACAATAACTTTGAATGCACCACGAGGCTGGCGAAGCTGAGTCTGTGTTTTTCAGACAATGGCAGCTACAGTCTGGTGTTAGAATCCTCTCCAGTGAAATACAGTCACACTTTTACACTGTTTAGCTGCCAGCATTTTAACCATGTTTACTCCAGCTGCTAGCTAACAGTAGGCTAACGTTAGCTGCTGTCAGGTGTAGTGTTGACTAGCGTCCCGTGTGGCGATGTTTCAGTTCCCTCTAACGTCCGTTTTCGGAGCATCAGAGAGAAGCGTAGGCATTTAAGTGGCACCTAAATAAGGCACCGAAATCCGCGTTGCTATTCGGTCTGGTAGATAACGGTCGTTAAGGCACCGGTGCCGTATTAGCTCTGGGTCTCGGACCCCCACCAAATAAAAACTTCACATGCAACAGCATGTGAAAAAAACTACATAGTTTGCTAGGCCAAAAAGAACGTTAATCTCGCGATAAAAAAAATTGACGGCGTTAAAATGTGTTTGCGTTAACGCCATTAATAACGCGTTTAAGCACTAGTTTTTATCAAGGATTATTGTGTTTTTTATTAAGGATTTCATTTTTGTAGGGATGCAAGTGGTTCACGTTTATGTTGTGTTTAAACCCCCTACCGCTAGATGGCTATGCTGAGACGCACCACTAGTGTCCTTGCCTAACAGTGCCTAGCAGTGCCTGACTTTTTGCTAGAAGCTAACAACGTAGCTATGCTGAACCCCGTGTAAGACCGGCTCACGCTGCATTGGCATGGCATCAGAATGCAATGGCATCAGACTTTTATGCACATCATGTCTTTTTTTAAATATTAGTTTTTCTAAAATTATAATTTAAAAAAATCCCAATGTATTACCTTACGCACAGTATTGAAATATATTGCAATATATAGAATCGTGACCCATGTATCGTGATACGTACGTGTATATTCTTTCCAATACACAGCCCTACTGTTTATGCTGATTTTACATGGTTTTACGTCCCATGTTTTAGTAGTGTGAGTATAGTGCTAATTTGCAGGGGTGGGAGTTCACCTGTTGATGTGTGGTGATATCGTTTAAGGTTTGCTGTGGCACTGCTAGTAGTTTTGGTGTTTTTCTGTTAGGGACAAAGGGGCTTATCTTGTGTATAGTTTGGCTTATCCACTGATGGCATACTTCCAGTGCATCGGCCTGCTGACTGCTGCACCACAACTCTGCAGCAAGACACTTCAATTTTTTACTTATTTTATTGTTTTATCACCCGGATTTCTTGTAATAAACCAGCCTGTTACGGCAATTTGGCTCACACTGACTGACTGTTGGCTTCGTTATTTAAGTTCACCTGTGTTTATAGACTTGGGGCGTTTTTTACACTTTTCCGTTTCAGCCCTCCAAAAGAACTCCAGCCTATTAGTCAGCATTTTTTGTGCATATGTAAAGGGACTCAGACCCCTCTGGAACAAACCGTACTCAGACCTCCTCGGGAGGTGGTCTGAGTTGCGGTTTTCTTCACCTGTGCATTGTGAACACAGCACGCGTCAGGTTCTTTTTACCATTTGCCAATGTGTTTTAGCCCTGAGGCCCCATCAGAGCTGAAATGGGACCAGAAAGAGAGCTGAGTCCTCTTTCAAGTAAACTGATAATAGCTGTGTTCGAAACCGTTCCCTATCATGGAAATAGTGCACTATATAGTGTGTTTGCCATTTTGTAGTGGTGTTGGAATTCTCCATGGTAAATTTCATTCACTATATAGTCCACTGTAAAATACCCACAATGCACTGCTAATTTGAGTGTGGTGTACATAAGATGTACCCTACATTTTACTCCTAAATACCACAATGCAACGCAGCCGTGTTTTCCCCGAGGAGAAGAAGAAGCAGAAGCACCCGTGAAAACTGAAAAGGAAAAATGGAGTGGGCTTTCATTTCTAATCAGTGGAAATGTAACATGCAACATCAATAGTGAGTGTCCGAAATCTGGTTTGGTCGTTCCTTATATAGTTCACTATTTAATACAACACTATATAGGGAATAGTGAGTCAGTGTATGAGAGAACGGTTTCGAACACAGCTAATATGAATGCAAAAAGAACTGAGTCCCCTTTCTGTTGGTCCAATTTTTGGTCCACTTTAAGAGGACTAAGTTTGATTTGTTTATAAAAACGCCCTTAGTCCGTATCACAATAGCATAAAGACTGGAAACAGGGGGAAACGTCTAGCTAGGCTTTGTTCGACAGACTTTCTGGTGAAATTGTTTTGTCAGCTACAGTTTCCACGGCCAAGAATGAACGTTTGAGTCTCCACTCTTCTGTCTTGTTTGGAGTTATTGACATTTGAATGAAAAGTGGACTAAAGAACAGAGCGGTTTGTGGCAGTATATGGATGTGTAGAGCAACATGAGACAGGTGTAGGATGTCTCTCTCTCTCTCTCACACACACACACACACACACACACACACACACACACACACACACACACACACACACACAAACACACCAGAGGGAGGTGTTGAGGTGAGAATGCAGCCCTCCCCAGCTGCAGTCCCTCTGACCCAAACAGTCGGGGTCTTCACTGGCTTTGTGGAAACAAGCTGACAGGAAAGGTAAACATCAAGGTGTGGAAAGAGCCTCTTCTCTTCCTTCGGTGGTCTCATCAGTCACACAGCCCCCGCGTGGTTTGAATACAGCTTTAAATCAGAAACACAGGCTGTAAACCTAAACACCAGCCAGCACAGAGGAAGAATTATAATGTGAGACGTGATGTGGTGATGTGAGAGCACTGTGCTGCTCTTATACCAGAGAGAGAGAGAGAGAGAGAGAGTGTGTGTGTGTGTGTGTGTGTGTGTGTGTGTGTGTGTGTGTGTGTGTGTGTGTGTGTGTGTGTGTGTGTGTGTGTGTGTGTGTGTGTGTGTGTGTGTGTAGGGGATTTCTGGTGCATAGTGACCTCTAGAGGTAGAGATTAGTTTGCTTACAGGGAACTTCATTTGTGCATGTCAGTCCCTGTCTGTCTTGGCTCGGAGCTTCTAAACCCCTCTATGATTTTTTTTGTGTGTGTGCTTTTCTTTATCTAAATCTCCTCCTTTGATTTATCTGCATTCATGTCCTCCTGGAAAGAGGGACTATCCCTGAAAAGTAGTACATTCATTGTAGCTGTTTTACCTTTGACCAATTTGACAAGGATCAGTGGTTTCCATCATGATTTGTGAGTCTGCAGATGATTTTGATGCTGAGTCTATCAACAGAATGAGAAATGGAAGTCTTCTTACATGATGCCTCTTTATTTCAGTTTTTAAAAATTGTTTTCTTACTATCTTCCTGTCTCTAGAATAATTTGTTAACGTCCTTCTAAAAAAAAGAGCTGTACGCTGTAATACATACTCTGTTAAAGGCTTCACATTGAATAATGTCAGCAGTTTAGTTAATAAGCTGTAAATACAATTCACAAAATTAACAACAAACATATTGCAGTCCTTTTTTTTTTTTAAACGGAACATCCAACAGAAATTCCCTGCTGGAGAAGTGCCTATTTCTTCCTATGAAGCATTTATGCCTAGTGTAAAGTTCATCAATACATCAATACTATCTTTCAAAGATCAAATGCAAATCATGTGTGCTAGTGCTGCATGATAAAACCAGGTCATTATTGTAGATGAATGTAGGTGAGAGAACTTCCAAAAATTCTTCTTAAACATTTCTTTAAGTTGCTTCAGTGTTACGTGAAATTTCTTCCACACGTTTTTTTTTTTTTTGTATTTGCATGTTTCAATGCTTTATTGAAGCTACAATGTTGTTTTTTTAGTGAACTATTGTAATCCACAACACATTTGTTTAATGGTTTTACCTTCACATCATACAAATAAAACAACAAATCCATTCAATGCGTCTATCTGTCCACACATTCCTGTGATTAAGTATTGCATATCTGACATCCTTGAAAACTTTGGGCTCTCCCCTCAAATTTAAAATATAGCTCAGCGTGTGTTTGCACAAGCTCATCCACACAACACAAATGTATAAATATAGATGTGTCTAGGGTTCTCAGCTGGGTGCACTTACAGTAAATGTCCTGTATGAATATTAATGGTTGGCTGCTGTGGTGTTTAGTTGGACTTAAACATAACCATGCTGCCTGCTGAACATTTATATTTACAGATTCACCTCCGTCAATGCTCATAACAGACCTTGATATGTCACACATTCAGCTGATATATTGCTATGTTATAGCTTTGGTGCTCTTTGATTGCTAATAACTGAAAAGCAGCAGATATTTCACATTTTCCTTGACCTCTTTTTTGATTTACAGAACAACTGTGGGACTGATTTTTGTGTTTTATCTTCAGGGAAAGGATTATATGCTGCTTGGTTGTGTTACAGTAACCTCTCTCAAGAAACACTGGGTACATTTAAACAGAGCTTCACCACCTTAGAAGTTGAGACATTTTAAAGCTAATGTTTTAAATGACACGTGTTTAACCAGGATGGGAAAGGTGCAGCTTTATGAGACTCTGGGGGGAAAAAATGTCCTCTGCCCTCATAAAGGAATGAACCTGAACAAATTCTCCACTGTGGTTGGCTACAAGGCTCATTTGTGACCTTTCGGATTCATTCACCACGCCGCCCCCTGCTGGTGGGACATATGTCCATTAGTGGCTCCTCATCCATTGCTGTCCTTGTCTAATTTATGTTAGCACAGTTTTGCAGTGCAACATCCAAAGACTGACTCTCAGGGCATAGAGAGAGCCCTTACAAGTGATGTAAACTGTATGATTCCAATCCAAACGTGATGATATTCTATTTCACTTCCACATCACCTGTAAATAATGTTATAATAATAACTTCTTTTTTAAACTGTCACTGTAGATTATAGTCCATTATATATTATATATTTTAAATTAATCCTACCTTTTCCATTTATATCCCATTCAAACACTTGGTTTAAGATCAAATTGGTTTGAAGTGACCTAAAAATATAATTGACTGTAAGTTTAGACGTAATACTATTAAATTGGAATTATTCTTCATTTAGGCCAAATCTATTTGAAAAGCAAATGTCAGACTCTGGTTAACATGAGTGTGTCATGTAACGAGTGCTAACTTTTTTTTTTTCCAATGTTTATTTGTATAGGGACAAGTATGTAGCATAGACCTATGCCACACAACACAGCGTTTATAACCTTAGCTGATTTGCAATGTACGTCCCTAGATGGACCTTTTAATAAATACAATAACTTAACACTTACATAAAAGACAGTAGAGAACACAAACAGGAAACTACTCTGAGTTGGGGCGTCTCGGTTCTAAACCGTCTCTGACTTAAATGCCCATATGGGATACTGAAACTATTCACTCTTTTTGTCCTGACCAGTAAAACTAGTCTGCCGCCCTCTGATCCACAGCAGTGACTGGCTGGACAATGGGCCTCTCTCCATGCAGTGTGTCTCAACCCTTGACACAGAGAGAAAGGGATCTGTGCTAAAGTGCAACCAAGCTGCTGCTATATTGTTTGGATATTCAACGCTAGAGAAATAGAGATAAAAGAGCTTTAAATAGCAACACACCAATGGTCCATCAAAAGAGACATTGTCTAATTGTTTAGCAGTTTTATTATTAACACACATGTTCATGGAACAATAGCAATGTTTGGATTTTTTTCTTTTTCATCTCATGGATCATGTTCGCCCTAAATCCCATTGGTGTAAACTATACGCTGTCATGAGACAAAAAACATATTTCATGTAAATAATGTTATAATAATAACTTATTTTTTAAACTGTCACTGTAGATTATAGTCCACCAGGCAACCATTATATATTTTAAATGAATCCTATCTTTTCCATTTATATCCCATTCAAACACTTGGTTTAAGATCAAATTGGTTTGAAGTGACCTAAAAATATAATTTACTATAAGTTTAGATGTAATACTATTAAATTGGAATTATTCTTCATTTAGGCCAAATCTATTTGAAAAGCAAATGTCCGACTCTGGTTAACATGAGTGTGTCATGTAACGAGTGCTAACTTTTTTTTTTCCAATGTTTATTTGTATAGGGACAAGTATGTAGCATAGACCTATGCCACACAACACAGCGTTTATAACCTTAGCTGATTTGCAATGTACGTCCCTAGATGGAACTTTTTATAAATACAATAACTCAACACTTACATAAAAGACAGTAGAGAACACAAACAAACAAACAATACAAAACAGACTAATACAAGACAATCACCATACAGCAGGAGCACCAGATTATTCATGACTACAGATGAAGTTTAAAATAATAATTCATTAATTTTTAAAAGGTAGATATACGGTGTATGTAAAGAAGAATTGTGTTGAATTGTTTTGTATTTAACTAAAGGATACAAATAGAGAAAGGGGGTGGGACTAGAAAAGTTTGTTTATGAAATTCTTCCCACTCCTTTTTGAACATGGGAATTTCTTACTTGAATTACTTATAATAATTTTGGTAGATTGTGCTGAGAAGTACATGTCCTGATTTTATATATGTATCTATGTATATACTGTATATATATATTTTATTTTTTTACATGTTCAAATAAATTACTACTAAAAAAAAAATTCAGCAGGTTACAAATTCACACATATTGATCCCCCAAACAGAAAAGGCTCTTTGTGCTAATGAGGATTTACGTAAGGGCATCTTACAATTCATGCTGAATGCTCCACGCGATACAGAAGCCAAAGCTCTAAGAGGCACCACTAGGTCACTGAGCACTTCTACAGCCACAGTATACATTTAAACATGTGTCCATGAATGTGGGCTATTGTTAAAGTCAGAGCTCATCATGTGAGTATTATGAAATGCCCTTAAAGAATCCAAGCAGCGACTAGAATTTGTCTGAGAGGGTGTTAACAAACACATGAAAATTACATCCTGGTTGTATCAACAGTACTACGTGGGTACCACGCTGAGTAAACAGTGATGGCGTCAGGTTATAATGTTTGCACTATACACCTGCATGAATATGATTGGACGTTACAAGTGTTCACATTGTGAATTCAGTGCTATGCAATTTGATTTTTAAATGGATAGCTGGGGGAATAGCTCCTCTATACTAAAGATTTCAAGCGGCGCCAATGGTGTGAAACAGCACACAGTTCCTGTCTCCTAAATGGGCGTGGCCTCGTTTGAAAGAGTAGTGAATGTTGTGTGGTGGATGAAAAGTTATGTTTGTATAATTTATTAGCATTTTCTTTTGCCAACGTCAGATATTTACACAGGTAAAAGACATATTTAGCATCTAAGGGATTAGTTTTGTTAGGGCGTTCATGAACGTTAGTTGATGTTATCTGTGTTGCCAGATCTGGCGAGAGTTTGGTCCTGAGACAGAAACAGCTCTCAAACCAAGTTAATTTTCTCCTGATATGTCTGTCTGAAAATGCCATTTTAGTGTCAGAATGTTCTGGAGATGTGTGGCCTGTGAAGAATGGGTCCAATATTTACGTTGGTGCCTATGGTGAGAAAGAATAGCTCATAATCTGTGTTCACGTTCACTTCTCCCATTGGAATCAGTACACTCAGGTTCTGCCGCTGGTCTCCTAAATAGGCGTGGCTGTGGCGGAGCCCATGTGACACGGATACAGGAAACTACTCTGAGTTGGGGCGTCTCGGTTCTAAACCGTCCCTGACTTAAATGCCCATATGGGATACTGAAACTATTCACTCTTTTTGTCCTGACCATTAAAACTAGTCTGCTGCCCTCTGATCCACAGCAGTGACTGGCTGGACAATGGGCCTCTCTCCATGCAGTGTGTCTCAACCCTTGACACAGAGAGAAAGGGATCTGTGCTAAAGTGCAACCAAGCTGCTGCTACAGTGCCTTGCTAAAGTATTCGGCCCCCTTGAACTTTGACCTTTTGCCACATTTCAGGCTTCAAACATAAATATATAAAACTGTAATCTTTTGTGAAGAACCAACAACAAGTGGGACACAATCATGAAGTGGAACAAAATTTATTGGATATTTCAAACTGTTTTAACAGATAAAAAACTGAAAAATTGGGCGTGCAAGATTATTCAGCCCCCTTAAGTTAATACTTTGTAGCGCCACCTTTTGCTGCGATTACAGCTGTAAGTCGCTTGGGGTATGTCTCTATCAGTTTTGCACATCGAGAGACTGACATTTTTGTCCATTCCTCCTTGCAAAACAGCTGGAGCTCAGTGAGGTTGGATGGAGAGCGTTTGTGAACAGCAGTTTTCAGTTCTTTCCACAGATTCTCGATTGGATTCAGGTCTGGACTTTGACTTGGCCATTCTAACACCTGGATATGTTTATTTGTGAACCATTCCATTGTAGATTTTGCTTTATGTTTTGGATCATTGTCTTGTTGGAAGACAAATCTCCGTCCCAGTCTCAGGTCTTTTGCAGACTCCATCAGGTTTTCTTCCAGAATGGTCCTGTATTTGGCTCCATCCATCTTCCCATCAATTTTAACCATCTTCCCTGTCCCTGCTGAAGAAAAGCAGGCCCAAACCATGATGCTGCCACCACCATGTTTGACAGTGGGGATGGTGTGTTCAGGGTGATGAGCTGTGTTGCTTTTACGCCAAACATAATGTTTTGCATTGTTGCCAAAAAGTTTGATTTTGGTTTCATCTGACCAGAGCACCTTCTTCCACACGTTTGGTGTGTCTCCCAGGTGGCTTGTGGAAAACTTTAAACGACACTTTTTATGGATATCTTTAAGAAATGGCTTTCTTCTTGCCACTCTTCCATAAAGGCCAGATTTGTGCAGTATACGACTGATTGTTGTCCTATGGACAGAGTCTCCCACCTCAGCTGTAGATCTCTGCAGTTCATCCAGAGTGATCATGGGCCTCTTGGCTGCATCTCTGATCAGTCTTCTCCTTATATGAGCTGAAAGTTTAGAGGGACGGCCGGGTCTTCGTAGATTTGCAGTGGTCTGATACTCCTTCCATTTCAATATTATCGCTTGCACAGTGCTCCTTGGGATGTTTAAAGCTTGGGAAATCTTTTTGTATCCAAATCCGGCTTTAAACTTCTCCACAACAGTATCTCGGACCTGCCTGGTGTGTTCCTTGTTCTTCATGATGCTCTCTGCTCTTTAAACGGACCTCTGAGACTATTACAGAGCAGGTGCATTTATACGGAGACTTGATTACACACAGGTGGATTCTATTTTTCATCATTAGTCATTTAGGTCAACATTGGATCATTCAGAGATCCTCACTGAACTTCTGGAGAGAGTTTGCTGCACTGAAAGTAAGGGGGCTGAATAATTTTGCACGCCCAATTTTTCAGTTTTTTATCTGTTAAAAAAGTTTGAAATATCCAATAAATTTCGTTCCACTTCATGATTGTCTCCCACTTGTTGTTGATTCTTCACAAAAAATTACAGTTTTATATCTTTATGTTTGAAGCCTGAAATGTGGCAAAAGGTCGAAAAGTTCAAGGGGGCCGAATACTTTCGCAAGGCACTGTATATTGTTTGGATATTCAACGCTAGAGAAATAGAGATAAAAGAGCTTTAAATAGCAAAACAACAGATGGTCCATCAAAAGAGACATTGTCAAATTGTTTAGCAGTTTTATTATTAACACACATGTTCATGGAACAATAGCAATGTTTGGATTTTTTTCTTTTTCATCTCATGGATCATGTTTGCCCTAAATCCCATGGGTGTAAACTATACGCTGTCATGAGACAAAAAACATATTTCCCTTGGCCTCCCCAGAGAGCCGCACCTCTACCTCAACAGTGCAAGTGTGTCTGAAGTTTCTGTTTAGGTTTTGGGAGCGCCATACTTCCATAATCCGAGCCCCGATGTTTGTGTTTTCCTCTACGATCTGAAAACGTATTGTTCACAGTTTCCAACTGTGAGGATCATGTGAATTCTCACAGACTGCAGTGCATGGTTTTGTTGAGATGAAAGTGCCAACTGAGTGCTATGTAGCCCGCATGGCTTTATTTGGTACGGAAGAGCTTGTACGTATTGAAAGTAGTCATTGCGTTGACTTTTGGTTTACCAAGGGAGACAAACGGTGGTCTCCAGTCCAGTCCCCCCGCGGACTTTCACAGACTTTGATTAAAAACGTCAAAACGTTATCAAACAACAAAATACCTTACCTCGAAATGTAATTGAAAAAGCAGTGTTGTTGTATGGGAATGTCATTTTTAGGAGACAGGGCTGGCTTATTGGGTCAAATGACAATAAACAGCCTTTGACAGATATAAAAGAAAATGTTAGGTCAAATCATTTGTGTCCAACCTGCAGGTGCTTTGGTGTGAAGAACTGCTAAATCTTTTATGTTTCGATGAAAGTGTGTTTTATAGATGATTGATTCTTCTCAGGAAAAGAGAAAAGTGAAAAAATCTCTGAAACAACATTTAGACCAGCATGAGACACACTCTTGACTGAAACCAGCCGAAAGGAATTTTGTGTAAAGACCAAAGAAAGTTTTAGGGTAGAGTGGGGCACCATGTGGTACAATTCAATGCATTTCATGGGGGGGGGGGGGGGGGGGGGGGGGGGGGATTACAAATCAACACTGAGCAATAGAAAATTGAGAAATAAAAATGTTATTGCTGGGTTTCCAGCCTGTTTGAAGCTCTGTAATCAGAGATGAACTCTTGTTATTGGGATATCTAATTAAGAATCCATCAGTGGATCACTGGAAGGAACACAGACTTCAGGACAGAGCAGATTACAGATAAAATGCTGCTGCAGCAAGTGACAACATTGGCAGTCCTAGCATGTTTGGCAAGATTTTGAATTATTATTGATCATCAAATCAAAGCAATTTCTTTTCAAAACTACACCTTTGATTGGACCAGGATATATTTATTGTGTCATTTGGCCACATGCCATGATTCCCTGTACATACTGTGTGTTCATACTCCAGGTAGGCTACATCAAAATGTAATAGCAAATTCTACTGACAGGAAGTAAGAAGAGAGAGCATCTCCCCAAAGTTATATTCAGCAACTCTGCTAATGACGCATTTTAGAATTGAAAATTGAATGATCAACTTCTAGGGCAAGCTAACAGCCAGCATCGTTTGAGCTCAGAAAACTGCACAAGGTGTTATGGGTAAAAGGGAGATACATGCAGTAAACAGAATTAAATGGTGTTTACATTGATGCTCAAATTACAGTGATTACTTCTGTGAAAACACCACAGAGGTTGAATACAGACAAGTACATGCCAAAGTTACAGGAAGGAGACTCAATAATCATCTGTTTTTTTGTGTCTATACTGAACCTAAACAAACCAACCTGAAACATTAAGCAATGTAAAAGGCAAAATCTTATATAGGCTTTATCCTGCTGTATGTCAGTTATTGTTCTTGGCTTACACATACAGTAGACTAACGCATAAGATGGAAAATGACTCACAGGGAAATGAAGAAATGACTCAGCAACTAAGTGATTATCATGCAATTCCTCCTGAAAAATGAACTAACATTGTGATCATTAACATGAGTGAGTCTCCCTTAAAACCAGAATCAATGTTGGATTGCTTTTGCATCCCTCCTATTGCACGCCCATAACCACAGTTTTACTTTGAGCTCGTCCCTTTCTAATTCCTTGAAGTTTATCAGATGTTTTCCATGTTGGCAGCGGTGACTTCATCTAACTCCTGTTGTATGTTTTGTTGTAGTCAGTTGTTTTTAAATATCTTCTTCACATTTGGCAAGTCACTCTCCCCATATGCACAGGCTTCCCTGTGTGACCCTTTCACATTAATCCAACGGATTGAGCTCAAATGACCCAGATTGAGTTTTCTGGTGCCAGCAGCTTTATGAACGCAAAGAATATTTAGGTGAAAGACTACATCTGATGATTACAGAGTAAAGGTCAATGTACAGAAAATCAATCCGCAACCTCTGTCCGACATTGCAAATGATTTCAATGCTCAAAGTTCAACTGCATAATTGACTTTTTGACTCCTTTGAGCATGTTTACATAAATTTACACTTCAACTTCATTCAATAACATTTAATTAGAAATGCAACTTTCAGCTCTACCAATTCAACTGTCACTGTCACTGTATTTTTCATTTTTGTAGTTATTATTATAATTATAACCTAGTATAGTAGTATTCTGAATAATAAAATTACATACTCTTAGTTTCTGCTTCTTAAAATCACATTTTGTGTTTTAGTTGAAACAATGAGTCGATTGATAAGTTGATTGAAATTTATATTTTGACCGACACGTCATATAATTGAAAAACTTATTTTAATCTTCAACTGACATTTCAACCGCTTTTATCGTTCATTCTTTAAATGAAAGTTCAACTACTTTCAGTAGTATTTCAACTGAATCCGCTTCTTCTTCTTACTGTTGTTAGTAGAAGTATTCAAAAATAAAAATAGACACAGATATAACAAAAATAATTGATAGGAGATTGATTTTTTTTTCTTCTCCAGCTTCTCAATTGTAAGTATCCCCAAATATCTTTGGGTTCTGAGAGTTTTATCCATTTTCTGACATTTTATCTAGGCCAAAATTGGAGAATTAAAATAATAGCTGGCTGCATCACTTTCTTCGTGCCCCATCAGCACCTATCAGCTTACTGCCAGTCATTGGCTACATGGGACACAGGCAGCAGAGCGCAGAGAAACACTACAGTACCCGCCCGACCGGGAGGAGAGGAGGGATAACGAACAGCGCCGCCCTCTGCAGCGCGCGGCAGCTTCACGTCAGGCAGCGGCTCACTCAGGAAATTTAAACACAGCCGTCCATAACACAGGCAGCGGGCACACGCATCTTTCTACTCCAAGGTCACCGAGCCAGGCAGCCTCCACAGGACACATACACACACCTGCATTCCCCAAAGGTAAAGCAACATGAAATGTCTGTTTATCGCTGACAGCACTGAAAGACGAGCCGCCGCTGCGGTGATGAGGAGAATTAACCGGGCGTTCGGCGTTTTCGGGACGCCTGGTATGCAGGGATGATGAGCATGTGCGGCGATGAATGATAAATATATACGATATCAAGACAAAGGCGTTTAGGCTGTGTGCGTCTATGTTTGAATACATTTTGTGAGGCGTTCAGGGGCCTTTGGAGAGATGTGTAAATCCCTCCCCGTGCTGCCACGCGGTCAATTACTTGAGGTAGCGTAATGATTTGAATAAAATCTTAATGTTTTTTTTGTTTTTTTTTAAAGCTAACGTTACTTTGACTGTGAGCGCCCGGTTTACCACATTAGGCCCCGGGCATTTAGACTGGCTTCAACCGGTCCCTATCCTTACATCAGCAGCATCATATGATTAGTCTGCAGTGCTGAGGAATCACTCTGCCTTTGCATCTCCTTGGTTAACCCCTTTTCCTGATGGGAGTCCAACTTTTACAGGTTTTCTCAGTGACCGATGACAGCGAGTCTATTATTATCATCCCAGGATGTGGTGAGGAGTTCTTCTCTGAATAGGTTTGGCACAAAATGAGAACGTTTCACTCCAGGTCAGCTGGTAAGCTGGAAAAAATAACTTGTCACACATTGTTTCCCCTGGAAAGTGTATCACTGCTCTCTAGCTATGTATTAGGACTAAACGCCAAGCAGGCCTGTAGTCAGATATTGATATAACTAGCTAGAACTAACGGTAAACCGTTAGTTGTGCAGATTGCTGTGGAAGAGCATCACAATCATTTTAGAGCAAGTTAATGCCATTTTTACTGAACAGCAGCCACTGTGGCCAAAAGTAAGAATTACAAGATGTAGCTAAGTGTCAACTAGATGCTCAAACAAAGTGTAGGAAAAAAAAAAGTCATAAATTGACTAGGTAATGTCAGCTAAACCATATTAGCTATATATCTAAAATTTGCTAACATTAGCCTCCATTAGCTACATAATAGCTAATAGTCAAGGCTATATCAACAAAAGCCCTGTATATTGAAATTAGTCTGGATGTTTTATTTTTCTCTCTCAAAAAGTCCACAATTTCACTTTAAAAGTAGCCTTAACACTTTTAAAAACTATTTAGATACATGTTATACCTCCTTCACGTCTGTACACTAGCTAAATATGAAGCTGCAGTCGGCTAGCTTAGCTAAAAGAGTGGAAACTGGGAGAAAGCGCTAGCATGTCTGAGTCCAAAGCTAAAACAAAATCCACCTCCCAGCACCTAACCTCATTAGTTAAATATTATATCTGCTTTGTTTAATGTGTACACAAACTGAACTGTAAAAACTACACTTTATGGTTTTATGGGGGTATGTAACATTACTGGACTATTTCTTGGCCAGGTGCAGTCACTTCCTGGAGCTAAGCTAACCTGCTGCTGATAGCAGCAGATAGAAGAAAGTGAATAAACTCATTACTGCGGCTTTGCGCAAGCTTTTCCACCGAAGTACAAGTTTAAGCTTTAGCGCTGCTTTTTACAAATCATCAGAAATACCTGTAGACCATTTCAATGAGGTGAAGGCATCTTGTGCGGATACTTATCTGCATCAGATTCAGATTTAGAAATTTCTGTTTGTGATCTGTATGATGATTATCATAATTTGTATTGCTACATGTTTCTATCTTGCAAAACAAAGCAAGTTTCCCATGTGTTTACAGATAATGTTGGGTATAAAGAAATCAAACAAGCTGAACAGTATAACTATCTATGTAATTATAAACTGCAATTAATTAGATTTATCAGTAACATTTCAAGCTATCAATGAGATTGTCTTAAGAATCTGTTAACTAGGCGACCAAACTCGTCCTGTTAGCCTACCTATACAGACCTATGCTATAACTAAAAAAAAAACAGGAGATAGTGAAGTATTTTGAATTGGAGTAGGCTTAGGCTGTTCCAATTTATCATCTTCTCCGGAGTGTTGTGTACATTACTGCCACCTAACCATGGATGTATTTTCTTGCACCAAATGCATAACTGCAATGCATTGTGGGTGATGTACACATCTGGAGTGAGCATTGCTGTTGACTCGCTCCCTCAGCCCTCTGAGGGTTGATCTTACCCAGTCCGCTGCAGTTTGAAAATCAGTTAGGATGGAGGTGGGGATTCCAGAGGGGAAGTCAATGAGGATATGTTGAATGACAAAGATAACACAGCCGCGGTTTCCTGTGCTCGTCACAGTTTGACACACATTGTTGGATGGTTGTGTCACTGATTCTTTATTTTGAGTTGCTTGCTGGCTGAAAGGTGGGTTGGTTTACATTTTTTTTTCCTTCTTTGTTTCAACCTTTTTATTTTTTCTTGTTATTTAATGTTGTCCTGCATGTGTCTAGGTAACCTGGGACCCGTTTCTCAGGAAGGTTTAACAAACTCTGAGTCTAACTCTGATCTCTGAGTTGATTTACCCTGAGACGGGAAACTCTTCTGGAATTTTCAGTTCCAGAACAGCTGATTTGAGTTGGTTCAATCAACTCCAAGTAGGTTCACTGTTAGAGCTGTTACACACCAACCAGACGGCCGACCGTCAGCAGAAAAGTCAGTCGGACTGATCAGTCGGGTCCCCGAGATCCAAAAAAATGCCTCAAAATACACTTGAGGCGACACCGACTTGAGCATACGCTCTGCGTGTGCGCGAAACGTAATACGTCTCCATAGCAGCAGGCGGTGCTTCTCTGTATTGTTTCCCAGAAAATGAAAACCGGCAGCTGATAGGACGAACGCGTGACGTGGTTCTTCTTTCTCTGGGAATTCAAAGCCAGACTGTCATGGCGGCTTGTTCAGAATACGATCTCATATTGTACTAAAATAGTTCACCGAAACGTGTTTCTGAAAACATTTTAAGCGAGAAATGGGCCATACAGTTGCTTAATCTATCGTAATTTTCGTCAGATTTTGAGAGGCTCATCCGCTCGCCATTTCCGGATGAGTCCCGACTGCCCTGTCTCCAACTGAACATATCGGGTTGGCCAAAATGAAGGCCGACAGCTCCTCCGACGGACGGCGGCACGGAACAGACTCGAGTCACTGACTTCGCCAGACTGTCCAACGGCCGATTATCGGCTTGGTGTGTCAGCGCCATTAAGCGCGTGCACCACCACTATAAAAAGGCAGCATGAATGGAGCCATAATACTACGATTCACCATGGTAACAACCACAAACAAACTGGTCGGCAGAAATACTCATACAGCGAGTTTGAACATATATTTCATTAAAAAAGCAACAGCGGCTGCTGCAAAAGAGAGAGAATTTGCGTGGGAGAAAGTTGCTGCTGGAGTTAATGCGTAAGTTCCAATATCGTGTATTAATTTCATATTTAATCATAAGTATAATATTGCTGGTGAAATGGTATTGAACCTTTTTTAATCTTTTTCACTGTGGGCGAAAAAGTCCTAGGCCTACTAATCCCATTCTGAGGCTGCAGCACCATCATTAACAGAATTATAATTCATAATTTTTAATTTCAAAAACGTTTAAAAAAACAGAGCGAGTCACATTCTTCTGACGGCTCTGCATACAGTGGCTTTACTAATATTGTATACTGTCGCTGTTTCATTACCCAGGTGTTAAAGGTCGACAGCAACAATTTGTTGGTATGGTTGTACTCGTATAGAGATATAGAGAGAGAGACACTGACAGTGTTATGCTTATACAGATATGAATACCTTTCTCTGGGTATTTTATAGGTCTGGATCAGGTTTCAAGATCAGGACCTCTTTCCATGTCCCCTGCGGGAAGTTTATTGTGGACACAAACATGCTGTGTGCAGAAAAGGCCGCCTGATACAGTACAAGGCATTGTACTCCACATTCAGAACATAAGTTACTATTTAAACACCAATACCAAAAGAGTCGGTTCACTAGCGCCGGGTGACCGACACAAACCGGGTTACTTAAAAGAACCGCCCACCCACCCCTCCTCCTGTTGTGTAAAGATGCATTCAACGGATTTCCCTCCAAATCTGACCCCGTGTCTAACAAGGATAATAGATGAAACAAAATAAGGAAATACTGAGACTGATAGTTGACAGACTCTCACTTTCGTTTTTCATCTGACTAATGACAAAAGAAAACTTAGTCGACTATAAGATCAAAACGACCGATTAGTCGACTAAGAGGGGGCACCCATACTGTAAATCATTCACCATAAAGGAAGGAAGGAAGCCAAGGAAATGAGAACTTGAAGTTTGTCCTGTAGTTAATTCACCCATATCCCTGTATCTATCACGCAAAAAAAAAAAGTAATACAAAAATAAACAATATAATGTATAGATATAATTAGACGTCTTGGTTTTTATGGCAAAACTGTGAGTCAAATCCCAATTTAAAAGTGGCTACTGACTTGTTTTTGTTTTATTGTGGCGCATATACTGACTTTATAACCTGGCTGTGGCTGGATGTGTGTTACTTTTTGTGGTATTCAGCACCAGTTCACTCTCCACAATCTAAAGATGCTCGATGTCTATTTTATTTCCTGTATGAGCAAATATCCATGCTAAAACAAAGATGTAACAGAGATCAGTGTCTCTGCTCTTAATGACGTGTTTTAGAGGTGTGGAGCGTAGCGGGAGCTTGTGATTGGATGCTGAATGTGGGTGTTGGCCAACCACATGGAAAAAATGAAATGGATGTACATACTTCCTAGCATGCAATTGTCCACAGAGGTGTAGTTGTGTGTATGTGATGTACAGTCCCTTTTTTTTTCTTTTTTTTTTTTTTTTTTTTTTTTTTTTTAAATAAATACAAAGGGCATGTCTTGATGTCAAACTGCCAAAGAGCGCTGCTTTTTCTGTCAGTAAATCACAGGTTGGGAGAATTGTTCTGTTTTGGCAGAGGCTCGACATCCGGTTTTAGTGGTCAGAGGTGTGTTGACGGAAATTTATCAGAACACTTGAACTTTTTTTTTTTTTTTTTTTTTTTAAATCAAGGTTTCATCTCCAGGAATTTGCTTTAATGAGCTTCAAAGTGTAGAGGCTGACAATTCAGTAGAAAGGGTATTTTAGTCTTTGTATATTTAACGTGAAGACCCCCTGCCTGGTGGCCTTTCTTGATCAGAAAGTAGCTTTCAGAGGGAGCCATTGTTTCTGGTATTTCTCCTGCTTCCTTAGTGCTCAAGATCAAGTGTGTTTATGGGGTTACTGTTAGTGATTAGATGCTGATAAGAGGAATGAAATGTGCGCTTCAGTCAACATTCAAAGCGTTGCTAAATGGGTTAATTAAGAACTATTTCTACAACAAAGTGAGCAGTGTTACTCAGAGGTTACCTTGGAGCTAATCTTGCGTTGCCATAACTTAAAGTCACATGAAGTCACATGAGACTGCGGGTGGGGGGGTGGGCTGTAGGTGTAGTGCGGGTCATGCTGGCAGCCGCTTACTTTAGAGGTCAGGTTTCCTTTTGTAGCATATGACAGGGATTACAGCACCTGTTTATGTGGAAGGCATTTAACTGGAACTTGAATACTTCTGCTATTTAAGAGAGGCAGAGCCTGTAATTTCAAAGATACTGTATATATGTATATATATATATATATATATATATATATATATATATATATTCATTCATTCATTCATTCATTCATTCATTCAACCAACCTGTATGTGTTTTATGATTTTGTGTGTGTGCACACATACAGGTTGAATAGGAATGTCTTATTCCCCCCTTACTCTGATTTAGTCATGTTCTCACCCCAGCACCTGTCAATCAGCTTACCCTCTTTTGTCCTTCGTTCCAGTTGATGTCCTACGGAGCTTTACAAAAGCCCACAAGTAACCTTTTAAGTAATGAGTGGCCAACCTATCAGTGAAAGTAGTCCACTTAGCAACTAAGAAGTCAAAAGAAAGTAGTAATTCTTCTTCCTCTGAATGGTACCTTTGCAGTTCTTTTCTTCCTGTTTTAACTGTCATTAAAGGCTGGCTCCAGAAAGTCTGACTGTATTGAATTATGTGTAAAAGTATTTCTCTCAAAATACAGTGAATCTGCATTTTTCTACTTAGGAGCACATGTGCTCCTTGGGGGAAAAAAGTTAGCGTTGAGCCCTGACCTGAAATACAACACTGGGGTCTCAGCTTGGCCCTTGTTGTTAATTAAACCTGAGATCCTGCGTTTGTCCATGCTACGAATAATAACTTTATTTTAAAAACAGTGAGTACAAAGTGTTTGACAGACAAAGCAAGGCAAAAGCAGGATATCCAGAGGTCAATATAACAGAGTTAAACAGTGGGGCCAACAATAGCTGTCAATCACCTGATCCCCCCCCCCTCCCCCCCCCCCCCCCCTTTTTTTTTCTTCTTTTTTTTTTTCTTTTTTTTTTAGGGTCCAACTCCAGGTGGTGGTAATCATCCCTTAACTGTGCGTAGGCAAGTTTGCAGTCTGCACATACAGCCATAATAATAATAATAATAATAATACTGTGAGTCCATTCAGCTATACAGATATCGCACAAAGCTAATCAATAATTTCAGATACAGATGCAATTATGACTTTAAATAAAAAGCTGAAGGAGCAGAAACCCTGCCGGGATTTCAGAGAATGACAAAGTTTTATTATTACCAGACATCTCAACTAACAAGTGCTGCTGTTTGCAGATTTGGAATCTAATCTGCCTGAAATTCTCATTCAAGTGATACTGAACTCTTTCCAGTGGGTGTGGACAGAAGTCTGGCTCCCAACAAACCAAAAAGCTGATGATAGGTATTTTTAGGCCCCTCTCTGTCACGGCAGTATCATTTGACTTGGTTCTCACCTGTGTTTTAATACGGCGTTCTGAACATGCTGGCTGTGATCACAGCCTGTCAGTCACTCTTCTGTCAGCTGCTCTTTTGCTCAGTGGTGTCAGATGAAGGACGCAGCTTCTAAAGTAAAGAGGAAGTGTTGACATTGTAGTGACTGAATTGGTGACTTTGCTTTGTCTGACTTGTTATGTACTTATATGGTTGATCATAAACCAAATTTGTCAAGCTTGTGTGAAAGTCTGCCTTGTACCCTCTCCTTAGCCGCTCTTTTCTGGTCAATCTGTTTGGAGCTTCATATTCAAACCCATCAACTTAAGCTGCTTACGAGTTCTGAGGTTTGTGCCTGCATTGTCGTCACGTTCGTTCAATCAAAACCAGTATCTACACTGAGTGCTGCTGCGCACAGCCTGTAATCTGATTAGCGTGGATTAGGCCCACTGTATGGAGAGGCATAATCTCTAACTTTGATTAAAGGGGCAATACAACGGATATACACAGAGGATTATATTTCCATTCAATAGTTCGGTTTTAGCACAGTTTAGAGATGTTTTGTTAGTCTTCAGTCATCCACCCTGTTAAAACCAGGTATAATTAGCAATACCAACGTTTCAATGCTGCAGTACAGTATGTATACTGCGTAGGCAACCACCATTACCAAATGAATACATGTTCCAGTCATTGATGGTTTGTAGGAATTCATTCCAAAAAATGTATAACTTCAAAAGTAAATTTGATTCATCAGTTTTCAATTGTCTCATTTTTGAACACATTTTGTCCTATTTCTGTTCCCTTTTTGTTCATTCATCCACTGATATGTGAGTGACTCAATTTTAATGAATTAATTAAATGATTTTTTTATGCAAACGAACATTCCAAAAAAGTTTTTATTTTTTATTTTTATAATATGGTGATTCGAGGATAGATTTCAGTTGTAGTACAACGTGCAAAAGATTAACAGTAAAGCTGCACTAACAAATGTTTGTCTTAAAGGAACACGGCGACTTATTAGGACTTTAGCTTATTCACCGTAACCCCCACAGTTAGACAAGTCAATACACACCCTTCTCGTGTCCGTGTGTGTTGTAGCGGTGTCTGACGGTTCCACCGGTAGCTTAGCCTAGCACAGATCCTGGAGGTAACTGGTTCCAACTAGCCTACTGCTCCGAATAAGTGACAAAATAACGGCAACATGTTCCTATTTACATGTTGTGATTTGTAGAGTCACAGCGTGTACAAAAAACAACGTAACATGAGACACAGCCATCTTCTAACTGTAAACAAACCGGGAACTATATTCTCAGACAGGCTTGCTGCAAAGCAAATCATTCCGCCCAAGTACTATATTCTTCCGCCTATAGTTCCGAATATAATCTATCTATCTATCTATCTAGACTCTTGATTGTGTGAAATTTCAAGCAGATATCACAATGTACACTGTACACTTTCTTGTTCATCGCTAAGCACTCAAAAAGGCCGCCACGCCCACACCGTTTGACAAAAAGTTTTTCTTTTAATAAATTTTCATCTCTAAGGTGTTGAGATGGTACAGACCAAATTTGAAGTCCATTGAATGAAATCTCTAGGAGGAATTTGTTAAATTATATAGCACCTTGACTTTTAGGCCTACTTCCTGTTGCCACTAGGGGGCGTTATGACTTTTGAGTCAATTTTGTCCAGTAAATGTCCTCAGAGTTAGTCTTATGAATCATGAAAAGTTTCGAGCCAATTGGACAATGTACACTCGGAGTTACACCCACTTCCTGTTTCGATGGTGAAACGCACAAAATGGCCACCCCGCCACGGCCATGCCCTATGACAAAAAGGTTTTCTTTTAATAACTTTTCATCTTTAAGGTCTTAAGATGGCACAGACCAAATTTGAAGTTGATCGGATGAAATCATTAGGAGGAGTTCGTTAAGTACGACGTGGAAATGGCCAAAATTGCACTAATTTCGAACTTTCAATTCAACATGGCGGACTTCCTGTTGGATTTAGGGTATGGCTCCAATGACATTTTTTGTACATCTTGACATGCTACATATGTCTACCAACTTTCGTGAGTCTACGTTAAACGTACTGCAGGGGCTAAACATTTTTTAATTCTGTAGGTGGCACTAGCGAGCCTTTTTTGTGCACCTATTTCCGAAACCCTTAAAATATGTACATTTTCACCAGACTTGATGCGACTGCCAATTTTGGTGAGTTTTTGAGTATGTTAAGCCCCTCAAAAAGGCAATTAATTTGCCGGGGAAAAGAATAATAATTCCTTCAGTTTCAATAGGGCCTTCGCCGCTGTCGGCGCTCGGGCCCTAAAAATCAGAATCGGCCTAGAAAATTGTAATCGGTGCATCTCCTATTTTAAAAAAAAAAAAAAAAAAAAAAAAAAAAAAATTATAAATTCTTGGCAAAAGAGCTGTGTGCGTGCGCACATTTGAATAATGTCAGGCTGTAAACGGTTTGGGCTTTTAAAAAGCTGTCGATCAAAATGTACTTGTCGGGCTCGGGCCTTGTCGGGCCTAACGTTTAAGGCCCGATTACAGCTCTGTCGCAGCAGGCAAAAAGCAAAAAAGATGATAAAACTGTCCACTAATGGCCCAGCACTAAGCAGCAGACGAAGTAAAAAAAGTATAATGTATGGCATACTGCTGGGCATTGCAATACTCTGATGGCAAGTTGTGCACAGGCACTGAGCTAGTTTATTTACAGTATACTCTTTGGAAACTTCTTCGTCCATTGGGTGCGGAGTAATTGATAGAAAATAAATCAGAGTTATGGTTCCTTTTAAATTATATTGTATGTAAGATTTAAAGTTTATATAATATTTCCTAATTAGCATTTTGACAACCTTTTTTATGGAGGCTAGAAGTTATTGTTTTAAACCCATGAATAAGTTTTATAATTATTTTGGTGGCACTCTCCAGCCTCCATACCTCCAGTGGTTAGTCCTTCTTTTCTGCATTTCTACCACCTGTATAAAACTCTCGTGACATTTGTCAAAAAAAATTGTCGTTTGTTGGCAATGTGTGTATATGCACAACAGTGAGTCATCCCACTAATGGATTCATGTTGACACTTCAGTAGATCTCAGTATGTGTGAGCATCTACAACATTGCAACCTGATCTGGTGGGTGCGGCACAAAGTCAATTTATTGATGTTGGTAGCTGACGGGTCATTTACAGACACTCTAAAAACTGCAGTGTCTATTTCCCTTGTAAGGCTTTGATGTTCTTAAATGAAGCTTGTTGCTATAAAATGTAGACTTCCAACATTTCCCAGAAACAGAAGCACCAAAGCTTAGTTTATACATAATAAGGGGTTTGTTTAAATTATTAGTGGGACAGTGTTTTACACCCTTGGTTTCATCTTTTTTTTTTTTTTTCATCATGGCTTTTTCTGTTTTCTGTCCCTTGTCTTGTGCGTGAGGGGTAAAGAGGTAAAAAGTAGAGCAACAATTGGCTGCATACATTGATTAGTTGATTAACAGAAAATGATTCAGCAACTATTTTCAATTGTTTCTTTTTTTTTTTTTTCATGCAAAAACGCCAAACATTTGCTACTGGTTCCAGCTCCTGAAATGTGAATATGTGATGTTTTTCTGATCCGTCTTGTAGGATCAGTAGGCTATAAGTTTGGGTATTGGAATGTTTTGAGGAATAAAATGAGGAATTTGAATGTATACATGTCCTTGAGCCAATACTTTACATAGCATAAGCATGTCCTTAAATCCTTCATCATCATCCACATTGCAACTGTATACCAACATTGCAGTTTGTTGTTCAAAAACTATGAATGGGAGCTCAAATTAGAAAAGATGCATTTGAAATGTTACCTGCATTAGCATGGATAAGGAATTATGATCCATATTGTTGCAAATGGTAAATAAACTACCTAAATGGGGTACTCCAGTGATTTAGTATAGCACTTCCATAAAGTTGGATGACACACAAGTAGTATTTTAAAAAATAATGCAACCTAGGGTCTTTTTGTTAATATACCTGAGTCAAACTTTCATTTAAAAGCATATTTAGGACGGAATCGCCACTTTTAAGATTTACCGTATTCTCGTTTTTGGGTCAAATGGCCTTTTGAATGGGAGTGCTAGGGGCATTTTTATGCTAGCCTCAAAATAGCTATTTTTGCCGAGGTGGTAGCGGCCGGAAACAACAAGACCTATGGTGAGTTGTTCAAAACGTTTCTTTTTAGTAAACTCTGGGTACACAAACAATGTTGTCAATGCTTTCATTAAGGTGTAGAGCCCCTGGTGATACTTAGAGCAAAGTTTCATGTTGTGTCGAGCCTTAGTGTTTTAAAAATAGCTATTTTGAGGCTAGCATAAAAGTGCCCCTAGGACTCTCATTCAAAAGATTATTTGACCGAAAAACGAAAATACGGTAAATCTTAAAAGTGGTGATTCCGTCCTAAATATGCTTTTAAACTAAAGTTTGACTCGGGTACATTCACAAAAAGACCCTTGGTTGCATTTTGGCGAGAGTTACGCCTTAAAGCAGCAGAGACAGATTTCCTGACTTTTAGACCCTAGCAAGGCTCAAGATTAAAAAAATGATTAAAAGATTAAATTACACAACCAGGGGTGTTTTTTCAGACTTCCAGCTTCCTCTAGCCTGGTAGACACCAGACCCTTCTCAGTTGTAACTGAAAGTGGGTCTGGGCAAGGTTCATTCACAGCTCATTTCCAAAGGGGCGTCACCAACGGACGCCGCTCAAATGCCTCTGGGCGCAATTGGATAGTCCTTCAACCAATCAGACCAACGATCCAGGTGAAGTAGTAGCAACAGTGGCATCAACAGGTTGCTGCGCTTCGATGGCCGTCATGTTGAATGTAAACAAAAAGCTGCTTGCCGTCGCTGCGCTATCGTCATCGTGTAAAGCCCGCCTAAACAGTTGTGATTGGTGCCTCGATTTGTAAAAATTGGAAATAGGCTCTTGGCCAGACTGACTTGCAGAGCAAATCTCATATTTGCCGGGAGTTCGTCAGGGTTTTCCCAGGCTAAGCTTCCTCCAGAGACACAACACAATGTTGTAGGATAACCACGACAAGTACACTGAACTTGATGTGCAACATCAGTGGCGCGCCCCTTTTAACTTGTCTGGTTTGCTACAGGTAGCTATTACAATCCCTGGTGGCAGTTATCATCACCGAACGTGTCCGGCCGGCTCGGTTAATCACAAATAATTGCTCACTTGTGTTGCTGCAATGCAAACATGAGGGAACCTGTTGATTCTTCCACTGGCTGTTCATTTATGTGAAACCAAACTGGCTGCCGTCATCGCAATATGCACCATAAGCTAATTACACAGCTGTAAGTTATTCCTGGCTGATTAGAAAGGTGAAGCTAATGAGGTTAGAAAGAGCTAAAACATAACGTGCGTGCGTGCGTGTGTGTGTGTCTCGCTCGCTCTGTGTGTGTCTCTCGCTCGCTCTCTGTGTGTCTCTCGCTCGCTCTCTGTGTGTCCGTGTCTCCATGTCATTTAGCTTGTAGAAAAGTTAAAAAAAAAAGTGAAGTGTGGCTTTGGACAGTTGCTGCTCTTAATTTTTCCACATGTAATTAGGGCATGTTTGCTTTGTACACATTAACACCTGGTTTTAAACGGTTCTATCATTATCAGGTGAATACTGGGCAGGGCCGGTCTGGTCTCTCTGGTAGAGTGAGTGCATGCCCTCTGAAAAGGATAACTGATACTGTGAGTGCGTGCGAGTGTGTGTTTTCACGTCTTCTCCAGGATACGGTCTTCCGGTAATGTCCGTCCCGTGTCCTATTACTGCTGGCAGTTGTTCAAGTACAGAGGACAAAGCTTTTTACCTCCTTTATAATCCCACAGCGGTCTGTAGACTCTCAATATGGGCTACAGCTGGTTATCTGATTTATATGTGTATTGTCAACAATGATCTGTGACATTTTCTTTTAAACCTTGGGACCTTATTTTTGGAAAAAAATATATTCGGTAGTGTAGAGACCCACCAAAGACATAGGACAAAAATGGACACAGAATGGTAAGTTTTAATTTCCTCTCTCCCTTCCTTTCTGTCGTTGCAGTGAATAGTCTGTGTTGAGGTGGGCCAGTGATGCCGCCCCCAGCCACAAGTCCCTCCGCCGTGCCCCCACCAGACGGCGGTTGGGGGTGGGCTGTGGTGTTGGCATCTTTCATCTCCATTGGCTTCTCGTACGCTTTTCCCAAAGCCATCACAGTCTTCTTCAAAGACATCCAGATCATCTTCGATGCCTCCTACAGTCAGATCGCGTGGATCTCCTCCATCATGCTGGCGGTCATGTATGCTGCAGGTGAGTCATTGGGTGGTTTTACCTTTATCTAATTATAAAGTCACAATGACATTTTAATTGGCCTTATTTTGGCCAGAAATACCACCATGTTTTGCCGAGCAAAAGCAACAAATGAGAATTAACTTGAGTATCTGTTACAGATTGTTATGACCGGCCACAACAAAATAGGGAGCTGCACAGCAAAGTTAATATTAACAAACTGCCATTTACAAATTGAAAGTGCAAACATAAAGATAATGAGGTATGAAAGTTAGGTTTGGTGATGTATGGATGCAATGTAAAATGTGTGTATAATAGTATTAAAAATGTATAATCTACATATTAATTTAGGGAAATGATTAAATAGGAGCCAGTGGAACCAGGATAAGAGAAGGTTGTAGGGAAAAAGGGGGAAATTGGCATTTATTATAAAAGCATGCAGCATAGAAACAATCTGTACTTTGTATAAATTCAAAAGGGATTTTAAATGTTTTTGCTAAATACAATGCTACAGCTGGTCTTGCATTGTTCCTTGAATAAGGAACCTTTTGAAGGCTCAGAATGTGTTTTCCACAGGTCATTTTCTCCACCATATTGCTCTGATCACCTGCTGTATTTCCCACTTTGGATTCAGACCCGCAGCCTTCTGCTTGGCAGTGTCACGGCTACCATCTGCCCTCACTGTAATCCTCCTGTCACTCGATGGACTGCTGTTGTCACCATCTGTACCGGTCAACAGCAGACCTGGAAAGCTCATTTCCTATAGTGCAGCTTCCACCTAGAGCATTACACAAATTTAAGTAAATGCTTTCTGAATATCAAGATTTTAATATAAAGATTCATATTTTATAAAATAATAAATACTTTTAAGTATGTTTCGTGTTGTGGACATTGTCAAAAATAACAAATTACTGCAGAAAGTGCTGGTAAATGAGGTTAAGTAGTTTGACATGCTGACAAGTCACTCTCAAATCTTGTTTAAGATATGTTATCAGCATGCGTGTCGGCCGATAAGTAATGAGAAATGTCATTAAGTAAATGCCAAAGGCAGTAGGTTTGTTTGAGGTCATTTAACGACATTGGGCCTCATGCAAGAACCACTTGCATGAACAGATTTGTTCTTACGTGACATGAGTGATTTTAAAGCTTTAGCGTGTAACTTTTTTATATTAAAGTGGACATATGGTTTTTCGTGTTTTCTGTCGCATCTACAATATTATGTCGGATTTTCATGTTAAACGTAGCCAAAGCTTTAATGATGAGGTAACGTATTTTAGAGAAACCCCGTGAGCTAAAACGTTCAGATTTCCAACTGTTCTGAACGCTCCAGTTTTAACAGTTATTTCTACTCTCGGCTAAGTGTTATGCAACTCTAAGCCGGCCTGCGATGATTGGTCATCTGCTCCAGGTAGGCAGAACTGGAGTGTGTTTTTTTTTTTTTTTTTTTTTTTTTTTTTATTACTACGCTACTGCGGTGGTGTTAACGTTGTCGCATATAGCTACATGCTAACGGCAGTAAAATGTCATCTTGGCTGCAAGTGTTAAATTCTCCCCAATTCGGGGTCACATTACTCCTAAACATTCCTGGTTATGTAGTATTTGGTTAAAAAGCCTTTTTATATGTGATTATTGACTGTAGAATGTGTTGCTATATTCTATTAGTGTCCACTGCTAACTATAGTAGCTACATGCTAACGGCGGGAAAAGTTGTCATCTTGGCTGCCAATTTGTGTTTGATTCAGAAGCCCTTATCTTCGATGTTTGACGGTAGAAAGTGCGGCTTTATCAGGAGGGGGGTTTAAAGAGACAGGCGCTCCTACAGAGCATCTCACACAGAGGGTGAATACAGGTGCAGCAGCCATGGGGAGTATGAGAAAAATGTAGTGTGTGTGTGTGGGTTTTTTTTTTTTTTTTTTTTTTTTTTTTTTTTAAAACATTAAAGCATGTAAACATGTTCTAGTACAAACACAAACTACAAGTAAAACCCTGAAAATTATATATAATAGTTGCCCTTTAATGAACATCCGTTACATTCAAGCCATTGCCAGATGAGGAGATACAAAGCTAATTAAGACTGTCAGCTCCACAGCTCTGTATTTCTCAGTATGGCTATGTTCAGAAACTAGTGTCGTCTGGCGACTTTCACGTGCATAAAATCGAGTGAAGATAATTACCTCTTCTGAAAAGTCACAACAACACTTGAAGTTTGTCGGCCAGATCACAGCTTTGTACCGATCGGCAAATGCTGCTTTAGTTTCACAACAACTGTATGTCGTTATCATGGTCACGCCGTCAATATGTGCCATTTCTAGGTGAGCGGCTCGTGTTACTCATTCATATTGATTGCACTCATCAGCTATTCATTAAACATCTGCTCTCTTGTGTGTGTGTGTGTGTGTGTGTGTGTGTGTGTGTGTGTGTGTGTGTGTGTGTGTGTGTGTGTGTGTGTGTGTGTGTGTGTGTGTGTGTGTGTGTGTGTGTGTGTGTGTGTGTGTGTGTGTGTGTGTGTGTGTGTGTGTGTGTGTGTGTGTGTGTGTGTGTGTGTGTGTGTGTGTGTGTGTGTGTGTGTGTGTGTGTGTGTGTGTGTGTGTGTGTGTGTGTGTGTGTGTGTGTGTGTGTGTGTGTGTGTGTAAATTGCAGAAAGGACATTTTACTTATCACTACTGTCCAGTGCAAACCTTGTGTCTACAACCTGCAAAGCTTTACAGTTTCATAAGCCAAATACAGAAAATCCACAAAGGAGTATGTAACCCTTTTGATTTTAATATTGACATTAAAATAATCAAAAATGGAGATGCAAGGTTTTCACTCAACACACAGAAAGTTTAATACAAAATGTATGAAAACATTTATATAAGACAATACTGTTGTGCCAGTCAACAATAACTTGATTAGTTGCTTTCTGTCAGTCAACTAAGTAATCAACTTCCAGAATGAGCGATCAGCTTGTCCAATATTTTAGTAATGAGCAAATATCTGCACAACTACTCACATTCCCATAAACCTCAGCTGTGCTTTGTGCTAGTTAAAAATTGTTAGCATGCCAACAAGCTAAACTAAGATAGTAAACATGGTAAACATTATACCTGCTAAACAACAGCATGTCCTCATTGCCATTGCAATACATTAGCATACTGACGTTAGCATTTAGTTCAAAGCACGTCTGTGCTTAAAGTAGTCACAGAGCGGCTAGCATGGCCTTTTTTATTACATCTTTAGTTTGTCTACTTTAGGATATTTCAGTAGTCTTCTTTGTTGCAATATAGTCTTACAGTAACAGTGCCCCCCCCCCCCCCCCCCCCCCCCCCAGTCTCTGAACTGTTGCTTTAGCTTTATACCGTAATAACTTTATAAAGTGTTGCTGCTCATGTCAATGCATTTTTGTTGTGTAATAAAATGTTACCTGCAAACCTGAGCATGTCACTGATAAGAAATGTTGGTAGGATAATAACCTCACCCTCTGAGGATTTGCAGAATCATTTGCCTGAGCGACAATGCAAATCAATTGGCAAATTACGGAGCCCCCCTGGTCCCACTTTGTCAAAAAAAATTAATTATAACTATCTCGTGGCCTCAAGATACTAACTCGTGGCCTCAAGATACTATCTTGTGGCCTCAAGATAGTAACTCGTGGCCTCAAGATAGTAACTCGTGGCCTCAAGATAGTAACTTGTGGCCTCAAGATAGTAACTTGTGGCCTCAAGATAGTAACTTGTGGCCTCAAGATAGTAACTTGTGGCGTCAAGATAAGTGTATATAAAAGGAGAATGCATAATGGAGCAGATTTTCTCTACATCAAGACATTTAAAGGAATATAAATAATAATAGAAGTTTGTAAATAAACAAGTATATACATGTAAAAAGTATAAATATAGGCTATAAAATATGAAGAAGAATTCTAAAGGACTATATGCAGTAGAGCCCTGCGCGGGATTGTTTTCTTCATCCCGCTCCCTGCGAATTTCTGACCATTACCGCCCGCACCCGCAACATGTGTGTTACACATTATACATTATATTCCTTTTAAATGTCTTGATGTGCACATCAACTGTCGCAGACAGCAAAATGTGTTTGGGCCAGATTTGGGCCAGGTCTTCATTAGCATTTGGCGCAGATCCGCTAAACGGACCTGGGCCGGGCTCATCCTTTCCAAGTAACGGCCCAATACCGGAACAGGTTGGAATTATGGATCAGAGACAGATCTGGGCCAGAATTGGCCCAGTACAGTTATTAATGCCATGACGTGTGGTGCGGATCTGGCCCAGATCCGCGACTCATATTTTACATCTGGGGCTCATCTGGCCCTGGTCTGTGATTCATATTTAGGCTATCAGACAATTAAGGCCACACAAACAAATACCCACACAATTTGTAATTTTCAAAATTACAAATTGAGAACACTACAGCATGAACAACCATTTGACGTGAATCCAGATGCACAAAAAGACAGTAAATCAATACAATCAAAAATCAAAGACAAGACAAAAATCATATGGTTAAACATCAATGTTAATTATTCAAATTACAAAAAAATACAAAACCAAGTAAAAACTAATGTGAACACTGCAGCTACTGTATATTTACTGCTCAATAGTTGGGTATGACCGGGCACGGCGGCCACCCCAGCAGTGGCAAGGCAGATTAAACCCTCTGATGGCGTATTGATTTATCTCCGTGTCGGTGCATGGCTTTGTCAGATGTGCAATTCTTCCTCACTGCTCCTGTAAGACGTAGCCTACAAAAAGCACACAAAGCAAAGAAACAAACAGTAAATATTAGAGTCAATATTCAAAGATTATTTATTACATGACAAAGTAAAATGCTTGCACAAATAAATATGAATAGGCTAAATGTGACTAAAGTGGTGTGTAGCCTAGTGCGTGAATGAATGAGAGAGTGGCGATTAAGTAAAGACTGAGTGAAAGGCATCTATATAGGCTATAGGCTACTTACTTGGTTGCCATCTCACTGAATTTGTTTTTATTGTTAGGGTAGCTACAGACAAAAGACTGGTTAGCTTAGTGGGTAGCGCTAACATACGATGGACACGATATTCAGCATTTTTTTTGAATAATAAGCAAAGATCACCGATTCAGCCTTAAAGCCATATTCATATTATTAGTTCTGGATGTCTAAAATAACCTATACTAAAAGCATAGCCTAGGCTATAGGCCTACTAGCCTACCCAGCTTGTCTGACACGTCTCAAGTTGTCAGAATGTCAGTGTAAACTAAGTTTGTAAACTTTTATGTTTAGCCTACAGATTTAACAGACTAACATGACATCAACAGCAGTTTACTTTTACAATTTTACTTGTATAATGCACTTACCAATAATCACAAAAATGGTGCAGCCCGCAGTCTTCCTCTCTGAATGTCAGATAGAGTTGCGGGTTTACGCAGGAAAAAAGCGTTCCGTTAGTTGTGGCGCGTCTGGTCTTTGCAGCTCCCGTGGATCCGTCCCACGCTCACCGGGCGGACTAATTTAGTTGTGGCGCATCTGGTCTGCGCAGCTGCAACGGATCTGCGCCGCACCCGCCGGACGGACTGTCACAGTCAGAAGCTACAGACAAGTCTGGCGCAAAGTTGGTGCAGATCTGCATACTGAGTGTGACTGCTGCGCGAATCTGCTGATTCGAAAACGGATCTGGAACAGATGTAAATGCAGTCTGGGGTGACACAAGAATTGTCCCCCGGGTTATCAATAGCATCAATAAAGATAAATAAAGTATTTTCTGATTCTGATTTTAAGTTAGTACTGCTCCATTGTGCATTCTCCTTTTTATATACACTTATCTTGAGGCCACGAGATAGTTATAATTAATTATTTTTACAAAGTGGGACTGGGGGGGCTCCGTAGCAAATATTTTAAAAAACATTTTTTTTTAGGCATGAAGAGATGATCCATAGTAAGTGTATTACTTTGATTATGTATTACAATGTACTATTATTGTGAAGAGGGGAATGCAACTGCCCTTTGTTCTGAACTAGGTATAAGCTTATAAATTCAATGGAAGCGGGTGTGGTTCAAAGCGGTACATGACAGCACTATTTTAAGGTTACTATCTGTCCTGTGTGAGAAAAACAAAACCAGGTTGGACATGTTTCATCTCTCCAGTGCAATCCTTCATAGCATTACATCAGACAGCTGTCAAAGCATCCATCCTTCATTCCCTCAGTCAGCACAGAAAGCGTCGCTCTGCGATGACGTGTTTAAGCTGTGTGTCCGTGTTGGATCAGTGTCGTTAATCCAGGAAGAGAGAGAGAGAGAGACTTGACCTTGTGCGAGGCAGCGTGGAAACAGTACACACCCATGTTACATTCGCTGTCAGCCATGAACACAGGTAGATGCCAGTGTGACAAATAAAGAGCAAACAAGTGCCTGGTAAAATTCAACGGAACTTTTGTTTCAGGGAAGCATTGAAGTAATTGATTTTATATTTTCATATAAGAAAAAAATATATTTTTACATGGTTGTCTATAGAGAATACAAGGTGTTTTTATTTCTACCTTGATCAAGACCAAGTGGGTGATTAAGCCATTATGCTTGAATACATAAAGGCTTTTAACATAAATTTCCTCTATGCTCTGTCTAAGGGTCCCTGAAGAATGTTTTCTTAAAGGTGAAAAGTCTTTTCCACATCAAGAGGACCTTCACGTTCCCTGGATTTACTGCATATGTAACTGATTGAGCACTTAGCCTCTGCAGTCTTTTACTGTAGATTAAATGATCCATAGAGCATGCCGTGAATAGTTTTCATAGGGACTATTTCTTAAGTAGAAAGTCAAATGTTAGTTAATATAATAGAATATAGTTGTTAAAATATTTAAAAGCTATAGCTATGCTATTTTAATATTAAATGATAAAATGACTACATGTAATGTGAAAGCTGTCCCTTTTTATTGAGAAATCCACAGACAATGATCACACTACAGCATTCTCCTCATTTCTACAGGGTATTTTAGCGTCTTTTAGTATAACGTAAAAAATAATGAAGTTTTCATACTGTTTTGATTCACTCTTGCTGCTCTCTTTAGCATAATTTTTGGCTGTTCGGCAGTTGTCAGTGCCCAGTACAACCACAGTCTGATCTGCTACCACTGAGCAGCTCCACTGGAAAGCGCCTTGCTCAAGCGGCCCTCAGTAGTGGTAACATTTCCCCATCTAACCTTTAGGCCGCCATGTTAACATCATGCAGTGTGATGCTGCTTACTGTTACACAGCTCGAAACTTGACCTCTAAAGCCGCCTACACATAATCCGCGGTAAAACCGTTCTGCGCTGGTCGTTCTATTCTTTTCCGATGGGGAGAGCGGTGCTGCACAGATCAAAGTTCAAATTATTTGACCTCGTTGCCACTGACCTTTCAAGGCACAACCAATTCCAGAACGTTCCTGTGCCGCGCTTTTCCTCTCTGTTCTGCGGCCTACCTCGCGCTTCTACCGCGGATCATGTGTAGGCGGCTTAAACCTCATGTCAACCTGAAAATGTGGATAAACTTTCAATACATAAATAAACTGGGTTCAGGCTGGTTTACCCTCCATTATGTCCCTGTAAATATCTGTGTAATGGGTCAGCAGCCAGAGACAGTCAATTCAGAAGACCATGTCTGTGTCCCATTTGCAGCAGAACAGCCTTTAGAAGTTGTGTGCTTCCATTTCTGGCAACCTTATCCTATTTGAAGTGTGATGGATAGCAAGCATCCTCGCATCATCATGAGCTGTACCAGCCTCTTCGCTGCAGCTCACATTAAAGGGTCGTGGAAAAAACTGTTGGACACATTTCTATATGTGTCATTCCCTTTTGGGATCTAGGTGGTTATATTTAGTTTGGGGTTTTGTCCACTGTGTAATGAAGTCCACGCAGCATCTGGCCAGGAGACGATAAGCCTTTTTCAAGGGAGGTAATGTGCAGGCTCAGGGGCTTCCTCATCTCGGCTGATTCGGGTCCCGCCAAGCCCCGGAGAATACTGATCACTGCTGTGGATGCAAATGAGGGGAACTTTCTTCAAGGTCGAGAAAAGATTCATGCAGAGCAAATTAAGTCCGATGACTCCTCGTCCGTTGTGGCTTTTTAAATTGCACTGGGCCTGGCAGGAATATGATACATCTTCTGGCTGGTAATGAGTATTATTTCAAAAGAAAATACATCTTTCATTACTGTTCTCTCTCCCTATTCAATTTACACCTCCTGTGCTTAAAATTCAGTAAAGGGATAGAAGACAGTGTCAATAATAAGATGCAGATTCCTAAAAAGTGATCTGAGCAGCCACATTATTCATAGGATGTAATGTACCAAGATTATACCTTAAGTGGAAAAATGTAAACAATAGAACACAACTTAAAAACAGCACAAATATGTCAAATTTAGAGTCTACCTCTTCTCACAAATTCAGTGAACCTAATTCAAAAATTTACAAACATATTGAGCATCCCAGGAATAAAAATCAACCTTTCTCACCCCAGTAAGGTGTTGGCTTTTCTGAAGTTATAGTTATGATTTACCTCATTAGAAGACTGAATAACATTACAGTGGTAACTGAGGATACAGATGCTTGATCTGTATCATGCCTACCTGTCATGATAACATGTTAAAGCTGCACTAATGAATACTTTTATTCATTAGCTGCTAAAGAGCCAGATATTTACCTCAGGAGTTGGTGGAGACCAAAACAGAGCTGAAATGAAAGTGAATATTGGAATTCATCAGGTGGACACAAACACGACTTAGAATGAGTGGCAATGATTGGTAACCGTTCGCAAACATGTTCGCCGCCATCATTAACTTCACAAGATAAAAATGTCATTGTGCCCCCAAGTGACCAAAAAACTTAAACTCTGATTCAGAAATGTGATGATCAAATAGGTTGTAAACAACCCCTCACCAGATTATCAAAACCAAATTTTCTGCAATTTAAAAAGTACAGTCTGTGCAAACTGAACCAGGAAGTGGCGATACAAGACCTAATGGATGTTTACTATAGGCAGTTTGCGTAATAATATTACGGTTGACCTTTGTTTTCACTTCTAATTTAAGTCATTTAGATAATATGGTTTAACTGGGGATTGGTCAGAACCTAATTAACCTCATTTAAGACTTTTTCTGTCAGCGCTCTGTGACAAAGAGATCTCTGAAGCAGCTTTGCAGTTGCCTGAATATAAACGTTACATACTCAACTTGTGAGTGAAATGTATTGTGATGCAGATTGCTTCTTTACACAATGTGCAGCTCAAGACACAGGCTGAAAAAATAAAATATAACTTCACGCACCTGAAGTTTTTTTTTTTTCCAACATTGTACGTTTAAAAACAGAGGAATAGAAAATGGCACTCATATATGAAAGTATTTTCTCATGCTTCACACTGTCAGCAACTTCTCTTAAATTTATTTGGCACAAGATGATGGGAGTTCCGTGTTTAAAAATGGAAACGGCTTAGTCGCTGCTATTAATAGAAGCTGGGCTCCCGCTAGCGTGGAGCACTAACCAGATTAAATCATTATGCACTTACTTTCAGTGATCCTGAGTACTGTCAACAACTGACACGTGTGGGTTGATTTCATGTTTTCCCTTTTGTTCCAGGTCCCATCAGCAGTATACTGGTCAACACCTATGGCTGCAGGCCCGTCGTCATGATGGGGGGCTGCCTCTGTTCCACTGGCATGATCATGGCTTCCTTCTGTAACAGTGTAGTGCAGCTTTACATCTGCATAGGAGTTATCGGTGGTAAGTCCATCTAAGTCCACAAAAGTCCATTTTCAGTTAATTTGATGAGCCTCTACTTCTAAGTAGCAGGTTAAAAACAAAACTGTTTTAGCAGGAAGAACATTTGCTTTGTTTATTCAATCTATTTTGTTTCTTGCCTTCATTTTATTATGCTGTGTTATAATATATATATTATTTACAACTTAACATAGTAGGGGTTGACAAATAGCAGGCTAACTCCACCAAATTAATTTAGTTTCCTTGTGAAAGATGAAATGTTCCATTATTGGGCTTCATCAAATATTTTAGGCCTATTTTAGATATATACCGTGGAGTCAGCACAACTGTCAATCAATAGCCCATTTAAATCCAAATGAAATTGCACAAGTCCATCTAATAATCAATAATACCCACATGTAGAGAGCAAACTAATAACTGTCTTGTTCTGCATCATTCTCTTAAATATGGCAGCTCTCAGTGATTTCACCTTACAAGAAGTCAATTAATTCAATAGTAATATAAAAACATTGCTTAAAGGAGCTTTTATGGCTTTTCATTTGAAAGGAGGAATGTGTGCAAAAAGCCTCTAGGTGACCCCTACTACATTATTGGGAAATCTATTCAAACAATACTCTGAGATTTACTCATATTTATTGTTAACAACTAACAACTGTTAGCATTACAAGTTCCAATTCTTATCCAGCCAACTTTGTATATGTGAAATTGGCTTTCTAGTTTAACAAGACAGAATCTACAGCTTGATGGAGACTCTGTGAGGCTGTATTTGGGCATAGTGGTGCTTTGAGCTAAATGCTAACACTAGCATGGCAGCATGCTCACAATGACAATGCTAACATGCAGTCACATTGGTCACGTTAACTGGACATTTTCCGTCATTGACCAAAATATTACTCTCTGGGACCTTAACTATTACTAGCATTAATTAATTAATAATTAATTAGCATTAATGTCTACTGGACAATACCTAGAGCCATGGTGCTAGCTATATAACCAGAAAAACAATTTGACACTCTAAAGTTTAAAGCATCACCAATGTTGCTAGCTTGTTCTTAAAACAAGTAGCTCAGGGGTACTCGGTTACTTCTAACAAAGTGTTATTTTTTTAATTGTTAATACTTTATTTAAAAAAAAAAATAGATCATTTTCAAATTGTTCTTTAGCATTGGTACATTAACAGTTGCAGCATGATTGTTCCAAGTATAATGTACCTTCATCTTTCCTCATAGGACTTGGACTAGCCTTCAACCTGCAGCCAGCACTGACTATGATAGGCAAATACTTCTTTAAGAAGCGTCCCATTGCTAACGGGCTGGCGATGGCAGGCAGTCCAGTATTCCTTAGCACCCTGGCTCCTCTCAAC
Source organism: Zingel zingel (assembly GCA_023566125.1). Taxonomy (NCBI): domain Eukaryota; kingdom Metazoa; phylum Chordata; class Actinopteri; order Perciformes; family Percidae; genus Zingel; species Zingel zingel. Next base: position 14,405,414 of record CM042331.1, on the reverse strand, counting down.
CAGTACCTCTTCAACCAATTCGGCTGGAGAGGCAGCTTCCTCATCCTGGGCGGCCTGCTACTGAACTGCTGTGTGGCTGGTTCCCTCATGAGGCCTCTGGGACCGCCACCCAGCAAGCTCAAGAAGGACGAAGAGTTAGCCGCTATTGCCACCACAACAAAAGAGAAGCGCACTTGCTGGCAAACATTCAACAAGTACCTGGACCTATCACTATTTAAGCATCGTGGCTTCCTCATTTACCTGTCGGGCAATGTCCTCATGTTCGTGGGCTTCTTTGCACCTATTGTCTTCCTTACGGCCTACGCTAAGGACATGGGCGTGGATGAGTACTCTGCTGCCTTTCTGCTCTCAATTCTGGCTTTTGTTGACATGTTTGCCAGGCCCTCTATGGGGCTACTGGCCAACTCGCGCTGGGTCCGGCCCAAGATCCAGTACTTCTTCAGCTTTGCTGTGCTGTACAATGGGGTGTGCCACATCCTCTGCCCACTGGTGGAAAGCTACACCGGTCTGGTGGTGTATGCGGTTTTCTTCGGCTTTGCCTTTGGCATGGTCAGCTCAGTGCTGTTTGAAACACTGATGGACCTGGTTGGGCCTCAGAGGTTCTCCAGTGCTGTGGGACTCACCACCATTGTGGAGTGCATCCCAGTCCTCATTGGTCCACCTCTTGCAGGTACAGTACGTTTTTTACTGCCTGTACTTTAAAGTGTTCTTAGCTCTTCTGGTTTTTAGAGTCAGTTCACAACATTATTATGACCCGGTCATACCAGAAAGGTGCAGTGGTTTTAGAAGCTTGGTAGTGACTATTCGCAGTAGCTAGTTGGCAAACTACTCAAACTTGTGAGCTTACTGCTAACATGGTAGCCAGCCGGGAATATGCTAGTGCTCGTCCATCACAAAAGCTCTCTGAGCTAGCTTGGTTGCTAATGGGACAATATGTTCACACAACTAAGCACCACTAACTTTTGTCTCAAAACTGCCTCAAACCATGCCATGGAAGAGTTTATACTCTGACAGAGGGGATTAAATAAATTTAGCACAAAAAGTAAGGAAAGGTTTGTTAGATTATTTCTCTGTGGTAACGATGCTTTTTGGCAATAAGTCTTATACCGTTGGAAAGCCTGTTTAGTTCCCTTTCAAATTGTGCCCCATTTGTAAGGAACATGCATTTGTGAGATGAGCAGCAGCGCTGAGTATGTGGGTTGCGCCCATGACAAATTTGCCAAATCTTCTCTGCCAATGCCAAACAGCATATTCTGCCATTGACTCGTTTGGTGGATTGGATGATTGAAGTTTGAAGAAACAAGACATATTTGCAATTTAACAATTTATTCATTTAAAAAACAAGCCTCAGTAGCGTGTGGAAGAACCATACACAGCCACAACAGCCTGGCACCTCCTCCTCATGCTGGTCACCAGCCTGGACACACACTGCTCTGGGATGGCATCCCATTCTTCAACCAGCATTTGTCACAAGTCAGCCAACGTGGTTGTGTTGGTCGCTCTGGCACGAACAGCACGCCCAAGCTGATCCCACAAGTGTTCAATGGGGTTGAGGTCAGTACTGCTGGCAGGCCATTCCATCCTCTCCACTCCCACGTTCTGGAGGTAGTCTCTGATAAACCCCGCCCTGTGGGGGCGAGCGTTGTCATCTTGGAGGATAGAGTTCGGTCCCAGACTGTGGAGATATGGGATTGCCACTGGTTGCAGAATCTCATCTCTATATCTCTCTGCGTTGAGATTGCCTCCAATGATGACAAGCCTCGTTTTTCCAGTGAGGGAGATGCCGCCCCACACCATCACACTGCCTCCACCAAAAGGTGTTACTCTATCAGTGCAGCATTAGCATAGCGTTCTCCGCGTCTTCTCCACACTTTTACACTACGATCCAACTACCGTAGTCAGAATATGGACTCATCACTGAACATAACATTCCTCCACATGTTCAGGTTCCAGTGCACCAGCGCAAACAGGCCTGACGGTGAAGGGCAATGGCTGAGAAGATTTGGCAAATTTGCCATGGCCGCAACCCACATACTCAGCGCTGCTGCTCATCCCACAAATGCATGTTTCTTACAAATTTGAAAGGGAACTAAACAGGCTTTCCAACGGTATAAGATTTTTTTGCCAAAAAGCATTGTTATCACAGAGAAATAATCTACCAAACACAAATTTCCTTACTTTTTGTGCTAAGTTTATAAGTGGAGTACCGCAACATGTACAGGATTCTAGCAGTTCTATTGAAACACCATTTTTAAATGTGCATATGACCAGGCCTTTACTAAATTGGGTATAATTAATACATTTTAAATACATTTTCAGTAAATTACAGGAGATTCTACTTGGCAATAACTTTTTATAACTGTACAGATAAACTTTGTGCTGTCTTGCAGGGAAATTGGTCGATGTCACAAAAAACTACAAGTCCATGTATTTTTGCTGTGGAGGTGTCGTGATTTTGGCCAGTATTTGGCTCTTCATCGGAAACTTCATTAACTACAGACTCTTGGAGCGTGAGCGCAAGTGTGCAGAACTGTACAAACGGACTGAAACAGAAGATCCAGACCAAGCTCTGGATCAGAAGGAGGCTGATGGGGAAACCCAGGCGTCGGAGGACCTGGTCGACAAAAGCGAGAAAGGTGACGAACCTGTGCAGCGGGAAACCAACATCTAGATCCTTCTGCTCTGCCAACAGCTCACCCTGACTTCCGCGACTACCTACCAACACCTTCCACTACGATCAAACTGAGCTCCAAGCCAAGAGGTGCCTCTCGGTGTTCCACCAGGCTCTAGTCGGGGTCCTCTGCACTCAAACTAACTGCCAAAGCAACTACTGTGTTGTAGGAGGCTGTGAGGAGTAATCTGTTTGTCAAAGAGCATAACAGAAATATTAACCACAGAGAAAAGTGTAAGATAACCATATGCATGTGAGGGGGCTAAAATTCAGAAAATTAAATGGAAAACAGTGTAGTACTAACCGTATTTTCTTTTTTTTTTTTTTGCCACGTTCACCTCATATTGGATTTACTGTAAATACAAGACTACAACTAGACAGCTAGTTACGATTACGATGTAAGATTAAGAATGTAGTTAAAATCAGAGTCAGACAATTAACTGCGTGTCACCGCTGTTCAACAGCACAAGTAAACTGAATTAATGTTCAAAATGAAATGAAATTAACAAGGAAGCAGTAAACGGATTTCTCTGTGGTTAGACAGACTATCTGAGTGAAACGTGTCTGTTCTTGGTATAGTTTTGAACACTGACCCCTAACTGTGCGTTCTCACAGCAAGCAACTTGGTTAATGCTTCTTTTTTACAAATTGTTGACAGTTAGAGGCTCTGAATGTAGATACAATCAAATAATTAGTTTGCATACAAAACTAAATAGGTGAAACAATTTTGGATATTATCATTGGCTATAATTATAAATACACCCATTCTCCAAGCATCAACCTTTAAGATGCCTCTTCTAGTAGTTTTTTTACATCAAAGTTGTGAAGAACTGCTTTGAAAGGCTGGAATCAAATGTTCCTATTTTAGGCTGATGTCCCTAAAATCATAACAAAATAGGAGCTGAAATCTGCCTTGGTGGTGGCAGGCGTTGAGCCTAAAAAGTTTGGCTGATTTTCCTTGGTTGGTCAGCTCTGTAGGAAGGAAAAACTCCTGATGACTTGTTGATTGTGTTGCTCGCAGTGTGAATGCAGCGTTAGCAATCCCAGTGCACCGGAAATGGTTGATCTATCTCGTGATATGCGTCAAGCAAGAAGTCAAAATTCTAATTGCACTGTGTTTTAAAATGGCAATCGGGTGCCATAAAATTCTCACTTCCATTAATAAAGAACAGATGTGTTCACAGTTGGTGACGCTGGTGCCCATGTATTATGCTGCCCACCTGAGCACTGTAACATTGTGTAGTAAAACCTGCACAAATTTCCCACTTTTAATACTTTCGATCTAGTCATAAAATGCTTCCTGTAAGTTGTCTAGTGTTCAATATTGCACTCATACACAGTGTCCTACACTGAAGGATAAATGGCAATACAAACATGTATTAAACAGCTGCAATTAAATGAGTTTAATTATGGTTGAATGTAATTTCCTCTGTGGGCCTTAATAAGGTATTAATGACCAAAAACCATCGGCATAATAGTGGTTTTTCCACACATAGAGCCCATGAGCAATATCATTTCTCATATTTTAACTTCTAACTTAATGCAGATACATGTATACAGGGAAATGTATTCTTGTGGTCAGCTCAACAGTCCATTCTATGATACATTGCCTTAAATGTAATGTAAAGAATGCAGAGAAGTTGTACAGTGAATACTTGGTAGCATTATACTAAGCTGATAAACTTTTGTGTTTTTGTGTCCCACTTTTTGTGGCTGTTTAACTTTTAAACTCACAAGAAATCAGTGTAGTCTGGTCCATTTGTCTCCTAACATGTCTGTATAAATGTCATGACTTTATGTAATGTTATTCTGTGACTAATTCACTAACATCCACACCAGTATGTTAAAACATTTGAAGGAACTCTACTGATGCTACTAATTACCGAATGCTACTGAAGTATAGTATTTCCACTTGTATTGTGTGCAAACAAAATGTACTGGATAAACATATCACATTACAATCTAAGTGTTGCTATGAATGTCAAAGTTGTTCAGTATTCTATCCATTCCATGGGTTTTTGTAAATGTCATCCCGCTGTTGCTGGTGATCAGTTTTCATCCAAATCTGTAGCTTTGGTCTCAAACGCTGAGGAAATAGTGTCCCATCTCATATGTCCTAACAAAGCCATTTTAATAACAAATTTTTCAAAGCAATCATGAACAAAAAGAAAACAATGTTATTGCCCCTTGTGTATTAAGAATCATGAAAATGGATGTCCAGCTGTGTAGCAGTGGCTCTCAACAATGTACCGTCTCCACCTACGAGTCATTACAACCAAACGCTACGTTACATTGAAGTCCTCTCTGCTTCGTGGTGAAATGGGAGGAATCAGCTGCTGTTGTGTTTGGCTGGATGAACTCTGAGGGTATCAAGGGAACATTGTTGAGAGAATATCTGCTATTCCATTTATTGTAAATAAGATGATTTTCAAGGATGTGCACACTTTTGTCCTGGACTTGGGTCTCACTTCTATTTCCATTTTGAGATGAGCTAGTCTTGGTTGTCACTGCAGCTCCAGCAACATGTGGACCAACCCAGTTTGTGTCAATGCGTGTTGAGTTCAACACTCCTAAGAGTTTGTCTGTTAGTTTAGCTACTCTGATTCATTCCCCCATAATGCACGTATGTTCATAGCATTTCATGTACATATTAGTGTTGTCATATTGCCATGTCTGTACTTTAATTCACTGAACTCAGACGACACTATGGGTACTGATGCTCATTGTACATGATGGTTCTCAATGAGGGACTGTTGTACTATCACTTTCTACCAAATAGCACTGCCCCCTGCTGGTTTTAAAAACACTTCCCATTCAACAGGATAACTCTTACTTTCTTGAATTTATTTTTGTATTGTCCATAGTAGGATTCAGTTTCATAGGTAATGGGAGTGCATCAGTACTTTTATGTGTGGGGGTATTGTCAGTATGAATATACTTTCTTGGTATTTACATGTTAACATACAAATAGAACAAAACATAACCTTGTAATGGTTTGATGGAACTAAGGGGAATGCCATTGCATTTCAACATTTTGTTTGCTTTTTTCCATTCATGTAGAAGTTATGAATTATACTTAGTTTTTTCACTATAATCATTAAGAAGAGACTCAAAAGAGGGTGTTATTCTTCTTGTAGATGGAGCAGAAATAATAGCAGTAGTCCAGGATGCATGCAGCAAAATCTGCAACATCTATATGGAAAAAATCTAAAATATGATCTGCGATACAAAATTGTGTTTTCAGATGCTTCTATGATTGCTGTTTTCTTGTGAAGTACTGGATAGTTGTATCCTTTGGTACTATATGAAGTCTGTGAGAAGGGCTCACAAGTAATGTCTCATTTTAAGATGACATCAGCAAAAAATGTTGGGAACTGCTGGTTTCAAGGTCCATAACAATTCTGGTCACGATATATAGTGAATATGTAGTAAATACACATGCCTGATATTTTATTGTATTCTTAACATTCTTGATGTTATTTGTTAAAATTTAAGCAATACATTTCTGTGTTTTGGTTCATATTGTTTAGTCTTAGAACAAAAGGAAATAAGTTATAATGATTTCAAACAAATGGAGATAATTGATTTGAATTTGACATGCACCGATAGCCTTATCAATTCTATTGCATCACATCTTTGTGTTTCCTTTTTTTTGGTATGGTATATTTAGAAACAGGTTCGTTTGGAGGTTTGCTTAAAACCTAATTTAGCAAAGATGGTAAATTGAAATGAATATGAAATACTTTTAGCCCTCTGGGATTATTTCTGTACGCGCAAATAAGTGTTTAATAAAGGAAATGTTTAAGTGTTCACTTTAGGAAATGCTGTGGCTGAAAAAATGTCACTTAGTGTCCAGTTGGATTATATGCCGTTGTCACAGTGTTTATCTGATAGAAGTGACAGCAGGTTGGAGTTTCAAACATTCATATGGCTCCAGTCATTGAGGCAGAAATGTTATCATCACATGGAAGAGTTTGTAGCCGAGAAGCGAAACTCACTGGAGTTAGTGTAGCGAAATTCATTTGAATTATGCGTTTTGACTGAGCATTATTCTGTGTTCTGGACCTGAATTTACTCTGATGAAAATGAATGTTTTTATTTTGAAGTCAGGATTTCAAAACTCCATTTGGAAAACTGATTTGTTTAAAGAAGCTAGTCTCTGCCCCCTGAGCCAATGGGATCTTTTCTGCCTCAATTAAGTGTTTTATAATTTAACAAATTTCCAATCTGCAGAACTCAATCTTGCATTTTCTTGACACTTCCACCTATATGTATGTATTTCTTTCTTTTTTTCCGGATTTATGTAGTTACAATTTGTTGCTGTTGATGTATACACGGTGGTTTGCTACTGGGAGGCTGAAGGACTGTTGATAACATATCTGTGCCTTATTGTGCTATTCTGGCCATTAGAAACAGCTTTTTGTGAAGACGGGGAAAACATGGAATTGTGTTGCCTAAACTATGACATTCAGGATTATTTCTGTCCTTTCTTCCTGCTGATTGCATGTTTACTGTCTTTCATTTTATGTAAATAATCACATTATGTAGCTACTCACTCAAAATTCACTCTGTGTGTCTGAGTATTTACACCATATTAACACAATTTGTGAACAAATAAGCTGTAACACCAGGTATAGTCACATATAGTCCTGTTTAAACGAACCAAACTCAGTCCTTGCGTTCACATTATCAGTTTACTTGAAAGAGGACTCGGCTCTCTTTCTGGTCCCACATCAGCTCTGATGGTACATCTATATCCACGATGTTCCACTTCCGGGATTGCGCCGGTGCCTCTGGAAATTCCGCCGGATCTCACTCTTTTTGGCTGGCTGTTTGTCACCTTCCTCTTTCTTCGTGTTGGCGTTCTAAACTCCGGTGGATTTCTGAGGACTATGGTTAACTGCTCCTCAGATCTCTGCAGGGTAAATCCAGACAGCTAGCTAGACTATCTGTCCAATCTGAGCTTTCTGTTGCACGACCAAAACTACTTTTGAATGTACACGTTCCACCAAAACAAGTTCCTTCCCGAGGCTATTTTGCAGCGGCACCATGGCTCTGTCAGTCGCTTAGCGATTCCCAAGACGATGTGATTGGTTTAAAGAAATGCCAGTAAACCAGAGCACGTTTTTCTCCCATCCCGGAATTCTGTGTGGACTAGCCAGACCCTCCTCAGCGGCACTGTGGAGGAAGGTCTGGCAACGCGAGACTAGCAAAAGGCAAAACGAACCTAAAGCCAGCTGTGTTCACTATGCACAGGTGAAGAAAACCACAACACAGACTTGAAACCAAACCATACTCGGGCCTCGGTAGCCTGAGTACGGTTTGTTCCAGAGTGGTCTGAGTCTCTTTAGACTGTTCACATATGCACAAACAAATGCTGACTAATAGGTCGGAGTTCTTTTGGAGGGCTGAAACAGACCAAGTGTGAAAACGCCCTGAATAAATTATTCATTATTTTCTTTGCGATGTTTGCTTTGTATTGTGTTTATAGGATGCATAATATTTCTGTGTATGAACCCATTTGAGGACAGTTGTGTTCACATTTGGACCTCAGTTCTGTAGTTTGTCTCAGCAGTGAACTCAGTCCATTACATCCTTCCAGTAGCAGACACACTGCTGTGTGCTTTCTCATCAGGGCAACTATACATGGCCATTAAAGCGTTGCTGAGATTGTGTCAGTATTTCCACTACCTCTGCAGCCGTCATGTTAGAGTGAGGGAAAAGTACCAAACGGGTATAAGAATACTGATTTATGTTATGATAATATATATTATATTATATAAAAGAATGTTATCACTTATCACTGTAGCTCAATCAATAAAGTATATATCCAAGTAAGTCTTTGCCAAATGACTGTTTATGATTTCATGGTTTCACTGATGCTTTATCAAACAAGCTGTCAGAGGGGGAAAGCTGCTATTATTCAAACAGTCTAATATTAGTGAGATTACAAAATACGTGGAAAATGAAATACCCAAGGAAAAGCAAATTAACTATGATTTTACTACTATTTTCTTTGGTCACAGAGTAAGAGCTATATTGACCACACAACTAAAAAAAAATTGTTCATGTTCGAAAAGGAAGAAGATGAGAACGTTTCTGGTCCTACCTCCTCTTAATTTTGATACATTATTTTTAGATAATAGAAAATTAATTTGCATCCATCAGGGTGCATGTTTATCTCATTCAGCTTGAAAAAACAATCAACCCTTTTGGAATAAAAGAACAAAAAAATCTGAAGAGATGAATCAAAACCACCAAACAGTCAATAAATAAAAAAATCCCTGGTCCATCTCATAGCCATTTCATATTTATTTTCTTTAGTTTGGATAAATTGTTTCATTTTTTTCAGCTCATTATCACAGACCACCACTGGTTATTCAGACTCAAATAGAGCCAAAGAGGGAAAGAGCCAAAGACAGGGAGGGGAGGTCCTTGAAGAAAAACTGGGTCGACAGTTCACCGTTCTGCACGACAATCACCTGACGCATGCAACCAAGACAAAGCTGGACTGGCTTCAGGACAAGCCTCTGACTATCCTTGATTGGCCATCCAAAGCCTAGACTTAAACTCCAGATAAAAAAAACCTGTGGAGAGACATGAAGATGGCAGTTCAGATGCTTCCCATCCAATCTGATGGAGTTTGACAGGATCTGCCAGAAAGAATGGAATAAACTTCCCAAAAATCCAGGTGTGCAACGCTTGCAGAGACTTACAAAAGGAGGCTTTTCAGGCAATTAAGTTTCTGAATACTAGTACTGAATTATAGTTTTTAGATTTTTAATAAATTTGCAAAACAATCTAAAAATGTTTTCACTTTGTCATTATGTGTTATTGAGATTGATGGGCAAAAATGACACTTATCCAATCTACAACACAAAGTGTGCAAAAAGGGGTATTTTTGAAGCCACTGTATAAGTCTTTGTGGCTCACGGCTACATTTTTAGTTGAGTTTCAACCCTAATCAACATGAAGTTTAATTTAGTTTTATGTGGCTGTCTCATTGAGATAAAGAACTCTCTGACATCTAAAATTATGTTTGAAGTTTGATTAAGTGTATTTCCAAGTTCTTCTAACTGGTAAAGAGCCCCTTTGGGCCAGGAAAAGATTACCAATTATGTTTTCATAATTAATCATTAAGGTTATCTGGAAATGAACCATAATATTTTGCATTTAACGTTTTTAAGATGTGAGGTCATGCTTGCTTTTACATCATAACACATTTTGATATTGGCTTTTTGCTGGTGTAAATAAACAGAATAAGCTATTTCAAAACTTTTAATTTGCTCTCTGGTAACCTGTGACGGGCAATTGGACTGATGAATGCATCAGTTGTTTCTTCCAGCCACAGTTAGACTGCCCTCCTGCAGGTTTGAATGATTCTAATAGTATATCATATGCAGCCCAGTACACAGGTCTCTCTTGACCTGATGCTCCCCTGAGACTCTGGTGTAAAAACAGCCTTTTACCAGTCCCTTGCCAACCTTTGTGTCCTCAGGTTCGTGCCTGGCAGCAGTGGAGAAAGCCGTAGCGGAGACAGACGTGGCTGCCGTCCTGCCGCTGGGCCGTCAGCACAGCCTGCTGAACATCATCAATGTGCTGATCCAGAAACTGGGCCACCTCATCCACATCTACCTGCCCAAGGTGCTACAGATCCTGCTGTGTGTCACAGCCTCTGTGTCCACCCTCCTGGACAACAACAAGTAATCAGGATTAGGGTTGGTGGCGGGGGGAATCAAGACAGCATAGTCTCGATATTTTCCGTTGTAATACTGTATCAATACACAGAACATCGATCTTTTATTATATACTGTATGTGTTGGTCACTTTGTCTGCTTGACAATCCCATTTTTGCAGCAATAAAATTAAAGGGAGATCTTTTTTAGATAAAACAGTTGTTTCCTTTGGGGACATTATTCAAAATTGGTAAAAACGTAATGAATTGCAATATATTATGAAATATCCCAATATGTTTTAAATCGCAATAATATCGTATCGTGACAGAAGTGTTGTAATAATCTTGTATCATGGGGCCTCTGTGATTCTCACCCATAATCAGGATAGTGATTGATAAGATTGTTTCTTAAACAGATTTCTAATACAGCGATACGCTATATGGACTAATGTGCGTATGATCAGTCAAGATAGTCGGTTAATTTCATCACCGCAAGCTGACCTGCACACCAAATTTCAACTCTTACACATTTTTCCGAGATGCTGCTGACAGAGAGACAAACCAATAAACCATTAAGCGAAAACAGAACCTCCAAGGTGGAGGTAATAATCCTTTAGCATGTCAGCACAATGCATAATAATATCTGTGTGCGTATTTAAATTACCAGTCAGCACACAAGATCACCGGGATGGGACCAGCAGCTCTCATTACACTCCAGGTGGGACTCCTCCTGCTCTCCTCCTGCTTCAAACCCACTAATAACCAAGCACGAGCCTTAGCATTAATTCTGCCTGGTAACCAATCCCAACCTGCACTTTTAAAGATGCGAAACCCACCCCCACTGCCCCGAACCCCCCCTCTCCTCTGTCTCATTAGTATGCGATGCTTTGGCGAGGCTGCACGTGCCGATGATGGCTGGAGACCCTCAGGCAGAGTTTGAGGCTAGATTTTAATGGGGCGGTAGGGGTCAACAGGAGAGGAGAGTACAATAAGTCTCTCCAGTTTTCTGTGATAGGTGTTTCAGCAGGGCTGGGCAACCCGGGGGGCAGGGGAACCTGTCGGGGTTTCAATGCAGAAGAAGTTGACCTCCAAAACAGTGTCAAACTCTATTCGCTGTATTGCTGCAGCGTTTCGGGTCGACTGCCTTTGAGTCCTGTCTGTTGGCAATTAGCTGTCCCATTGGAATACAGGCTAAGCGCACTTCATTACCAATGTTGTGATAATAGGTTAAACAGTGAAGGGACGCAGGCGGCCCACTGGAGATGTTACCATTCCTTTTGATGTGCCGTTGAGCTGCTGATTGCCTTCCATCTATCTACTTCCAATGGCCCATATTCCTCTGGTTTCCATGGGGCTCACATAGTAGGAGCAGCAAAATAACTAAAAAGATTTGTGCCATAATGTTGTAATTTCTTTTTGTTTTATCGAATTTGTATCGAAAAAGGTATTGTTTAGGAACCCGTATCGAAGTCACAGTATTGATATCGAAAAAAAATTAACGATACACAGTCCCAACTACTTTTTCTAATTCTATGGAAGCTTTGCCTGTTGGATAAAGTAAATGGAGCGGAGCATTACTTCAGGCAAAGCACTGAGTTGAAGCTTTTTCTAGCTGATTGGCATCGCCTGTTTCATTCATGCTTTACAGCTCTGAACCTATCAGCTGACTTGTTATGTCTAATTATAATCATACAGCCGTTAACATAAGTCTGTTGCCGTTAGCTGCTGAAGGTCCCTCCACCACCTCAACCGTCTTCTTCCATTGTTGGTATTGTTGATTTAGTATTAGATCTGATGTTAGAGTATTTGTTTTTTTAAGGGGGGGATTGGATCTCCTACGTAATCCTCTTTGCTGCTTGAATTCTTTGAACACTCCCAAAGAGCTAAGCTCTGGCGAATTTAACCATTTGCTAGTCAATCTCTGTGTCTCTGACTGAAAAGGAAATGCATTGCTAAACAGCCTGTAAGAATGGTTTTGGTCATTTGCAGGTCATAAGACACTGGGCTAGTGCATGTTTTAACCCCCTTCTCCCACATCTTTCCAACTTGGGGATTGGGCGTTTTGTTACTGCCACTAACAAAACTTCTTTCAAGCTTTACACTCTCTTTTTTTCGTTCTGCACAGAGCTACTTCCTTTGCTCTTTGTGTGTACAAATGAGTGCAACACTCTGACTGCCTTCAGGGAAACATTGTGCAAAGGGTGCGCTGTTATCCAAATTTGTACGATTTTTCGTGTCTTGTACCTCAGTATGAGACTTTTCGCCCAATTTTGATGTGGTCGGACACCACTTCATACGACGAACTAGTTCTTTTCAAACATTCCCTGGCCTTTAACTAATTTCCAGCAGGGGGCGACTCTACTGGTTGCAAAAAAAAGTCCCTAGTTTCTAGTAGTTCTACCTCGATTTATTACCTCAATTAACATTTTAATAACAAGTTTATGATCTCAATTACTAGTATTAAGTCTTCAATATAGCATGTTCATTTAGTAAATTATGGTTTTAAACGAGATTTAGACGATAAAGCAGGGGATGCTTTAGGGTGTGGCTACACACTGACCTGTTAATCATGACAAAGGCTTAGCAATGCTAACCATGACACTGTGTACATTAAATAACCGTGAACTTGTTTTTGGATGTTGTCTGTGTTTTCGTCTTGAATTTTGACTCTCTCACTGTGTGTTTTCACTTCATCAAAGTGAATTGGGACATTTTGGTTGCCTAAAAATGTTTTGTTTAGCGTTCGGTAGCATGTTGCCAACCATTATCTTTACAGTCTATGGTACTAACGCTATGACAGAGGAAAATCTGACATGGAACAAATCTGCTTTCCAAGCATCAGTTTAAACCCCTGTTAAACATGCGCTGCACATTTGACTGTGTGAATGAAACCAATAAACGGCGTCCCCAAGGCGTTCTGAACCAAACCGGACCTCAAACCGTCATGCCCAAAAGCTACAAGCTGCTCTGGTGTCTCAACAAGACACACATTAACCTTTCCTGCGTTATTTTTCTGTGGAGATCTCCCACTTTGAAGTGCTTCCATTTAACCTTCATTTAACTTTTGTGTCATGCACTCCCAAGCGCCCCACTTTGACAGCGGAAGCCTTTAGAAGTCAGAAAAGGCCTGAGGCTATAGATGGCATATCAGCATATCTGTCTGCTCCAGCGCCAGGTTGTGCAGTGAAGAACTGGCTGTTCGTTCTCAAGCGAGCGTTCTGCCACTTACTGACTGGATCTAGCTGTAGCTCAGTGTCAGGAAGACACTTTAAAAAGACATAATCCTGATCTTGAAGGGGAGATTGTCTGGAGTTTTACTGGAAGTTATTCAGATACCAACACCAGCCCAGCAAAATGTTGAAGTTCTGAAACATATGAGCAAAAGCAGACATTCCCTTTTTAAAATGTGTCTATTTTAGCATGAAAATATGAGTTATTAACTTTTTTTTTAAATGATTTATACACTGTACAGATACACATGAATAACAAACATCACATCACTTAAGAGCAGACAGAAAATAAAATGAATCAGAAAGAAAATGCCAAATATGCCCACATGTCTTTGGTAATATTAGAGTGCCAGATTTTTCAAATAAAACAGAGGGTCAATCCCCGTTATCCCAACTTAGATATTCAATGTATTGTCCCTATTTGTCAATATATTTGTCCCACCTATCAGTACTTCTATAGAGACATCTGCTCATATAAGGCTACTTTACTGAGTTCAGTAAACCAGTCCTGAAAGGATGGACGCCCTGGTGTCTTCCATCCCCTTATTAAAACGTACCTACCCCCCATTATTAAGTCAAAATCCGGTTGCACTACAGTGGGCAACTATTAGAGGATCGCCCAGTACATACAGTCTTGGTTTGAAGTCAAAATCTTCCTTAAAGATTTCTCTATGATGTCCATGGACCCACTTCCCAAAGTCTTTGGCTGCCGGGCACTCCCACAGGGCAGTGCCCGGCAACCCAACAGCAGTGAAGCTAAATAAAGGCCATCAAATCAAAACCATGAGCTAAAGATGCTAAAACACTCCATAAATATGAGGGGAATTTCAGGATTAGCTGATAATTCTCTGTGAATAAACAGTCAGTCTGTGATTGAACAGTCAAACAATATATATATATATATATATATATATATATATATATATATATATATATATATATATATATATATATATATATATTGACTATTTGTGGGGATAAAGACACAAAGATGTCCGACACTTTATGGAGCAAACATACACAATGATTACTTGGTCAGCAGCAAAGCCCAAAATCTCCATTGGTATTTAAAGACACAATATTTTCCCAAACATCTTCCTTTCATTCACAAATACGTCATACACAACCATTTTTTTATGCCAGTTATTTTTGATTTCACATGAGCGGTTTCCATATTTTTGTATAGTTTTGTCTGTCTTCTTAGTACTTTGAAGTGGGTGTGGTTTAGTTGGGGAAAAAAGTCATGTCAGTGCACCAATCAGGATTTAGCAACCGATGTCGGCCAAATCGGAGTTTCTAAATGTCAAACTCTTAAACGATTGATTGTTGCTTGTTTAGTCATGAAAAAAAATAAGATACTACTATACTATACTAAGAAGTTTTCAGTGATGGACAGCTACACTTCCTGATTTCAAGCCAAAAACGATGCAGCACTATTATTCAGTTTTTTAGCTTGACGAGACATTTCCTACTTACAATGTGTTTTTGTTGTTGCTGTTACTTTTCTACACGTCTTCTACATTTACTTCAGCTACAGGCTACCGTACACTTGTCAAGTTGAGAAAAGTTTAGTGATGCCACTTTAATTGACAATTTTAGAATTGCCTTTACAACTTTTATTCACACTGGCCCTTCAAAAATCTTGACAAGATAATTCCTGTTCAATGGCTTTGAACGCATTTGGCCTTCCTTTTGCTTCACCGTGTTATTTAAAAAATTCTTTCGGTGTGGTTTTTCTTTCTCACACTCTTTTGTGGCTGCTGCACTTCTGTCATGTCTGTCTTGTGTAAAGCACCAAATGTTTGCTTTTTAAAGACATTATCAATGTAAGTTGTGCAAATGTACAAATAATTATACTATAACTATATTGTGTGTGTGTGTGTGTGTGTGTGTGTGTGTGTGTGTGTGTGTGTGTGTGTGTGTGTGTGTGTGTGTGTGTGTCTGTGTGTGTGTGTATAGATGTGTTAGAAATATGGTATAGAAATATGAATTCAAACGGGATATAAGCTTAAACATGCAACCATCTGAGTCTATCCTATTTACAGTCTCACATACTCTATGTACATGTAGTGTGTGTTAATGAAGTTACAGCACGTTATGACTATTAATTCATTCAGTGTATCAGTGTGAGTCATTGCAGTTGACAAACCCTGTCTTCGCATAATATGACTCAAATTCATGAGGGAGGGAGAAAAGCCATCAACCACAGCAAGAACAATAAGAAACAGCCTACTACAATATGCCCAATCATGGGATATGAAGTTAGACCTGGGAGGAAGGCTGCAGTTTCTCCAAGTCGTCCAGGCAACCCTGAGGCCGGATGTGGTTCTGTGGTGTGAAGCGGCGAAGAAGATCATCCTGATAGAACTTAGAGTCCTGTGGGAAGAAGGGTGCGATCAAGTCTTTGAAAGGAAGAGCGCCAAGTACCAGGACCTTTTGCACGACTGCAGGGGGATGGCAAGCATGGCTATTCCCAGTCGAGGTAGGCTGTAGAGGATTCCCTGCCCAGTCAGTATGGAGACTGTTCACAGCCATTGGAATGACAGGAAGTGAGAGGAAGTTAGCAGCTCACAGGATGGAGGAGGCAGCAGAAAGAGCCTCCTGCTGGTTATGGAACAGGAGAGAGGAGCTAAGCTGGAAGCCAGGAGGAGGAGATTGGCAGTGATTTGGCCACCACTGCTAACCCACCAACAGGAGGGTGTTATGGTTCAGGGTTGACACATCCAATGAATGTTGGACACCGTCTGACGACATCAACTCCTCCCAGCCAAGGCTACATTCACCAAAGGTGAATGAAGGGAAGCATCTTTTTATATGTAATTATTCTCTGGAAAAAAATCTGCTGGGATTTTGACATTGCAGTTTTTATAGTTCTGTAATAGACTACTATCTAAACAAATCTTCAAACGGAGGGCTTTGATTTGGGTTACACAAGCGTGACTGCTGTGTGTAGCATCACCCGACACTGGAGGGAATAATGAGTCTGAAAGGAAAATCGTTTTTTGGAGCATGTGGAGGTTGTGACGGGGTTTCTCGGGCTTTACCTAAGATGAAGTCAGACAGTGAAGATCTGCTTTGATCTGGCCTGCCTTCCCACTTAAATTCTAATGACACTGCACTTAGAGAGGGCACCGGGAGCATCAAGCTCTCCCTCTGACTTTCACCCTAGACGCTTTTTAATAAGGAGCCCATATGGAAACAATGCAGCGTCTCAGCGGCAGGTAAAAGGGAAACATTTTTACCGATCAAGTCATCCTGTGCAGAAGCAGCCGCAGCACAATATCTGTGCAGGATTCTGTATACTCAGTGCATCACTTGAGCAGTTTTGCATGACTGTGTGCCACATATGCAGGCACAAAGCTTCAGCCTGCACGTAGAGGGCACTGTTAGCTCGGTTTTCTCTGCAGTCCCACCATGTAATACCACTGGGAAGTTATTTATAGTGGCTGGCTTCAAAGGAGGAGAGCAAGTTTCATTGAGGTGATTTTTGCTTTTGTGTGAGATGGAAAGGACTGCTTGGTGTCTTTTGTCTTCAACTTTTCAGACCGCCTTTGCATTTCCTAATCTCTATCATTTAGGGACAGAAAATTATACAATGCTAAATTTGATAACTAGGTCTGCAATGTCTCTGCTGCAGCGACAGCACTGGTTTTCAATGCCAAAATCCGCCCCGAAGGAGGATTCTGGTGTGATTTTTGGACAGTTTGGTTTTGATGAAGGACTCCAAAATGTGAATTTGTCGGGCTTTATTGACAGTGAGTGGGAGGCCAAAGTTGTGGACTCTTGTTAGTGCTGAGGGTGAATTTTCTGGGGTTTGGGCAGATTGTGTGCTGCACAACTGTCATCTTCACTATGAAATATGCCTTGGGCGTAAAAGCTCAAAAACAAGCAAATAGTCTCAGTCAAGTCTTTGGGATCAATCATCGTCAGCCTCGGTGTTGCCGGCTGTCAGGTCTTCCAATCATTGATTATATTATTTATCGACTCAATTCGGTTTATCAACTGAGGAAAGAGCCGGCTGTCCATAGTTCCTGATGAAATTCACCATCAATAAATAATAATATAGACACCAGCACATTGCCAAAATGTGTCTCCCAAAACAATGCTTTTCCTTGGCAGTGTGTCCTTGTTTTGTCCTCGGTGTGTGTTGTTGTTCTGCTTCGCGAGGAACTTAAGTTTTAATTACTGACAAGCAGACTGCACATGTTTCTCTTAAAGTCAGTGGTTTCTTGTGTTGTGAGAAATCAAGATTACAAATGAGCTTGATCTCAGGTAATCATGCAGAAACAAACGAAGTTTCTTTTTGTTTGTTGTTGAGTAACGATGAAATGCTTATCATGTTTATCTTCAAAAGTGGTTTTGCACCCAAATGTATTCCTGTGAGCCAGTGGTGGAAAGTAACTACGTGTAGTTACTCAAGCACTGTATACTTAAGTACAAATTTGAGTTACTTATACTATCCTTGAGCAATAATTATAATAACATGTATTTAATTCACTGAGCTGTAAATTCGCTCATTTTGTTTATTTTAAAGCTTCAGTGCGTAACTTTTTGATATTAATGAACGTCACGTTACATTCAAGCCATTGCCCAATGAGTTGCTACAAAGCTAATTAAGACTATCAGCTCCACACAACTCTCTCTGTATTTGTCAGTATGGCTATGTTCAGAAGATTGTGGCGTCCGGTGACTTTCCCGTGCAGAAACTCGAGTGAAGATAATGACCTCTTCTGAAGAGTCCGTGTTTTTTAATCCTCCGTGTCCTCCTTGTCTACTAGCGACTGCGTGGAGGAGCGGTGGGGGTGCTGCGCGATCACGGTAGGCTTGTATCATGTGGACGCGCCAACAGTTTTGTTGTCATTACTAAGAATTCCTCATTTTGGCGACAGAAACTACGCACTATGGCTTTAATTGTTATTAATAATGTCATGGCATTAGGCAAAATGTCTAAAACGAAAAAAAAATCTGAAAATAATGATGAAATAATCATAATATTGAAGGAGACAGTAAAGTAGGACAGACAGAAGCTGACAGGACACACACCAGGAACTGTAGTGAACAAACAGCATAACAAATAGTAAGACTAGAAACAACAGGGCCGTCACACCATTAGGCATAAAGTTACAGGATCTGCTAAAAGCAGATCATCAGGAAACAGAGGGATAAATCACAGCTGAGACGGAGGGTGTTAAAAAAACATATGCCCCCCTCCCTCTCACACAGAGGAGGGGGGAGGGGGGGGGGGTCAACAATGGAACAAACAAGAGATGACACAGATTTTTTTTCGTCACGCCGATGTCATTAATCACGTCCTTCAACCCGGCGGTGCAGAGAATATGTGCTCGGCTGCCAAAGTTGGGCAAAAGTAGGGCAGACCAGGTTTTTGGTATTTAATTACAATCAAAGTGATGACATCCAAACTAATGCGCTGCAAGTCTCAGCAGTTTCTCCGACGCAGCTCACACTCACGTTATCTCCCCAACAGCCATGCAAAAGCACCTTGCAATGTCTGTTTCTGCTATCATTTATTACTCAACTATTTTACGTAACCATAAAAATGACACTGACTATGTTTACATGCACACTAATATTCCACTATTATTCAGAATATGACAATCCGAATGTGATACAAGTCATGTAAACAGCATATTCCATTTGGATATTCTGAATAAGGCCTTTTTCTAAATTGAGCGTTTTCGGACAGTACAGCGAATATGCGTCTCAATCAGATTTTGACTGCAGTTTGCGACTGTTATGGCCAGTTTATGGCCTCTTGCCTCTTTACGGCTTACGGTCAGCTCTGTGCGTTGCTATGGTTGTTGTACACAAACCAACCAGCCCAATGGAGAAATTAGTGGAATATGAACTTTCATTAGCCATGTAAAATGTTTTCGGAATAAGGGCAAAAACGGGAATGTTATGTGCATGTAAACATAGTTACTGTGATCCCGACATCCAGCAGAAGCTGGGCTCCGATTGTGTCCTATATGCATGTCATTATTCAAAAATATGAATTGGGAGTAGATGTACAAATATTGAAGACTAAAGCATGCACAGGTCTGAGCTGAATTCTGATGTTATAATTCTAGCCGTTGGCCCTGTAGGAGTGTCACTACGGGAAGTTTGAATGTGCAGGAAAGAGTTCACTTCAGGCTCAGGTGCCAGCATGTCTCCGGCTCTTTCCATATCGCTTCTTTCCACCTCTCAGCTTGCTAAAACCCCATCCAGCACCACTTAACGTCACATCACATCATCATGTAGTGATTCCTGACCGCACATTCTTTGCATGAATTCGGTTTGCTTTTTTATTTCTTTTTTCGGTTGCTTCCCTCTTGAAATGCAAATGCACAGGTTTGAACAGGACACCAGGATGCTTTAATCAATGAGGTAGTTTTTTTAAATTTATTTAATTAATTTTTTACTTCTGACGAGCAGGCCGCCTCCTGACCATTGATCACACTGCAAGCGGATATACTTAGGCATGTCCTGTCTACGGGGCAAGGTTACACAGAATTCATACAGCAGCAGGTTGCATCTTTCACGCCATGACGTGAGGTAAAAAGGTCACCTGTCTCGGCACCAAGTCGGACTGTGGATGAACAAAGTGTGAAGTGAAACTGCACCAGATACTAAAAGACCTCCCTGAGGTTGTAACTCATCCCATGCCTGATATTGTGTTTTTTTTGTGCAAGGTATCTGTACATTTTCTGGACACTTTCATATCAACTGCAGGAAGTATTGCATGTCTTAAAGCTCCTGAAAAGTGGTTTCAAATCTGAAATATTACTCTATAAGCTTAAATATTCACACATAAATATGCAACATACAACATCCATTAAGTATTTTTTTATTCTGAGTTTAACAATCAGAAAAAATCCACTGACCTGCTTCATCAGGACAGTATGGGTGTGGTTTGATCAGATTTGATTGACGGTCGCCTGGCAACATACGTAAATGACATTGTTTTCCTGCCCATTTTAAACCAGTGAGAAGGGGGCCATAAGAAACACAAAAAAAACTCTGAAACTGAAAGGACCTTCTCGTTACCTGGTGCATGATATGACACTTTCAGTGAGATGTGATTTTGAGCTTCAATATGTAACATTTTCTGTAGTCTGTATTTCATTTCCCAAAATGGTCCTTTCAATCTTTTTATGTCAGGAATGTGGTTATCAAAGTAGGGTAACCCTTTCGCCAAAACAAAAATACTATTGGACAACCTGGGATTATGCTCAGAGGCAGCATCTTTTAATGTTCAGTGCTAATGCTTTCAAAATAATATCTTAAACTACAGTATGGTTGTGGTTAGAAAATATTGTGGATATGGCAAATGCATGTTGAAAGTTAGACAACTAAAACACTTGGTTAAAGGGGCTGCACACAAAATATTGAAGGAAAAAAAAAACAGCAGGATGGGATTGCCTCCACACGGCTCTCACAGACGGTTCCCCAGTACATGAAATACCTACGTTTATTTTTTTTACGGCCACGTGCACGCGTGGCTAGACCGGCTATCAAAACAAACAGAGGAGCCCGGATTACACACGCATGCACGCACGCACATACGCACGCCATTACTCTGCTATTATCTTTACACAGCAAATATTGGATTGCTGTTATATTAATGTTATGAATGCCAAGTACGTCCCATTTAAGGTTAGGGAAAGATCATGGTTAAAGTTAACTAAAAATCACATTCATTTTAGGCCTTTTTACATAAAGGGCACTTTGCTTCCTGATATGGCATTGGACCTTACAGGGCTAGGTGTCCAGCCAGCAGTCCGGAGTGGAGAATGAACAGCAAACTAAAGGAAAGTGGTTTAGTTTCATCTCTGGGGAAAAATGACATCAAGGACAAATGTTGGCACGGGACTCATAGTGAGGTACTATCAATACAATTCCTGTCTCTAAGCGGTTGGATTTGCAATTTTAGCATATCTCCTTGCTAATCATCTACCCCTAATTGGCGGACGTAGAAGCCATTCTCCGTAATGAACACCTCCTCTGCTCATTATATAAAGAACACTAGTGCATAAAAATGAATCACTTCCAGTGTGTTCCACAAATTACCTCTCCGATAGAGCATTTTCTCTGCAGCTGCACTGAATCTCCCAGCTGCTGTAGCGGCGTCGTTCCTAATGGCAGAGCGAGCGCAGTGCTGCTTCCTGAGTAGAGGACCAACATCTCTCCTTGAACGTCTTGGGCTCCTCACCCAATAGCTCACCTGATGGTAACATGGCCTCCATGCAAACCGACTCACACTCTGTTCCGCTCAAAGAGGCCAACTTCAGGTGGGAAAACTGACAGCTTTGTGTTTGCCTGCAGTCTGTTGCACCAGCATGACACGTGTTAGATCACAATTTAGGGTGTTATGACAGACCTCCCAGAACATATTGGCACGGTGTAACCACAACCCTGGGAAAAAAACTGGATACTATCGTTTCTTCCAAGGTTTGCTGCTTGTGCATATGAACAGTAGTGAAGGATTCAGATCCAAGTAAAAGTACTAACACCACACTGTAAAAATACTCAATTACAAGTAAAAGTCCTGCTTTGAAAGGGTTATGTAAGTATCATTAGAAAAATGTACTTAAAGTCTCATCGATGCAGAATGTTTTTTTTCCTAAAAACGATCCAAACTGTCATTCAACTAAGTGTTTATTGGTCTAATCATTTCAGCTGGACTTGCAGGTTATCTATTGTTTGTTTAATCTATAATAAAACATCATATTGTATAAACTACATTTGTGTTGTGTGCAAAAATCTTAACTTGTAAAGTAACTAGCATCTAAAACTGTCAGATTAATGTAATGGAGCATATCCTTCTGAAACGTAGTGGAGTAGAAGTAGAAAGTGGCATGAAAAGACTCAAAGTACAAGTACCTCAAATTTGTACTAAAAGTACAGTACTTGAGTAAATGTACTTAGTTATATTCCACCACTGCATATGCATCTACACAGCTGAACAATCGGCTGCCAGAGCTACAGGTGAAATTAGTGGGCCTACCTGCTGTCTGGTTGGCTCAGCACTATGGTGGTGTAGTTGGTAGGCACGGGTAGTTTACTATGGCATCATCAAAAGTCAAGAAATAACACTATCAAGTAAAAAGACCACATTTAAACGTATGGACATATTGAAATGCACATAATACAGGCAATTAAGTGATATTTGGTAGTGGCACTGTTAATTGGAAGGGTAAAATAGTGCATGGCACTACAAGCATTGTTTTCTGCGAGTTTTAAAGAGTATTTGCCTAAATGAATCTCCCTCACTATTCATCTGAAACTTATTTCTGGGAATGATGCAACTCAAATTTTTTCTGCCATCAACCCTCTGGGGTACATCAAAATATACGTTTTATGTCATCATTACAGTGTAGAGACTTGCTTTTTGTTGTTAAGAAGCAGAGACATTTTCAAACATGTTTTCCGTGAGATTGTAGGCCTTCCAGAAGCTCCAGTCAAGATGGTGGCGTATGCACGTGTAGTTGGTTTGCCAAGAAGAATATGACACAATGGATGCTTTGTTTTGGGAGAGAGGTTGTGCAAGGAGATCCACCAGATCTTTAAAGGAATACAAAGACAGTCAAATGGTGTTGGACTCCTGGCGAAAAAAATCGCACAAACACTCGTGGGATCGGGAAACGCCCATGCGTGGAACACCAAACCAATGCGGATTCTCAATTGTAGTATGAATGGGACCACGTGCACGTCTATGGACGGGGAAGGTGGAGGGTATGTCCAAGCCTTTTTAATCAGTCAAATACTCAGACACAAGGAAACCGAGTTTGACCAACTAGTGAATCTTTGCCCAAGAAGGACTACAGTACACCTCGAGACAACTGCAATATTTCTGGTACTGACTAGCCCAGACAGGAACAACATGTTCACTGTTCACTATCATATTAGTTGAACTATCACAATAAGCTGCTGGTTCAGACTGAATTGGTGAGTCACTGTGATGGTTGATCTGGTTGTCTCTTGATAAACCATCCAACCAGTTTTGTTTGTGGAGGCAGTTCTTTAGAGATTACACCAAACTGTCTACGAACAAGTGTGACTCAATAAAGCTTAAAGTTAAGGCAGCAACTTATGTGCTGCTATTGTAACTGGTGTATTTAAACTCTGTGCTGACCTCGTAGCTGCAGTGACAGTGAGGTAAATACAGTGTGACCAGAGACCATAGCAGGGAGCCTTGTAAGTGCTGTAGCCTGCGGTCGTGAGACAAACTCAAAGGAGAGGAAACATAGAAGGTGAGAGCAGCAAAAGAAGACATTTAATATATGCTGTTTGAAAGCTGCCTCTCTCCTCCCCTTCGAATGAGTCTCCTTTTGTTGTGGCAGAGAACTCGATGTGTCCACAGGCCAGAAAAAACATTGCACTACAAACAGATTCCCTGAAGCAAGCCAAAGCGGAGGTCTCAGAAAATCTTTCTCCTTTTTGAAAGGCTTTAGCTCTGTGTGCAACACGGTAAACGTACTTTCCTTCACTCTTTAACTGCCTATTTCCATCTAACTAAAAGGTGTGTTCACTTTGCACACCAGAGTTCCCTCTCCTCAGCTCTATCTTCTCATCGACAAACACTCTGTATGGCAACTATCCTCTTATTATATCTCATGAATAATTTAGGGGCAACTGCTTTGGTTCCAATACACAACTGTCGTTGTGCAGCTGTGCAATAAATCATCTTTCAGAGCTGATTCATGCTAATGTAATGCTGGTGTTGTTCAGGCAAGATTTCTGTATGGACAAACTTAACATGCATCCACACTTCTGTAACTCTGATCTGATGGATTACTTTATCCAACAAACAAAGCAGATTTAATATATTCCTTTTTTTCCATGTGAGTAAAGGCTACACAGCACGATTACTTGAAAAAAATAGTGACGGGTAATTATGTGTTATCTTATTTAGGGGCCGTTCGGTATTTATGGAATGGACTACCGGAGGAAAATAGGGGAGGGTCATGTCTTTTTATTCTTTGTTGAGGGGAGGGTCACCCAACATTTTTTAGTCTAGGAGGGGGGGGGGGGGGGGGGGGGGTCACCCAACTTTTGTATTCATGAAAAAAGCAACATTTCAAAGTGGCTTGTTTGGTGCATATTTTTTCATGTAGCTCTTACTGTGGCTTTCCACTGGATGCGGAACATCTGCGGACCGGCTCCGCTGCGGAACGGCTGCGTGCTCCGCCGTCCGTCAATACCCACTAGGTCCGGATTTGTTGCGGCACGGCTGCGGCCATGACTGACAGCTGTAGTCACGACGACCCACAATATCTTGCAAATTCACGTAGAATAGAACCACAAAACCAACAACTGTTTGTTTCCATCCAGAGGAGTAGAGGGGAAACAACTCTGTGCTGTGTTTTCAAGGTGTAGTGCAGGGAAATGTGATCCGCCGTGAGCACGGTGTATTTTACTTTGAAAATTAACCGGATGTTTTATTTTGTTTCTGTGCTCGACTTCCTGTCCCGCACAATCTGAATTGTGCTGAGTTGCTGCGGAGCTCTCCGTCGTCTATAGAAGCTATGTGTATCTGCTCCGGAGGGCTGCGGACTGACGGAGCTGGGACGGAGTAGGGACGCAGACGTTCCAGTCTGTGGAAATGCACACATTGACTTTAATGGAAACCTAATGACTCCGTTGACGTTCCGTCGACGTTCCACAGACGTTCCGCATCCAGTGGAAATTGCCGGTTAGTCTCGGCCCTCCTTCGCTACCAGATGGGTCTGACCCATGAGTTTGCTGGGGGGCAGGGGGAGCCCCCCGGTGGCTGAAACTGGTAATTGCATTGTTTAAAAAATGAGTGGAATAATTAATTATATCTGGCATGACCAGATATTTTATAAATATTTTAAATAACAAAAAACAACTAGATGGTGGTAGGTAATAAATCAGATTTCATATACTGCTTTAGTAAAAAAATACGACCTGGCTGACGATGGGAGCAGCAGGACGCAAAAAACAAAAGTTACTGTTGCACTAGTCTGGACATCTTGCCGTGCCAACCTTGCAATAAAGGTTTCCTAAATGCCATGTATATACATGTAATGTCAGCTTACTAATTGATTGCGGGTTTTGTGTAGATTTGGACTTTTATACGTTTATTCCACTTTGTTTAAACGGTGAAGTGAAGAGGCCTCGTTCACCTGTTTGGAGCTGGCTGATGAATGTGACGCTCATAGGCCTTGCTGGGTACACAGTGACTCTGTTTGTGGTTCTACTAATCGCTGTGGATTACTTTTTTTTGTGTCATTGGATTACAGGAAAATACGGATCTTTTTTCTCAACATGTCTTAACGTTTTATGGTGAGTTTGGAGAGGCATCTCAACAGACTGTAGGTCCAACACTTAAATAGTTGAATTTAAGTGTCGGGGCATTCCGCCCACGTCTGTCTATTGCGTTCCAAGACAGCCTTGCCGCGATTGGATTTCATAAGGGCGAATTGTTAAATTGTTACAATGTAACTTAAAATCTGCTTTAAAAATAAACATATAATATATAAGTCTTTTTAGCCTAAAGGTCCCAAAACTCCTCCCATGGCTCCTTAAATTAATAACAAACAGTCCCTTACATACATTCTCCAATAATCCTTCTCAGATACCTTTAAAAACCTACAGAGCTCAGAAGTAGCCATAAACAGAAACAATATGAGGCCACAATTTAATTTGTGCGCACAAGATATAACTCGTTACCTCAATTTACAGCTATAGTGCGCAACTGTTTTATATTAATGAACGTCTGTTACATTCAAACCATTGCCAAATGAGTTGATACAAAGTTAATAAGTCCATAAACTCCACTCCTCTCATTATGGCTATGTTTACAAAATGGTGAAGTCCGGCGACATTCACGCGCAGCAGATCAATAATTTGTGCGCACAAGATAAGTGTACAAACAGTGCAACCAGCATCAGACCACAAATATCCACAGAACTATTTGTGCTTATGTGTACATCAAAAGTGTCCTTTTGATGAATTAACATAAGGGGGACATGACTTTTTGTCACTTAACTTTCTGGCGTCCATAGTGTGCCAAACGCACTTTTGGTCATTTTGTGGCCAGGCTGCTTTGGTGCATCTGTGGCGCACTCGGGCACGGAGTGGAGTCGGAAAGAAGGCGCCATTACTATATAAGTGGGTGCATTAGAGGCTGTGACATTCATGTCTTATCACGTTCATTGCTTTAAACTTTCATGCCAATCTACCTACTGTAGTAGATGTTGAGATATTTCAGTCTGGACCCAAGAGGTGGACCAACCGTTTGATGAACATTGCCATCCCTATAGCCACATTGCTAGCCCAGCTAAATATAAATCGGTGTATTAGCTTTAAAGTAAAACTATGGTTTATATCAACTTGGGTTTTATTTTCATAGATGTGGCCAGTTGATCTGTCAGTTGATAACACTGTCCTCTGAGAACCCTGAGTGTACAAATTAACATACAGGTGGTAACAAGCTAACAATTTAGCCAGATTAGCCACTACTTTATTTGTTTGTAAAACCAAAACTGAGCACATGTACCTCACAAATGGTACTGTCTGACTGTTGTTTCCCCCAATTTAAAACTGTAGCTTCAACAGAGAGAAACATGCCGTCCCATCCCCTCTAACTGAGGGGCTGTGGTTTGATGAAGCAAATGCAAGTGTCGTTAAGGTCTATTCAGCTCCCATAACACAAACGGATTAATCTAAGCTTATTAAAACCCCAAAATAGCTTCACAATTAGTTGAGAATTGATGGCACTTCTTTGTCATTTACAATAGCTGTATTCTGATACAATGTTCTTGCCACGCTAGAATCATTTAACTGTAACTGAACATGTCACGCAGCGGGGGTTTGAACAAACACGTGCGGACATGCCCGTGCACACACACTCGTACACAGACATTATTTAATAACCTAACCCTTGGCGGAACTTCATTTCGCGTTTTCGCTTTGTCTGCTCCAGTCGACATTTTTCATGCGGTGTTAGCCGTCTCGCTGCTGTTTCCCTGCGGTGATCGCTAAACCAGACATCAATCAATGCAGTGCAACGGGCACTGAAACACGGAAAGAACCTCTCTTAATTAAGGAATTCAATTTAAACCATGAAAATTGATTTCACTGAAGGGCCTGCAAAACAATCAGATAAACAAGGTGACATATTCATGTAATCACTGTAATTAGTTTTGTTCTGAGCATTTGTAATAAAATTTGACCTCATCATTGAAAATATTTCATCCCTGCACTTGTTTCTTTGGCAGTTGTGTTTCTTTCTACTTCATTTATAAAGCAAAGTTACATGTATGTTGCTTGTAATATTGTATTTGAGACGTGTGAAACTCATACCTTTTCATATAAAGAGGAATGTGGCGCTGGCTGGCAGGCAGCAGTAATGGCCTTGGTGTGCTTTAGCTGACAGATTTCCTCACAACTGGAACAGGGCACGGAGGGCAGCACTATCTCAAGGTGGCTGAGTGCCTGATCTACAGAGACACTGTTGGCAGTAACACACTGAATGCATACATTAGCCAGGTGCATACTGTCAACCTGACCAGCAACTAGGAATAGAAGGGCAAAAATATGTTCCATTTAATTTCTTATTCTCTCTGTATTTATCCAAGGGAAGGTTTCGTTTTACAGTAAGATGAAGTGTTATTTCATACGTTACATAGTCTCCCTTTTAATGTGAGGTTAGTCTCGCTTTGCCAGACCCTCCTAAAAAGTGCGCTGAAGGAGGGTCTGGCTACTCCACATAGCATTTGGGGATTGGAGGAAAACGTGCTCTGGTTTAATGGCATTTTTTTAAACCAATCAGAATCGTCATGGGCGATGCTGAACTCCGCACAGAGCCGCTGCAAAATAGTCGTGCGAGAGGAAACTCTGATTGGAGTCCCATGCGCATAGGGCTTTATTTTAATAAAACTTATCAAGTGAAAATCGCTAACTGCACTGGCAGCTGAATTTGATTGTCTTCATGCAAAAGTATACCCGTATAAAGTTTTCACTTAATCTTGAGAAGGCATTTTTGCAGTGTAGGGCAATTCCAACTGTTCTTTATGACAGTAGTCCCTTGTGACAGAAGACAAAAGGAAGTAGAAACGGCAGATGGAAAGTAAGATTAGGTTATACCTCAGTAAATTCTCAACTGATGTTTGATTGAAATCTGGCAATGATGTTGTCAATAAATCCTTGCATGATGGACACTGGCAAGGTCACAGGCTTGTGTTGGTAACTAAAACTGGTGCTTCAGTGTACAAAGACAAACGCTCAGCTCGTCCATTAACGCTGCTGCGTCTCGTAATCCGATCGAGTCACAACTTAACATGTCAAGACAAATTGGCGTCTCACTCATCGTGGGGCCTGCTGCGATCTCTGTGATGTACAGGTAGCTCTGTCAAAGGAATCTGAGAAGCTAATGAGAAGAAACGAGGGTCGCTTTGATTTCCTGAGGCTGAACAACCCTCGTTTGTGTTCATACGTTTTTTTTCATTTCTTGTTTGAGTAGCCTGTGTGTTTGGTTTGGTTGTGTCTTTTGAAGTGAGATGTTTTAGTCGGCTTCTCACACAATCTGGTGGCTGTTTCTCTTTTATGAAAAATAAGGAATGTTTTCAAATGAAAGCATACAGCTCTGATCATTAAGTCTGCATGACAACACTGAAACAATGGGAATGTCAGTAAAGGACCTTGTTATTGGTTAATGCAAAGCCAGCTTCAGCTTCAAGGGTTCTTTGACAATACATTGTGTAGCAGGGCTGACTCAGGTCTCAAGTCCAAATCTTTTTGGCATGATTAAATCCTATAAGACATTGATAATGTCAGTTTTCCTACCTTATTACTCCTCCACAAGTCAATTTAAACCAGAGTTATGAAAACTGAGGCCTGTACTACGAAGCAAGATTCGGCGTTAATAAGGTAACTTCAGGTTCAACCCAGGGTTTTGTGTATCACCATGGTGGATCACTTGTTACCGGGTTAAATCGCCGTGATAACTTATGCTGAACACCTAACCTGGTCGGGTGCAGGTTAAGTTGGAGATTAGAGATCAACCGGTGTAAAAGCACTGCCTACTGACCAATCAATACTTGATTGATAACAGCATCACCGTTCTTAGAAGATCAGAGAAAAAGAAAGAAAGAAAGAAAGAAAGAGAGAGAGACTCAGAAAAGTTAAAACATTTAGAGTCCAACAGCCCCGTTAACATTCCCTGATGGGTATTTTTATGAAAGATTTTCAGCAGAGGGAATTACATATCTGCTATATTTGTCAGCTTCTTATCTCAATTTACTTGCATTATGTTACCTAATACAATCAAACATTGTTAGTTTAGCAAGTACAGTCAATTAAAGTACTCAAACACATCTTCGCTACATGAAACATGGTATCTCCCGGAACCTTTAAAATGGGGCTCGATATGCTGGGGACTCTTTTAGCCTGAACACTCTGGAGAGGAGACACAACAGAGGTGAGTTACTTGAACCCAAACTTTACTATTATACAAGCAGCAACTGTTAACCTGCATTCAATTACTCAGGCAAAGACTATACCACACTGCACATGTTTAGGTAACCAAACTAGCAAACTGAGCATGTGTTTCTCTTGACAGGGCTGGCCTCCAATCAACCGATTGTTAATATTTTCCAATAAACATTCAAAACTTTTGTGCCTCATTTTATTTACCCGTAACATAATGAGCTACAGTGTACTAATGCTGCAAAATATTAGTGATGAAGAGGACCTTCATTACAGTCATGCTGTGCCAACACCGCCTCTTTTATGTGAACGCGCGTGCCGCTGGATTGGGAAACCCTGGGTTGATTGAACTAGTTGTTAACCACCATCGTGACACAGGTTATACGGGACCGCGGTTGTTAGGTTAGGTAAAGCCGAGTAACTGAAATCCATCCATGGCATGTTAATCTTGATTTGTAGTACAGGCCTCTGTTCACCGAAACGTGTTTCTGAATACATTTTAAGCGAGAAATAGGCCATGCAGTTTCTGAATCTGTCTTAATTTCAGATCAACAAAGGTTAGTTTAAAAGATTTTCGTCAGATTTTGAGAGGCACATCCGCTCGCCATGAGTCCCGACTGCCCTTTCTCCGACTGAACATGTTGGGTCGGCCCAAATGAAGGCTGACGGCTCCTCGGACGGCCGACGGCACGGGGAACACCGAACAGACTCGAGTCACTGACCTCGCCAGACGGTCCGACGGCCGATTATCGGGCTGGTGTGTCTCCTCTCTTAAAGTTTGGACATTAAGGGTAACGATTGCGCGAGAGCTTAACGGCTGTATTTTCGGACTTTGACATTTGATGATATATGCACAGTATTGACGACAGATAATTAGTTATTTACACTGTGTTCTGCCGTTATCTAATGCTAGGGTATTTGATGCTATCCTGTATTCCTTGGAGTCAGGTCATCTCTTCCTCCTGCGCTCCGTAGCGGACAATAGTGACGGCGAGACAGTGCCGATTAAACATTAAGAACACATTTTATTTAAGATTTGAGTTGGTGTTAATGGAACAATTATCACTCAGTAAAAGCGTAAATAACACTGCTGGATTTAATCTTCATGGTAACGTGGATGATAGGGAGTGAAAAAATGTGCGCGATGCATCAATACTTGAAAATATTACAAATATTACAAGTAATCGTTCTTCCCATTTACTTTCTGCAGTCTGACTTCAGTTCACCACCTCACCATCTGCGTCGCCAATTCCTATTTTTTCTCCAAAATGTGCGTACGCATGGGTCAGAGTTTGCGTGGAGGACCGCACATTCTCCCGTCAAGTTTGTTTTTTATAAATCACAACCTTTGCATGGGAAGTGGCGTACGCACATATTCAGCCCCATTTTGTGCGTACGCCACGTTTATAAATCAGACCCCCGGTCTGTAAAAATACTCTGAGTAAGGACTTGCATTTTAATAAAATATTCCAAAGCAGACAGTTTGACTACTACGTGTAACTACATGTGAAATGTAATAGATATAATTGTACTAATTTTACGATCATTTCTGTTGTATTTAATTTAAATGCTTTGCTTTTTGTTTCTTTAAACGTGTGTTGATTTATGAGCCCCTAGAGGCTCGTTTGGCTGATTAATAAATGAGAATCAGGTGTGTGGGCCTAATTAAGGTATAAACACACAGCTT